>JAOTRC010000013.1:17711264-17723191 GCA_027497675.1 Cyprinella lutrensis
GAAAAGTACCCCTTATTGCACAAGTTTTCCTAAAGCAACGAAAAGAAAAATAAATAATTTTGTGAACATGTAAAATAAAAACTTTATAAAACCTGCCTCTACACCTTCATACACACACAAATATTTTTTTTTTTTATAGTTCGTGTCAATTTAAATAAGATTACTAAAGCAAATACAGAGATAGCTTGACCACCTACAGAGAAGTATCATATGTGTTGGACATGTGTGTTCATGACGCCTTTAAACCTTTCTCCTGATAGAAAGAGACAAATGGCCTTGTGCACCTAAAAGGTTACTTACATCAGCATGCATTTAAGAAAATAATTTTCAAAAGCATAAGCAAAAGGAATATATATAAATGTGGATTATATTATTAAGTGATAATAAATATATAGTTTATGTTAATATATTTTATATTAATATATTCGATGTAATGTGTCCACTTAATAATTGACACGCATCCTGTATTAACCACGTCAGCAGCCAAAAGACTTTGATATTTATTCAAATATGTTGACACAGAAAGAAGGGCAAAATAAAAAAATAAAAAATTTAAAATATATATAAAATTAAAGGTAATGTCTCCCTTCAAATCTGTTACAGTAAGTACTTAAATTGAAAATAATGAAAGGTAAAAGGTATTTAATACCTGCAGTGGGAAAATATGATGGAGGTTTGATGTGTGTCTAAATTAAGTTTAGTCATTTAAAGATGAAAATTAATCCGATGTAATTAACAATTCTACTTGGCTTTAGTCCATAAAGTGAAAGTCAGTGACCCTAAAGTCTGCATTTTAAGGCTAAACGGCTAGACTAAGGATGAAGACATACAATTCGATACAAGAAAACACACCAGTCGTGGCAACCAAATAATGTATCATTTATTGCACTCCAGTGCATTTTAACATGAAAATTTAATCATTTTCATTACAAAAGCAGGACATAGATTCACTTGGCGAGTTTTAAGAATGTTAAAGAGAAAAGTTATTTCCCATACACATTCTCATGCAGAAAGTTTGGCTTGTTCACAATTTTGGACATTTTATAGGCGTATAAATGAATCAGGATGCATTAACATACTGGCTTTGTCCAGAGTTCACTTTAATTTGCTATGATCATGCGACTAGCACTCAGCAGCCAGTAGGCTTGTTGTACAGTATATCGTGAAAGTGTATTTCAGCTTAAAATGTAGGAAATGTAAGAAAAAAAAGCCACTTTTTTACAACATATTACAAGCCCCACAGGCTCAAATTAAAACCTTCCGTTTAGGGAATTATATCAGTCCTGGAAAACCACCACTAACAACTTCAGTGTCAATATTACAAATTCAGTCAGTATAATGTATTTGTGTAAAATGACTAATTAATGTGTCATTATTTGTCACTAACAAATGTCATTTTTGTGTGCTATTGCATTTTGTAAAATGCATCAAATATATATAAGTGCAGGATTTATTATTAAAAGAATAGGCAAATTCATAATTTGTTCACTGTGTTGGGAAAAGGTTTCCTTTACTGAATCTTTGGCAGTACTTGTCTTGAGTTTTAAAAAGTGCTGTTGACACCTTACAAGTGTCTCTTAACTTAGAGCCATATCTGGTGTACAAATATAAACGTTGGTGGAACATAATCATTTAGTTGTGCTGAAAGACTTCATTGTTTACTAAAAAATAATGCAAAAAAATAAAGGGGTCTATGTAATGCCATCACTTTTTTCAAAAGATACATTCAAAAACAGCTTTAAAACATACCACAAACCTTCACTTATTTTATACAAACAGTTGCACAGATGCCTTTTCTTCATATAGTATACGTACAAACAACATAAAAGGTCAAAAAGCACGTTCTTCTGAAGCATTATAAATAATCTATTGTGTAATTGTGTTGCATGTGGACCTGTAATAGTGTCTGTTTGATTACAAACTGATTACAAAAAAACTGCAACCAAAAAAATGTATATATATATATTTTTTCTTTGTGTGCAGATGTGAATGGAAATATAAAAGGCAATAAAGCTGATCGATATGGCCAATTTTCCAATACGTTTTATTTACTCGTTAAACATTTGGGTCACGGGTCCTGATTCATGTCAAAGGGATAGTTCATTAAAATAAAAAATAAAAAAACATAATTTACTCACCCTCATGTTCCATACAGCACAATAGGGACTGCTTTATCAGAATGTCCATACTTAATTTTTGGGGGGGTGAACAATTCCAATATTTCAGGAAGCTGACCTATAAAAACATGATCTGAGTTGTAGATGTGAGCATCAGTTCTCTTGTATAATAATATTGCAGTCATTCATCTATGTTGAAGAGGAGTTTAGGAAGCATCCTTAAGTCAATCTGAGGCAGGACAAGAAGGCAGTACACGAAGAGCCAAGCAGCCAAGAGGACGTACACAAGGTCGGACACGGTTGTGTCATATGTGCGTTCATGACTCGCAGCAGTCTGGTTCTCCAAACTGTAATGAAACAAAAGTGCACACACGGGACTAGAATTTCAAATAAATCGAGTCATTGTCTCCTAAAAGAACCGAGAACTGCCTGAAACGAGTTGTCAGTAATTCTGACATACTCTGTAAGTGGTAGACCAATCACAACAGACTGGATCTTCTGACCAATTAGAGTAGACTAATCTCTCGGAAAGGGGGAGTTTAGAAAGACTGAATCCTTTATCAAAATGTTTCAGACACTTTAATAAAAGAGAATATGCTGAAATGTATATCATGTGAAAATTAAAGTGTTTTTTGACCTTGGGTGCCTGTAAATGTGTAGTTAGACCTTTAAAATAACATAGTAGCGGCCCTTTAAATAAACTTAAATCAGTTTTGTTTAGTCTGTTTCTGTTAGCTTTGATGCTAATCTATATGTTGGGGTACACCTGAATGGCTAAATTAACCTTGGCTAAATTAACCTTTTGTAGATATACACATTTCAAATGTACAGTCTTTCTCTTCCAAGAAAACGAATCAAAAATGTGAATATGAATCATCTGGCACTGTGGTTTAAATAAGAAACATGTCAACAATGAAGACAAATGATTGTCAAGTGACTTCATGGTGTGTTGAAAATGAAACTTAATAGGGTCATGATATGAGAAATCAAATGTATTTTGACATTTAACAGATCTTTGTACCAATAAATCTTATCTAATCTGATGTCCTCCTCATTATAAACAAAGCATTTATTCAATCAAGCTCATATGGATGTAGGGGGATTTGTATATACCTGCCTCCAGAGCAAGACATCAACGAATAGATTTACATCATCACGACATAGGCCACGCCCACTGCCGTTCAGTCACTTAACGGATCACAATTGTCCACTCGGCATGTGAACGTTGTGTCAAAAGCAAATAGAAGCCATTACAAACACTGAGTATGTCTACACTGGACAGTATACATATGCCTGTTCACTTTAGAAGTGTAAAGGAACATCCATTTTGATGCGTCCTGTTTAAACAACTCATTGGAGGTTTATATGTTTGTTCAGAGAGTTTGACTGCGAATTATTTTGTAAATGAGGCAAAGTTTAGTCCAAAAATTAAACTTTTATTGACAGATGAAGCAGTCAGCTGTATTGGATCTGACCGCTTCTACATCGCAAATCTTAAGGGATTTTATAATGCTTTGTCTGTAAATAAGATTTCCACATACTGTATATGTTTTTTTTGTGCAAAAAAACTATTTACATTACAAGTAAACCTCAAGGAACATATTCAAATAATAAAAACTCCATGTCATGACCCCTTTAAGCCAAGTAAAAGTAAAGAAATCTTATGATGCAAAGATTACAGTGCATTCCTGTGCAAAAAATAAAGTGGCAGGAATGTACGTGTGTGTCTCAAAACAGCGCAGTGTGTATGGAGTACAGGCACTGGGCACCCACCGGCAAAACAGAAAAAGGGCGAATATGTTACCTTTTATTTATTATGGTACTGTCCATTTTGCTGCGGTCTAAGGCTTTCCCATTTTGTCCCTATTAAAAAGAAACAAACAGATTGGTGAAATTAAAAGTCAATATATTTAGTAGTACCAGGGAAAAGGCTGTCAGCCTTTATAAATATTAATAATCTGGACATCTAAGAAGAGATAATTACATACACTATTGTTCCAAAATTTGGGGTCGGTAAGATTTTTAAAAACTTTTAAAAGACGTCTCATATGCTAACCAAGGCTGCATTTATTTGATAAAAAATTCAGTAAGAACAGTAATATTGTGAAATATTATTGCAATTTCAATGTTGGTGTTTTCTATTTTAATGTTTTTAAAATGTCATTTATTTCTATGATTCAAAGCTGAACTTTCAGGATCATTACTCCAGTCTTCAGTGTCACATTATCCTTCAGTAATCATTCTAATATGCTGATTTGGAGCGCAAAAAATAATATAAAATAATGAAATAGAAATCTTTTGTAATATAATAAATGTCTTTACTGTCATTTTTGATCGATTAAATGCATCCATTCTGAATAAAAGTATCAATTTCCTAAAAAAAAAACATCTTACTGACCCCCAACTTTTGAATGGTAGTGTTTATCATAAGATATACTTTAAATTTTAACAGGGTTGATAGGGAGGCACAATCAAGAACATTAGCAAACCTTTGATTCGCTGGTGTCAACGACCCTTCTCAAGTCGTGTATAGTAGTCAAAGTTTGGCTTGCATCCATCACCACTTCGTCCCTTTTAAGAACATGATAAATTTGTTATGGTTGATAGAACACACATTTCATATGCCTCACTGAAATCTTATATGGACCAAAGTAACTATTAAGTTCATTTATTCATGACAGACTGAATCCCGGCCAAAAAAAAAAAAAATACGAGAACGAGTTTAATGACCTCAATCAGCTGTAATAGAAAACACACATTTTTATACAGTAACACACAACATGCTATGAGATAAAAATGTTTGCATCATTCATCTAAAATGGATATGACCTATTCAACAAAAGTCAACCAAAGTTTTCAAAACCAAACAAGTGCATGTAAGGCAATTTGCAATGGTTCTAAGAGGTTTATGAGGTCACATGCTTCAGAAAACAGAGCGCACCCCTGTGGCCCAGACTGTGTCTCTGTAGCAGTCTCTATTAATAGAGCCGTACCTCAGAGCCCCAGTGTTTTCTCTGGCACCAGCGCTGGTCAGGTCCTCATCTGTCTTAATGAGCTCACAATGCTCAGCTGGTGAATCAGGCTCCACCGCACCCCATTCTCCCGGGTGTCTGTCAAACAGGCTTTGCTCCTGGAGATGCAAAGATCCAAGTCTGTCCTAAATGGACACATGCAGAATGGAGTGAATTTATAATGCAAGATTAAAAAGTTCAATATCCCGAATACAGACTCAAGCTATTTCATATCCTCTCTGGTAATATTATCACTGTGATGACCAATTACATTTTAAAATAATTTTAAAATCATAATAATATTTTACTGTATTACTTTTTACTGTAGTTTTGACCACATAAATGCAGCCTTGGTGAGCGTCTCTTCCAAAAACGAATTTAGTCTGTGTGAATGATCTCAACCACAACAGTTTTTCCGTTTGGCCTTTTTACCACTCGTTTTAAAAGGTCAACTGAAAAAAAAAGGAGAGCGAATAGGGAAATTGGATGAACCTGACTCAAACTCACACTGCCTCAGCATGTGCAGCTCCAAGAATGCCAAAATACTTTTTTATCCCTTATCTAATGGTTTTACAGGGAGTGGATGACACTACTACTGAACCCAACTCTACAGAGAGCTGATCTACATACTGGTTAAATGAGGGAACTCATAGTTCGTCTCAACTATCAATCTTTAATCGTGAATGGAAAGTGTACTAGAAGTATACAGTAATATTTCTTCTGGCTCTGAAAACTTGGGCCATACTCACAGGACTCAATAGCAACTGTAATAGATCATTAAAAAATCATTTTGACTAATGCGCTCAAGTGAACTACATTTGGAAAAAGGAGGCCATGACCCTAAAAAAGCTCGTATGCTGATACCTTCTGTTTGTAGGTCAGTCTGTGCATTAAACTGAGCCGGTTTTCTAGGCTAAAGAAAAGTGAGAATGAAAAAAAAAACCTTTCTCGACTTAAATCCCCTGCCATGTTCCTCTGAAGTGTCTTCGGTGTCCGTATCCGATTCGGTAAGCGAACGTTTAGGTGGTGCCGGCTGAAGTGGAGTCATGCTAAGAGACAGCCGTAGCTCCGCGGGATGTCTTTCAAGGTACCCACGGACACCAATAATGGGCTCGGAGTCCTCACAGGTGGTTTCCGCTTCAATTGGTGAGTCAAAGCTGGAAACTTCTAGATGCTTTCTCTGGGTTGATGAAGAGTTGTCTTCATTGACAGATTTCAGAACGCCATAATGGGAGTCCACTACTGATACAGGCCTGTTATCCTTGGGCCCTCCAGGCTTCATATTGTCTGAAACCTGAGCTTGGCTTTCACCATTTGTATTGTGGGAAAACTCAGTCCTCCTTATGCCGTCTGACCCACTTTCCATGTTGCTCTTACCTATAATAAGCAGATCTTCATGAATACCTTTACTCTCTCTTGCCTCATTCTTGAGATCACTTACAGATCCGTTTAATTCATTGTTCTGTTCCCTTGGATTGTCCTCAACATTTCCACCTGCTTCTGATTTACTGAAATGTCTCGAGTCTGAATTACAGTCCCTCTCAGTTGAGTTTAAATGGGACAGACAATTGTCATCCTGTTCGCTTGATTCAGTCGAGCTCTTCGCAACCGAACATCCACACATATAACACACCTGATCTTCATTAGGAACCTCAACTTCCGTTTGGCTCTGGTCTGAGACAGGTTCTTCCAGGTTGTCAAGTATCACACCCTTTACCTCAATTCCTGAGACACTTACTTGTTCCCCATCACGGAGGTCACTACATTCATTCATGGTTTCAGAATGACCATTTTCAAGATCCTTTTTGTCTGGTTCCTCTGTTGGTTCTTCAGCCAGATCAGTGCACAGTTTAACATCCTCCTCACTTCCTGATATAGAAACCCTCTTAAACTGCAAAACTGGACATTCCGGCTCACTGTCATACTCAGTCATGAAAGGCTTCTCCTCAGGTCCGTCTGTCAATTCAAAAGCATTCCTCTGCAACGCGTCTGTATTGGAAGACTCTACACTGTCCTGAAAAGATTCAGATTCCAGATGTCCTCTCACTTCTTCATCAACAATGGAAGTAAGAGGTCTCTCATCCTTAGATTGAGCTGGCATGGCTTCCTTGTTATCCTGAAAGTATCCTGAGTCACTTTCCAAACATGAAGGATCATTAAAAGATGGCTTGACTGGTTCCTGGTGCTCCAAAGGATTGGTTTCGGTTTGTTCTAAACATCCTGTGTCCGATTTATTCCTCATGTTGTCGCTGGGCGAATGATAAGCAGATTGTTCTTCTTTCAGATCTAAGATATATTTGTAGGCATTGTCCTCCTCAGATGGCGCATTGGATTTGGCGTGTAAACTATCCATGGAGCCGAGGGAATAGTTTCCCTCATCTATGAAAAGCTCACATTCCGAATGATTCTCCGGCATGCTCTCTGGTGAAAATGGTGACTCTAAATCTGAGGTCACTGCAGTCGTACTGCTCTCGCATACAGGATCCTCATTGATCCGGTGAGAGTTAGTAGTGTCGCTGAGTACTTCACTCCACGAGTCTGGCGAGTTGACCGCAGAATCCGAGAACGAAGGTTGCGGAGTGCTTGTGGTGGACACGTCTTTATTCAAGTCCAATGAGTGATAAAGGGGCTTGTCGTTTGCAGGACTGGGACTTGAACCCACTGATGACCTTTCACTGGTCCACGGTCTGTCCTCAGGGGTCTGTGATTGGACTGGAGAAGTGATCTGCTCACGATCTTCAGACACCGAGGAGATGAAGATCTTGGGTGGTGGCTGAACCGAGTCCCTCTTGACCATATAAGACTCCCGTTTTCTCTGAACCCCATTCCGAACAGGAGGTTCGTTCATACGAGCACTGGCTTTACTTCTTTCCACAATATCTGACGTTTCATCCTGGAGAAAAGAAAGCACATTTAGTTGAGATGTATGAGACTTATTGTATATTGATGGTGTAATTCATTGAAACGTTCCTACCTCCTCAATTCCAGGAAAGTGCTCCAAAAACTGGGACACATAGGTCATTATGGACTGTTCATCAGGGGGATCCAACATCACATCTGAGGAAAAACTTTTTTTAGTTCAACTCTGCTAATGTATTTCAAAAGCTACTGTATAATAAAATAAATCAAAGATATGACAAATGTCCTCAAGACCTCTGAAATGTAGTTGAAATACATTGTGTTACATTAGTAATACAGTGCTTGGACACTAAAACCTTGTATGAATGAATGAATGTCTTTGCGTTATGTCAAACCAAGTGCCATATATTTAGGGCCCAAGCCAAGTTTTCCTTAGGATTATTATTATTTTTCTCTATTATTAGTATTTACATTTACTAATGTAGCATAAATTCAATAAAATATATGTAAATAGAAAAATATTTAATAATATATAATTTAAATATGTATAAATATAAAATATATAAAAAGGTATACCTGTTAAATATGTACAATTTTTAATATTACATATATTTTATAGAAAATGAATACTTTTATTCAGCAAGGATTTATTAATTGATCCAAAAAAGTGACTGATGCAAAGTTCACAATATTTCTGTTTTTTACTGTATTTTGATCAAATAAATGCAGTTTCACAAAAACTTTTGAACAGTAGTGTACATTTTTGGGGCCACTATACAGTATATCAACCTTAATATTTACCCTCAGGTTCTAGGAGTCTTGGGATGCCAAGACTGTAGTGTGCTGTTCTAAATGCTTCCTCAATGTTCTCTCTGGCCGTTCGGAGCAAAGCCCTCCTCATATCCACCAGACTGGGGTCAATGGACTTTATCACAGCAAGGAAAGCCAGACCACTTGTCCAGCTCTTTCCAAAGTTCTGCACTGCAACTCCATATCTAGAAGAACAAAGTAGCAACCAATGCTTTGAAATCTGGAATAACTAAGTGAAAAAATTCCCAGTGGTCACTAAAATCTCTCTTACTTTCTAGTGCGTCTCTGGACCCAGAGCAAGAGGGTCTTGATTGCCTTCCCGTGACCTCTTGGTGCAATGGTGGGCTTTCTCTCATCTGAGGGTGTGCTGGAATGCGAAGTGTCCGAATCAGAGCTTGTGGGTATGGAGGACAGGCTGGAGGAGGAGGGGAACTGGCTCTTAATGTTCCCTGTGAGTTCCTTGATCTGTAATACAAACAGCTCATTACTGAACGAGTAGATGACAGCCATTGGCTCAGCGCGGTGGCCGTTCCTATCATGCCGCTAAGGAAACTCTTCGGTCCTATCTAAACACTCTTTAGACATGAGTGATAAGAGAGTTGTCTTTTCTTAAAGACAAGATAAGATTAGTCCACATGTTGGACCCTAATCCAACTAGAATCAGAAGGTTATCATAATCAATCGTTGGTCCAATCAGACCTCACCGTTTCCAACAGCCACTTTAAGCCACATAGAAACGACTCTTGAGTCACAAATAATCCACTGATTAACTATTTTTCCCAACTAACTTCAACCAAATGTGGACTAATCCGAATGTAAAAGCATAAATATGTAGAAATAAAGAAACAGATTATGCTACCTGGAAAAACAGAATGATATTCCAGATAAGCCCAAGCACAATGGATGGGTTGCCATCTGCGATATCCGTTGCGTCAATGCTGACTAATTTCACCTAAAGCAGACACAGATTTATCAGTTTCAGGAAAAGCATTTGGGGTGTTTTATTTGCTATTTGTGAGGGTGCCTCAAACGATACTTACGTTTCTTTCTTCCAGAAATGTCAATACCTTAGCGATGTTATTGAGCCTAAAAATACGATGCGAGGATGGCTTAAACCCATGCAGCTGAAAGAACAAAGGTCAGCTTTTTTTAGCAGTTTGTGGGAACAGATCAAGTAAAAAGATTCAGAAAATCTACTGAAATGATTCTCACCAGTTTGCATCCTGAGAGTTCTTCAAGTAGAGCCATCAGAAGCTTCCCATCCTGGATATCACGAAACAGATCCCGCACCTCCAAACGAGGGTTACACTGCACAACACAAAAAAACATGCAGTTCAGTATCTATACTCATACAAAAGGTAATACTTCTGTCATATTGTTTTATCTTATGTGTCCTTTTTTAAAACTTTTATCTATATATATATATATTATTTGTTGTGTTTTTGTCTAATTTTTGTGCTGTTTTTTAGACTCCTAGTCCTAGTCTTTTGATCCTTTGAATAAAATACAGATCTCATATAAGAAGTTCAGAATTTTTTTTTTTCAAATTCAATACTATGAAAAAATTGTCAAATAATATATTAAAATGTTTACAATTGCTGAAGACTTTTGCATCTCAGATTTTTCTCCTGAGAAAAAGGCCCCTGTAATCTCAAACTGAGCTAATATTTGTAAAGATACCAACCCAGCAAACACAGAACGTTCCCGAATGGTCCCATGAAGTTATTTTTTTGGGAACCAAACAAGATCGTAACAGAAACATTCCTTGTAGGTTATTTTTAGGTTCCATTTTTATAACGTAAGGAGAATGTTCCGGGAACGTTCCCTTAACCTTAAGGGAAAGTTCTAGGGAATGTTCTGGAAACTAAAAACTAACGTTCCCAGAACCTAAATTTGTTTACTGGGTTATTGCTCGGTAGCTGGATCCAGTTTGTCATCACAAGGTAGGCCTACAGTATGTTATTTAGCTATGCGTGTAATGCATGAATCGGTGGGCAGGGCTAAACTGGAAGTAGCTACGCTATCTCACGACCAATTCGTACGAATTCGACGAATGATTAAAAGTGGCTAATTCATACTAATTCGTACGACCTCATTCGTACGATTTGTCTAAACCCATGTGATGGGTAGGTTTAGGGGCAGGGTAAGGGGTAGGCCATTCGAACGAATTCATATGAATTGGCTTCGTAAAATATGTACGATTTAGCAAAATCGTACTAATTCGTACGAGTGAGGCCATATGAATTGTTACGAATTAGCCACTTTTTAATCATTCATCCAATTTGTACGATTTGCTCGTGAGATCGGGTTGGAAGCAGGCGTTGATCTTCTTCTGTGACTTTAAGAAGTCAACAGGAAATCATGTTGAGATTCACCGCAGTAAAAAGTGTGACACCAATAAAAACATTCATGATGTCCTCTCAAGGCCTCCTTTCTCCAACTGTTTACGGTGAATCAAAATATACAAAACAAAACATGATTATAACTGTTATCCTTTCAAATCAAAACAAATGCATCCTCTCAGTATGTGCTATCACCCTCATATATTAATTTTCATATTTTACTGGTAAGCCAGGAAAGATATTAAACAGAGACTACCATCGAGGGAAAAAAAACCCTGTTTAGACTTTAAAATCGTGTCTGATGCAGAGAGAAAAACACAGAGAATGAGAGAGACAGATGAAAGAGAGAGAAAAAGCAAAAGATGCTGAAGATTCAGAATGGCTCTCTGCCTCTCCTGTTTGAAATGAAACTCATCTGAAAGACAGCAAATTCATCTGTGCTGTATGAGTCACTGAAGGTGTCCCACAAGTTCCCATGGCCAGGTTTCCTTTCAAAGGGTCATATCACACAGGTCCATATATAATAATTCATCAAGCTCAGTTCAGTTCAACTTTATCGTCAGACTCAGGGTCCATTCGAGGTCTCTTCGCCAAAGGATTTTTTATCATTTATTTAATTATTTTATTTAGTCTTACGCAACCATTTTCTACCTTCTCTCTGACCGTTAGAATAAAACACGAGCTTGCTTGCTTAAAGGGGAGGTTGATTGCGATTTCACTTTTTAAATTGTGTGTAATGTTGCTGTTGGTGCATGAACAGTATCTGCAAAGTTGCAGCGCTGAAAGTT
>JAOTRC010000013.1:17739975-17759322 GCA_027497675.1 Cyprinella lutrensis
GGAATGTTTTCATCAAAAACCTTAATTTCTTTTCAACTGAAGAAAGAAAGACATGGACATCTTGGATGACATGGGGGCGAGTAAATTATCAGCAAATGTTTTTTTTTTAAAGTGAACTACTCCTTTAACACAGCTGAAAACACACAAGGTTTTGTACACATTTGCGAATCCTTTCAGTATAACCAATAATGTGTAAAAACTTTTTTTTTTATACTGCTTTTTATTTATAACGACAGTTTTCGCAAGAGTGCAGAATTCAGTGAGCTTTAGAGATTGACATCCATCCTGATTATTCACTGTTTTAATATCATTTTGTAAGCATGTCAGGTCAAGTCAGATTTGAAATGACTGCATCTCCGTTTAAAGCGCGTAAGGAAGGAGAAAATGTTTAGCCTGCGCTTCCTTGATCACCTTTCCATAGATTTCACCTCTTCATTGAGATGCGTCAAGGGAAAAGCAATCATCTTTAAATCATCTGTTGAAAACCTCCTCCACCTTGGTTTTTCTTTCCAGTCCACAAAGACATGGTAATAGCGTAATTTGGTGCGGTGCCCGCCTGACTTGGTTTCCAACCAGCGTGTAAATCACAATATTTATTTATTATTTTTTCCTGGAGAACGTTGTACTTGGAGTTTATTAATCCTTCCTCGTTGCTTATCTTGGCAAGGCTCCTCGTCTTCTGAGAGGCATGTTGAAGTGACGGGCATGGCCGACTGCATGCCTTTCTTCGGGATAGGAGACCTGAGGGAAATTCTGCAGGCTATAAAGGTCCGGGATGCAAAAACCGTGGAGCAATGTAGACCTCTCAAAGTCTCAAACTACCTAGAGGTGAGAGATGCTCCTTGGAAATGAATACAATTTTCATATTTTAATTAATTGTTGCTTGCAATTAATTATAAAATTACTAGCAATTTCTGTGAGAGATTTTGTTCTTAGGCAATTAGTTTTTTCTGCATATGATCTTTTTTTAGCTGACTTTCTGCTCTCTTTCTTTCAGAGTGAGGCAGTGAGACTAGCTAGACAGTTACCTCTAAACCTCTCCAGAGCTGATGTTACAAACACGCTTTACCGAATGAAACATGAACTTGAAGAGGACAGTCAGGTCTGCATTCACGGACGACCATTTTTTCACGACCTGGTGACCATTCCTGAAACCGAGCAGGAAGCTCTGCAAATCATGTCTAGTTCTTGCTAAAGATTTCAATGTCCAAATTGTTACACTAACATTTACAGTACCATATAGAGGTATGAAAGTTGAAATAATAAATGTTTTTCTTGATGAATCAAGGTTTTCCTTCATGATTTGAGGGATGATTAATATCCACACGTATTAACTATGTGGGTTCAGCTCAAAAAGTCATGCGAGATCTACTGTATGCACACAAATCATTGCCGATTCCAGTGGTAGAGGTAATGCATTACAGGTAACTAGTTACGTAATCAATTACTTTTTTTTTAGTAATGCATTTTTATAAAAGCTACTTATCCTAATTGAGCTAATCCTGGCTTAAAGGGATAGTTCACTTTTGAGCTTAATTTTTGACATGTTTTAGCTTACCTCAAGGGCATCCAAGATGTAGGTGTCTTTGTTTCAAACTGTTCTTGTCTATCAGTCATATAATGGAGGTCTATGGTCACCACCTCAAAGAGCATGCACAGAAAAGTCCAAATTAAACATTATTTAATGACTCGTAAATGTAAGAACACATTGATGGCCTAAGTCACGAAACGAGCGGTTTGTGTGAGAAAATGAATAGTATATAGTTTTTATAGTTTTTAAGCGCGGGTGCTTTGTGGCTGTGGTAACAAGAGGGAAAAACAATATAAATACTGTTCGTTTTCTCACACAAACCGCTTGTTGCGTATCTTAGGCCATCAATGTGTACTTACATTTACGAGTCATTAAATCATGTCTAATTTGGACTTCTCTGTGCATGCTCTTTGAGGTGGACCCCATGGACCTCCTGACTGAGAGACAAGAACCATTTGACCTAAAATATCCAAATTGAAAATACTGTGGAAACAAAGACACTAGACCCTTGGGGTAAGCTAAAACATATCAAAAATTTATTTCAAAGTGAACTATCCCTTTAAATACAGATTTTTTTCCTTTATAGATATGTTGATATAGAAACATTGGTATAGATATTTATATCTGTTCCATAAAGAAAATAAGTAAGAGTAAATGATGAGTGTGAGTAAATTATCCCTTTACCAAACAACATGTCACACAACAGTTCACAATGTACTTAGATTTCATCATTTCATCGTGTTCTCTGCATAAACAGGGAACAGAAGGGAAGACTTTTTAAGTGAGGCTAAATTTGTGCTGAGTGGATATCGGAGTAGCTTCAGCTGCCCGAGGAAAATTATATATAAAACCAGGAGAATAACGGAAAAAACAGGGAGATGGTGTTCTGATTTCCAGGCATTTCTGCAAACTCGGTCTTCTACCCTACGGTCAACTATTCTTGAAAAGCCTTCTAAAAAGAGTCTAAAAAGTATGCAAGTGTGCACGTGAAACAGGGAGGGAGGGGGTACTTGAGCAATTTCTCATTCAACACTTCATATGAAAATCTGTCCTGCTTGACAACTCATCCAATGAGAGTCCAGTATATTCACACCGATCTCTACTTTATTGCACTTTTTCTACTCTAGCACACACTGGCTCTGTTTCAGCACTTCAGAACGCTTCAGCAGATGTCCGACTCTTATATGCACTTAATACTGCTATCATCAGCGGCGCTCTGCTTTGTGGCAAGTTTAGAAGTTCACCATTTGAGAGGATTTTTAGACCTTTATGATAAAAAGTCAATCCCTGAAAACAAACATGCTTTCCTTGTAGCATAAGCTTCCTGCTTTATTCAGTCTAAATAAGGGGAAAAGCACACACTAAAGTCTAAAATATTGGCATTTGTTATAATACGTAATGTGTGCATAGCTTGATTATTTTTCCATTATGCATTACATTTAGTATTTTAACAGTGTTCTTCAACCAAAAACTAATTATTACTTGCTTTATGAACCGATTATTATTGCCTCATTGTTATGTTTTTTATGCTATTAAAAATCTGATTACTCAATTAATCTTCAAAATAATCGACTAATTACTCGAAACAAGTAAGAGTAATTAGTCAAAATAATCAACTAATTACTCGAAAGTACGAGAAATTAGTCAAAATAATCGACTAATTACTCGAAACTAACAAAAATCGCCAAAATAATCGACTAATAACTCAAAACGAATAAAAATCATCAAAATAATCGACTAATTACTCAAAACGAACAAAAATTGTCAAAATAATAGACTAATTATTACTGCCAAAACAATAACAAGTGACAGACAGCCCTATAGTCAAAACTTTGCAAAATACATCCATCCTGAATTGCTGTGCATTTTGTTACTTTCCAGTCAAATATTTTGTCTTTAAAGATTTCGTAAAATTGTGTTAAAATATTGTCTCGCGGACCCAATATCGTGTAACGTTTCGTGAGCTAAATGTATCTTCAGACCACTTATACAAAAAAGAAAAAAGCCACTAACCACAGTGGCTGGAGAGAAAAGTAGTTACTATTGAGAAACATAATATATGTATCCGATTTAGTTTTAGGCATATAATATATTGTTGGTGAAGATATCAACTAGTAGAATTATTTATTTGTAATATGTTTGTTTCACACAGATGTCAAAATAATCGGCAATCACGAAAAAAAGCGTGAATATACCACCAATGATCAACTATAACTTCTATCTGTAATAACAATACAAATTTACTTCTTAAGTTGTCACCAAATATTGTATAATGGAACATGTGTGCATGGATAGATATAGATTTAGCCTGCATCCCAAATTATCAAGAAGCTCTCAATGGTTTGCAGACTACTGCACTGAAAATCTAGAGTTCCAATCCAGAGGGCATTGCTTTTAGCTTTAATAAGACAATATGTTATGTAACCTGCTTCCAGCATCTGTTTTCTGTAATGCTTCATTTATATTCTCCAGTAATTTCCCTGCTACTAAGCCCTATACATCCTAAATCCAAGCCACTTACGCTGATTTCACACAGTCGCCATTTTGAAATGGCTCCGATGGGAAGAAAACCAGAAGTGTCGCCTTTAATCATAGGAGAGTCGTGAATGCGATGGCATATTGTTGTGTTTAACATAGGAATTAGTTATTCTAAAAATGTACATACATTTCTTTCATACTTTAGACTATATACAGTGAAATTCATTTTTTATATATAATTTCGAACGTAAAA
This sequence comes from Cyprinella lutrensis, assembly GCA_027497675.1. NCBI lineage: Eukaryota > Metazoa > Chordata > Actinopteri > Cypriniformes > Leuciscidae > Cyprinella > Cyprinella lutrensis. Next base: position 17,744,238 of record JAOTRC010000013.1, read on the forward strand.
AAAGAAGCAGGAATGAACTACATATCCTATATTGGATATTAACATCTAATAGTTTAAATCGTGGCAGCAGCTTCAGGTTGGTTGACCAATCTGTACGGGTTCTTCCCACTGGAGCCTCGCTTTCGATTTCAAAATGGCGGCTGCATGAAATCAGCGTATTACATCCTAAATCCCTATTGCAATGAACAGCCCTAGGTCACAAAAGCAACCTAGAGGCCTTATTTTCAATTTGAAAGTTTTCAGAGAGCTATACTTTACAGGCCCTAATGTTCATTCTCTCACTTCTTGACAAGTATTTAGTCTTTCATAGTCATGAAACCTGCAATACTAAACACATATAACAGCCTGAAATGCCACCAGCCAACACTGAGCAGCGATTAACGGCACACATTAAAGTAATTGATGGCAAAGCCGAGTACATGCACAATCAGTGATGTGTAAAACTCCTGCTCATTAAATCAATTCTTTCCAGGCCAACGATTTATTCTTGTTTATGCGTCAAATAAGTAGGACCTAATGCTGATTTGCAGGTGAACAGTCACATTTAGACAATATTCAGATAACTGTTGCTTCCTTGATCTAGAAATTTGTCTCAAAAAAAGGGCCAAATTCATTCAGTCTTTTTTAGTGACCCATTGGTTCTGCATCATGAACAACAGATTTTGTAGTTCAGTCAGGATGATTGCTTGGTTGTCTGAACTTCTCAAATGAATAGGGGCCTTCTATCAGCTGTCAAGTTACTAATCATAAAAAGTAATAATAATAACTATGGCAAGCCACTGTAACATTTATTCCTTAAAACTAACTACTTGTTACTCATTTTACTTTATATTGTGAAACAACCTTGTGGAACAACTAGGGATGCAACAATATTGTGTTACAATATATAGCGATACAAAATTGCAACAATATGTAGCCTATCGTGCATAGTAACAATCTGTATTGTGTATAGTTCACCCAAAATTAAAATTTCTGTGTGAGAAATATGGGATATATGGAGATATTTGTGGTTCCTGATAATGCCAAATCTCTTACGTACCAGTAAAAAGTGGCTGACATTACTTTAAATAGCCTATATCTAGTCAGTGACAGAGTGCAAGTGTTTTAGTGTGTGAAATAATTCAGTAGGCCTATTTTCAGCCTCAGAAGAATATTTGTATTCTGGTGTCACTATTTTTCTGTGCTTGTGTTTCTAGCACCAAGTCCATGCTTAGTCATTTACTCCCACAATGTAATTCCAAATTTAGCATTTTAAACCACAGTACATTTTTTGTTAACCTTTTATGTCAATCGTAATAATATCGTATCGTGAGCTCAGTTTAATGATAAGTATCACCTCGTGACAATAGGGTATCATTACACAGAACACCTGTAGAAAGTTACAAAAAAAAAATCGGGCGGTGGGCGTACAGTACGCACATACTATTTTGGTGATGACATTTGCATCATGTACATTTGCATCATGTACCTTGCGCACAGATAAAAAACCGAAGTATACTTTGGGCTTTAAAAAAGCCCAAGGAAATGTAAGAAGCCACACACAAGTAGGCTACAAACCTGTCTTAATTCCAAGTCAAATAGGTTTAGGCAAATTAAAACATTGACACGTCATCTCAATAATATGGCTAAATAAATAAATTTGTCAACTCTGTTGCATTGACAATGGCAGCGGTTGCTAGTGTAACTGGAAATCACCAGCTATCATTGAAAATGAATGTCTGATAAATGTCACTGCAAATCGCTGACAATGCCCTTAACAGCTAAAGCATAGTCTGCTAAATAGGCCCTATCTATTCTAAACTTCTTAAACTTGCATAAGAAAATAATTAATTGAACTATTAGTGGGCCTAAAAAACATAACAGTCACTACTTCATTAATTATAAGATAATCCTTAGACAACAGGTTTGAGAAACAAAAACAGATACGTACAGTAGGCTACGTTAAGGAATGCATGTAATATTGGCTTGCCATAATGGAACACTAAAGCGCAACGCTGTATCGCCGGTATATTTGTTACATGTAAATGTATCTCTTTTTCAAAGCGAGAGGTGAATGGAGACAGTGGATCAACTCCAGTTACTTCTACACCAATGTTCATGTCTTCGTGATCATACTCTTTTACCCATCCCATGCCTCCAGCACTCTTACCTTGCAGATTCTGCACTCGGATGTCGCTGATCTGCCCGATCAATTCCTCCCGTTCAAACCAATCATCCCACTCGTGTCCTGCCATCTGGATCAAGCAGCGAGTTGCTCGTTATATGTGTCTCTCGTCCCGTGATTTCGGTAGATTTCTCTCTTATAAAGTGCTCTGTGTGGCGGGTGGCCAGGCGGTGGCCATGAGTGGAGTTTGTGGGGGTTTCAGGGGTCTGTATCCGAAGAGATGCTGGTTTTCGGCTCCCGCATTGCTCCAGTAAAGTTACTTTAATTCCTCGTGACGCACAGGAAAAGTCTCTCCAGCGCAGCTTGGAGGAGGAAAATAAGAGGGAAATGTGTGAGGAATAACCACCTGGTTAATGTTTGCAGGATTCTCTCTCTCTCTCTCTGTACACGCCCACACTACCTCTGATACTCTGAGTGTTCTGTCTCTCTCTCTTTCTTATGTTTGATTCTTGAACGAATCATTGTTATGAACTGATTCTTTTCCCCCAGACGAACCGATTGGCGAAGCGATCGAGGGCCAAACCGAGGTGTGCGAACAATGGTAGCATGTTTAAATAAATACATGAGTCTCTTTCACAGACAAGGGTTAGATTAAGCCAGGGTTTGGTAGTTCAATTAGGACATTTAAGTAGCTTTTATAAGGTGTTAAGGTGTGCATTGTGACATATTTTAAGATAAGTATTTATTTATTTTTTTAAATCAAGGAATTAATTGAAAGTTGCATGGTTGCAACAGACAATGACAATAAACAAGTAAAGATTACTTCAAAATACAATATTAACACAAAATAAATATTGTGAAAAGAAATAAAGATTAGCTATGTTAGAAAATAATTATGTTCCCTGTTTCCATGAAGCATTCAAGATCCATAATATTTAGTGTATAGACATTAGACCTACATTGTAAATAATAGTATCTCTATTAAATTTAGGCCCAGCTTCATTTTTGTTTTGTAATAAGCATTAAGTGTCTCAATTTCTAGGAAAACAAAACATATAGAAGGTGGCATTCAAGGAAATACACTTATAGCCATAGCATTGATACAAATTAACTTTTAAGCCTAAAGTAATATGCATAAATGATTTTAAGCTCAGACGCTCATATTTGCAGAAACAGGTATATAAAACAGGTTGCGTGTCTAAAATAGGCCTATTACTAGCTATGATCTAAACATTATTAGAATTACTTGTAATATTATAGCCTATTTTCGTGTTTTTATCAAACCTTTCTTATCAAATGACGTGCAAAAGACTTCAGTCGCTACTTTTGAAATAAGACTCAATATAACAGGTGAATCAGTCGTGAGATTCGGTTCATTTGAACGAACTCCCAGAATGAATCAGTTCACCAAAATGAATTGGACTTCTCAGATCTGCTCTCTCTCTCTCTCTCTCTCTCTCTCTCTGACGAAATACAAGACATCTTGGAGGAATCGAGTCTGTATGCAGAGATGTGCAAATGTGATGCACAAATCGTTCGTATGTGGCTTCGCTGCATACGTTTTACTCAATGACCGAGCTAAATCTGCTTCATGTGATGTGCAAATCACCTAACGTTATCCACCCCCATCTCGCGTGCACGTGTCCGACTGACCGTTTAAAGTTCTCGTTGTGACCACTTCTGCAGTGCTTTTCTAATGACACTAACAAATATATCAGTAGCCTATACTGCTCAAGTCAATCTGATAAGAAATGGTAAAGGTTATCGATTAGCCTAAGCCACAGTAAACTGGTTAGCCTACTGCAAAAATCACTTGCTACTAGTTTTATCTCGAAATGTCATGAATTTAATATTTTACAAAAGCGAGTTAACATGAGATTACTGATATAACCAGTGAAGCTAAAGCAGATTAATCAACATGAACCTCAACTCTAAACTTAAATTAGTAGCCGAGTGTGACCGTGACCAAACATCATTTCCAAAAACACATGAACGTACATAAACACTGTAGCCTAATATTTTACAATGAATGTTAAGTTCAATGGTAGTTGTGTGAATGTGAAAGCTATGTCTAGTCTTTAAATAATCTTGTAGTGTTTCATAGAAGAGCACCCTAACAGGAGGCCTACGTCACAGAGACGTCTAGCTATTTGATGTCTGCATGTTTCCTCTTGGATGTTAAATAGACATTTGTCTTTTAGATGTTTATGATTTAGAATGTATAAAACTGCTTTTCTTAAGACCTTAGATGTTTTTACACAGCAGAAATTTTCCAAATAAAGCGCTCTTTAGCAGACATCTTAGATACATTCGTGTGCTATCTTGGTGAATAGAGTGCTGTTGCTAACTCCCTTGTAGGCTACATGAGAGAGATAGAGAGCAAGAGAGTAACAGCTCTGTTGATTTTGCATTGCAATAATTATGACGACATGTCTCCGAGGGTCAGTATGCAGAATATTCATAAAGATCGATGGACAGCAGCATTCACCCATCTGTTCCAGGCAGAGGCGGATGTTGTGTAACAGGGAAAAAGATGAGAAGTAAAAACCGCCCACAAACAGAAGCTGGAACACAATATTTCATCCAAAGATCTTTCTTCTTAGTATTGTAATGCAATAGGCATTTGATTTGTTGAATTGTTAGGTTGAATATGATACTGTCTTGAGAATCTCCATGTTTCCTGGAAATGAAATAAAATAGTTTGTAATCTTTAGGACCGTAGGATAATATTACTCGTTTGTGTTTATATATCTCACCTTGTAATAACCACACAAGAATGCTGTGCAATTCACGCCAAGCCATGTTGAGACTCAGGTTCAATTACAGCAGCCTGAGGGCTTCATGGTAGGTATGATGGAGTTGCAGACAGTCAATCTCTTGGAAAACAATGACAAGTTGAAATAGGGGATAGGAACTGAAGTTATAGGGTCTTTGGTGAATTAACTTTAATGTACAGTACCACTGAAACTCAATTATGAAGCTTACCAGGTTATAAAACAACTACATCTGAGATCATTAAACAATCTTTTGATTTACATTGATAGTGTTGAGGACTGGTCTTTTTAAATTGTATTTCACTGGTCTATTTATGAAAAATGTAAGTATTTGTACGTGTCTACATAAACTTGACTGACTAAACGTCATTAGCTGAGCAGGTAAAATCATCATGACTGCTTTCCAGTCGACTTTTAGACTCGCACTTCCCCTCGGGTGAATCCTTGCCGCCATTTTGAAGTGTTTTCCACTTTGCGAAGTGGACGGGGGAAGGTTATGGACAGACACTCTCCCCCGATTTTTACCAATTTAAATGCATCTCTATCGCCCCCTTGAGTTTTAGAGTTGAACTATTTTAACAACGATTAAGTAATCTGTACAATGTGATTTCTACACTTTTTTTAGAAAAGAATAAAGCTCCACCCTAACCTAACTGTCAGTGTGGCGTAAGCAGATTGAACGAAAACTTACAAATCAGATCCTACGAATTAGCCACCATTCGCAAAACAGTTATGAATCGCCATGGGGTGTTGTTGTGGGTATTGTAGGATTAATGTTTGCTGTATTGATCAGTATTGGAAACAATTATTGTAAAACCTCAAGGGGAGGTAAGTCTGAGCTTTGAATTTTGATTAATACTGACACCACATAAATCTATATTTAATTTAGGCAGAGATTCTGCAGCTAGACTTGACACTCACCTTATTTTAATGTGGGCCACAGCTGTTTTGTGTATCTTGTGCATTGACCCGAGGCTCTGATGTGATGCCACTAGTTGCTGCACTAGCACTGATTGGATTTATTTTTTTATGCTTTACAGAACAAGTGCCCTGCTAATGCTGCCAACACACTGGTGCCGACCATCTGTCCTCGGTGAAACATGGAGTTAGCGACGGCCATTGCTAATGCACAATACTTGATCCATTCATTTTCACACTCTGATGGTATTATATCATTATGTGACATCACTTCCCCCCATCTGGCACCTGATCCAAAACTGAATATCAGTGGGAAATTTTAACTGGGTTCAGTGCACCATAAAGGGGCGTGTCCCACAACCCCAACATATCTCTCTTCTCTCTTCACAGACCACTACAAAGGCATCATTAAGCTGGATTTAGCCAGCTTTAATTAAAAGGGTGATTTCATATATCAGGTCAGTCAGCCTGAGCCATTTACAGTCACCGCAACTGAACCCAGCCTGTGCTGCTCTGATGAACAACTGCTGGCGTACAAAATATTCAACTACAGTAGCTGCAATAAAGAGCGTATGATAACAGGCTCTTCCCTTGGTAAATTATGTCTGAATAATATGCACTTGTCACTAAACACACTGTTCAATTTTACAGCTGCCCATTACAGACACACAAAACTGGTATTTTATATCCTGTCTGTCTGGGTGCTTATAGACAACGACCTAAAAATAACCTAATTTAGACATTATCGACCACATCCGTGCTGTCATGTGTGACAGAAAATCATTTAGATTTGTCTCTAGTTTGTAAAAGCAAATACAAATCATGTTTACATTGATGGACTTAGATTGGAAGCTTTTAAAACAAATTAAGGTTATATTTTTTATTAAAGCACTTTTAGGTGCTCTGAACAACAAATGTGTGGTAATTAAATTATTAAAAAAAACAACATTTCTCTACACAATTGTTTTAGTGTTGAGCCTGTTCTAGGTGGATGATGACTTTCTACAGGTGTAAAGCTTTGAGGATTATTACATTACACCATTTCTAAAATCATCATGCATTCATTACAGTTATCATGTTTACTTCCTTTAAATGGTCGTGTTACACAAATTGAAAGATTTAGTGTAAGCAAGTCTTATGTTTAACATGTACTGTATAATCTTAAAATCTGGTGCTTTCAGTTTGGTCTACTGCCGAGGTTGCTGTAGCCACTGACTGTGTACGAGTTTTCTCTGACAACAGAGTGGATAAGCTGGAAGTGTTAATAAGTTTACACATCCATAAATGGTTGGGACTTTATAGTAAAGGAATATTGCAGCTGTTAGTCTCTGCTTTAACCAAGAGAGTTAAAGTGTGCCAAGGTCAGACTGGAAATGACCTTAGTAGAGTCACACGACAAGTGTAAGGGAGGCAGCACATGTGTTAAAAACTGGTAGAAAGTGGTCAGAAAAGAAATCTGTGGTAGAGGCAAAGGCTGCCCTTCAAATTGGGGATATCGTGGGACAGGCACAGCATGTAAGGTGGCTCTTAGCCAAGGTCGGTTTACTTGGCGCCATGACCAAGTACTGCAATGTTTGGCTTTACATCTTAGTTTTGCTTTATCTTGGTGAAAGCCGAGTACAAATTAAGTTTTAACATCTATTCTCTACTCTTGTCTCGTAAATATTAAATAATAATAATACCAATGATTTCATCAATTAAAACCACTGTTTTACATTGATAATAATCAAAAATGTTTCTTGAGCAGCAAATCAGCATTTCCCAATGATTTCTGAATGATCAAGTGACACTGAAGACTGGAGTAATGATGATGAAAATTCAGCTATACCATCACAGGAATAAATTATATTTAACATAGAAAACATTTATTTTAAATTGTAATAATATTTCACAATATAACTAGTATTTTTGTAATAAAATAAATACAGGTGAGTGTAAGCGAACATGTGGTGGTAACAATAATATAAAGTTATATTTGTTAACTTTAACTAACAATAACAAGTTGATCTACTTCAGGGCACAGCTGATTGGTTCCTGCTGAATCAGTAGCCAATGAGCTCGCTGCTAAGCCTTCAAATACTTAGTCAGCATTTACAGTAGCAGTAGAGAGTGCTTTCAGAAACCCTCCACCTTCCCCAGCTCCAGTACAGATCTACTACGGCTAATTCATGTACGCTTACTGGCTCACAACGGCGTTTCGTGTATGTATTGGCAGTAGCGTGTCCCGCAACAGCGTAGCAGATCAAATCCGCCAAGACCAAAAATATCAATATTGTCATACTCATTACCATGACAATCACTCAGACTTGTCATGACAGAAATATACACGTACACACACCCAAACTTAATTAGACAGATAATAGATAATTTGTATTCGTAGACCTCTTTATTCAACAGCCAGAAAAGGCAGTTCGTCAAATGAAGCTCTCTCTCTCTCTCTCTCTCTCTCTCTCTCTCTCTCTCTCAGCTGTCAATTTGCATTTACAAGACTTTCCCATAGGAAAGCACCTTTGACATGGAAGCCTTGGCTACCATGGCAACATGCCACAGAATTAAATATTTACTACAGAGACACTGGCCAGCCAGAGCAATAAACTAGATTCCTTCAGCCTCAACTTTAACAGACCAGGTGCACAATGACATTACCCTTTTGTTCTGCTTAATTAATGAAATAGTCATCCAGTTTGCTCAAGTGATGTTGCTGTTTTACAGTATTAAGGCAACAAGAAAATCCCAGTCTTTAGCAAAGTGAGTCATGTCCGGCACATCAAGAACAGCAGTTTATCATGTGACCAGGAGCTCTTGGTGTGTTTTTCATATCCCATTTAACCAGCAAATGTGTAACTTGTACTCATAGGTCAAAAAGTTAAATGGCTAAATGTGATTACGGAGCACATCCGGCTAGTGTAACTATAGCTTCAATCTCTTAAATGTCTTCTGTCTAGATAATTCTATTACAGTGCAGATTTCCGTACACATCATGTGGTTCATCTTTATTTATTCAATGGATGTGGAAGCGCTATGCCAATAACACAGAATAAACAAAGTTATAACTCTAGATTGGTGGGTCAGTGTTTGTTTAAAGCAGTGTTATTTTAGTGTTATTTATTTTATTAACATTTTGAATTAGATTTCTGGTTTTTATATTTAGTTAGTTAATAGTTTTAACAATTTTAGTACTACAACTTTTTCATCTAATCTAGTTCTAACAATAACAACACTGGTGTAAAGCCGACTGTAAAAAATTTTTTTCGTGATTTGTAATCACATTTTTTCTTTTGTCAAATCAACTTAAATAATTTATGTAGTTCAGATAACATAATATTTAGAGTTTCTGATGATTAAATCAATCTCCTTCATTGCATTAACTCAATGTTTCCATTTCAATTAACTTAACATTTTAAGGCAACCAGGTTACTTTTTTTACGTTAAACCAACAATATTTTTTTACAGTGTACCTTTACAAGGTTTCAAACCAGGTAAGAACTGCAATCACCTCTTGTTTTGCAGATAAAGGGCACTTTTGCGCTGGTTTTTGGTTAATGTTTCAGCGTTTAAAGGGTGGAGAGCTGCAAAAACTAATGTTTCACAGCCATGCTCCAATGAAATGAATCTGGGTAAAAGATCACTGTATTATTCAGACCCCATTACTTTCACCTGAATGGCTAATTTCTAATGTAGTCCCTCAAGCTGGTTCCTCGCTCCATAAATATTTGGGCATCGGCAACCAAACATGATTTGGATTGCACTGAGATGCCATTTTCACGCCAGAGAAATATCTGCTCATTGCTACGCAGGAAGGAAACGGCAGTGTGAAATCATGTGGGTGAGTGTGTAGAATAGATCCAACTCTTTCCCACTCGTACGAATTAGGCCAAGTGAGTGTGCTTTCAGCAAGTGGGCTTTACCACTAAAATCATCATAGTCATAGTGTATCTTTATGCCAGATAGCCTTTATAGTTCACGCACACACCTCGAAGACAAACATCCACCTGACTACACAGCGAATGTCAATAAACGGATTCCGTTAGACCAATGTTTAACCAAAACATGTCTCTGTGCAGTCTGAGAGTGACTCTAAAGGTTTTACCAATAGTCGTTCTGACAGTGCTGTGCAAAAAATATACAATTTTAAAAAATATTTTTAAGATTTGTTTTCACAGCATTTTTTTCTTTTCAGATCAACTTAAATTTATTTAGTTCAGATAACTTATTGTTTTGTGTTTCTGATGATTAAATCAATCTTTCATTGTATTAACTCACTTTTTCCAGTTCAATAAACTCAAAATTAAGGCAACCAGGTTACTTAACTTAAGTTAAGCCAACAATATTTTTTTTTATTTTTTACAGCTATAGCTGCAATTCTTAACTTAGATTTTTTTTAGATAACTTTATATATATATATATATATATATTTATCCAACTCAACTAAAGTTAACTAAACTTAATATTTTAAGTCAAACACAAACAAGTACTTTAAGTTGAAACAACGTATTACTTATACTAATGTTGAATTTTAAATTGTGATAATCAAAGCAATCATTTTTCTTTACAGCTGGTGACCTAAATTAAATGTAAATGGAATAGGCAGAGAACCACACACATGGTTACTTAGGCAACCCATGACAAATCCATGCAAATAAACACTTAAATGCGCATTTCCGTACCCATAGCTTTTCTAGCACACTGTAAAACAATATTGTTGGTTTAAAGGGATACTCCACTTTTTTGGAAATAGGCTCATTTACAACTCCCCCAGAGTTAAACAGTTGAGTTTTACCGTTTTCATCCATTCAGGCGATTTTCTTATATTTAGAAGAATTTCAGTAACCAGACAGTTGCTGGTCTGATTGACTTCCAAAGTAGGAAAAAATATATACTATGGAAGTCAATGAGATCAGAAACTGTCTGGTTACTGATATTCTTCTAAATATCAAAAAAGCGTCTGAATACATTCGAAAACGGTAAAACCCGACTGTTTAACTCTGGGGATTGGTAAAATGAGCCTATTTAAGGTGGAGTATCCCTTTAAAGTCATCATGAAATCAAAATGGGAAGTTCCTTTAAATAGTGAATATAGGTCTACTCTAAAATGTGTAATAGACAGGACCCTGCTCCACTAGTGTTGTATAGGACTCCAGCAATATGGAAAGTCAGTGAACGTCATTTCACCAAGTCCAACATGTTCCTATCAACATTTGTGTTGATCCCGGAACAAAATTCCAATCGACCAATCAGATTTGAGAGACACGTTTACAGTTAAAGTCAGTTTAGGCTTACAACCATGGTTACGTGCTTCTACATCAGTGATTTGCACCTATCATTTCCCACAACTTTTAGGGAGAACTTATGGGTAGGGTTAGGTTTGGAGGTAGGGGTAGGGATAACATTTTTGGACATGAATATTGTTTCAGGATCAACAAAATATGCTGATCCAGAAACATGTCTTACTTGGCAAAACCAGAGTGACCATGGCAAGTCATGGATCTACTGTTGTGTGCTGCAAGTCCCTCTTCACAACAGTTTTCTTGTAAAATTCGATCTCTCTAAGCACTGACACAGAGCTTTAGTGAAGTCTGGCTGCAAGCCATTGTCGATCAAGAGTGTTCCTTGGCTGTCAAATCAACGAGAACGGTTCATGAAAGTCACAAGAGAACACATTTTACTCTGAATTCGGGCATTTTAGCCTCCAGCAAGCTGCACGCACTCCATCTGTCATTTTTACAACTTTGTGTAAAGACTCAGCTGAGCCATTAGTCTTACATGTAACTTGTGTTATTGACCTTACTGCCATTGATTCACTCTATATTCAATAAACTTCATTGTTTTGCTCTGCTAGAGAGAAATAAGGCATGATTACATGTTTTGGTATGACAAGAAGACAGAGGTGTTTCAACAGTCTCATGGCAATTAAAAATGGTATGTCGTAACTGTTAAGTGATGGCTGTAATGTGCATTTTTTGCAAGTCAGAAAAAAGTTACAGATCGTAATACTTTAGGTGACAGCAAGAAGCAGAAGTACAGTTATTTACTTGGCTTGAAAGGTCTGAAGCCCCATGATGAAACGGACCACAGCTGCTTCAGTACGTTTTATGACTCGTTTGCTCTCGTAAAAACCCCTAATCACAGCAATCATCCACACATGCAGGGCAAAGACTTTTGTGCACCGCCTGAGAGCCTTCTCCTTTCTGCAACTTAACACACACAGTCGGTTTTTCCATAAAGGATCTGTCACAACTGATACAAGTCCAAATCTCACACAAATGATCCTGAATGTTCACTGTGATACAAAAAGAGATCTTTCTGACAATAAAAAAGATTTTTCAATTTAAACTTATATGGATGGACGAATAGATAAACCACCAGACGGACAGACGGATGGATGGATAAAATAAACAACAGTCCATTAGATTTAACTGCATGACCATGAGAAACTCCAATAAAATAATAATTGTTAATGATCATCTCTGCGGTTTTATCACTTAAATTCCCATATTTCAACATGTATGCAGTGAAAAGAGTGTTTCTTCAGTTCTCTTGCCAATGGCACATCAGCAGATGTACTTTTGCCTTTCTTAGTTAGAGCCCATCTCTCAATACTGAAGGAGTTCTTGAACCCTGTAGCCATATCACTGCTCATCACCTCACTCCCAATATAAATCACTGTAAAACGACATGCTTACAGACATAACGACGTTATGTCAGATATGACTGGAGTCAAAGGCATGCCAACACTCTTATATCAGGGACAGCATTGTTAAAGCATTGTTTCCTCTCATCTCTTATCCACCTCAATGATGTATGCTAAGCTATGCTAAAAGTGGTATCGCCAGAACCGGAGATCGACTGAATGGATTCAAAAACGGTAAAACTCAACAGTTTAACTCTGGTGGAGTTGTAAAATTAGCCTATTTCCCCCCCAAAAAAGTGGAGTATCCCTTTAACTTGTTAGAGAAACCCATTTGAAACAGTCGTTCTTTTTGCAGTTCCAATGGTAATGAATTGTCTTATTTATGAGATCCAAATCAAATTTGATTCTGGGCTTTAACTTCTAGTGGTGTGTAGTTATCCAAACAAGTTTCCTCTCATCTCTCCAAACATGAGGAACCCTGTTCGTTATGCAGAAATGTCCCAATGCAAGAGCGCACATACATGGAGAATAATAGAACACATATGTGAACCTGGACGTTCAGCCACAATACACAAGACTTTCTCTGTGTGGAGAAAGAAATATTCTTTTCTATTGTCCTTGAGTTAAGGTCAGTGGTTGTTGGCTTGCTAAAGACAAAGTAAGATCACTATATGACACTTGCACAAAGAACTGTTAAAGGAAACGTGTTGAAAGCTGGCAATCTCAAGTTACATAGCAATCACTAGCAATGGCAAAAACAATGTTACATATGAGGCAGATTAAAGTCAGATAGTTTTTGGAACTATTTGCCTTTTATTTTAATGAAAATGTATATGGTTTTAGTTTTAGTTGATCATTTGCATTGATAGGTATGAATTTAGCATCTTTCACTTTAGACCAGAGCTTTGAATGTACATCTAAAACAACTTACTGCATGTTCATCCTCCCAATGCTTTTCAGGTTTAGGAGCAAAGGTTTACTTCTTTCAAACATTAAGTCATCCATATGTCACGTGTAAAGGCATATACATGCAGTTACATGACAACATGTGCTTCTTTTACTCTGCAGTGTTAGTTTTTGCATTCACTTCATGTCACTTTCGACATGCTATCTATCTATCTGTTTTCGACATGCTATCTATCTAAACTCAAGATAGCAAATCATCTTGACTTTTGCCTCATAATGTGTGGAGACTAAGATTCAGTCATTGGTGATGCCTTTATCATTAGGCTCATCATTAACCATCATTATCAGAGCACAATGTCCCAGGACAGGTCACACTGCTGGTCAATATTTAATAATTTCAATAGTATACATTTTTTTACAGATAATTTTAGAGGTGAACAATAAAATCACAAGTAAAGTTGTCTTTTAAAATGAAATCGTTTTATTTATTTATTTGAGCTACATTGAGGCTTATTTCAATGTGATGATTTTAATTTGTACAAATGAAAAGTCTTGTCTATTAAAAAAAAAGTTTTAAGTGAATGAATTCATAAAAATGAACTTCAGCTGAATAATGGACAGTTAAAAACGGCATTCATGTGTCGGAATGCAAGCACCATAAGCTCAATGACAAGGCTCATACAGAATATATTCAATATATTCAAAGAAACAATATAAACAGCTGGAAAAAAGGAGCAAAGTCTCTTTGTAACCACCACCATTTCAAGTAGCCCTTATCCGAGTTGAAGTGGGGTGTTTGCCACACAGATCCAAGAAATTACTGCGCTGGTTTGTAAAGTGTAAACATTCAATGCGGTTTGTAGCAAAAGTGTATTTTCAGGACAAACACACTGTTCTACAACACTGTCTTTCACTTAAAGGGATGGCTCAGAGTAATTTCAACCTAGCATCCTTTACACCATGACCTCGAGCCAAACATCCCCCATGGTCGAACATTATTAAAGTTAGAGCTTATTTAGAGATACCAGTCGAATGGTTTAGTGCAGGAGCTAGTGGATCCAAGGTTGAACCTATTTATGCTACAGTACAAATTTGGTATTCCAGGCATTATTAGTGGATTAATTTATAATATACAACCTTGGATCCACTAGCGCCTCCACTAAGCCATTCGGCTGATATCTTCTCTAAACAAGCTCTAACTTTAACTTTAATTTTGGCTCGAGGTCATGGTGCAAAGGACCCAGGGTTGAAATTACTCCAAACCGTCCCTTAAAGCTGGATCTCAAGGTACAGTGAGTGTCCATTCATCTCATTGTCTTGGTTTGGAGTGATGCCTGACCAGCCTCATTCTTCGTCTTGATCCTGTGTTTTAGTCCACACACACACACATATTACGTATAAGTTATAAGTTAATCTAAACATCTATGGTTCATTTTCTCTTTGTCTATGGATTTAGAGAAAATTGGGTTTGAATAAAAAGGTGCTGAAACTACTTTAAATCTTAAAAAGAGCAACACAATGACTTCAAGAACACATTAGATGTTATAGGAATAGTTCACTTTGAAATTAATTGTTGATATGTTTTAGTTTACCTCAAGGGCATCCAAGATATGGGTGTCTTTGTTTCCACAGTATTTTCAATTTTTATATTTTTTAGGTCAAACCGTTCTTGTCTGTCAGTCATTTTTACCCCATTTACCTGCATTATATGACTGACAGACAAGAACGGTTTGACCTTCAAAATTGAAAATT
>JAOTRC010000013.1:17796028-17816106 GCA_027497675.1 Cyprinella lutrensis
GGTAAATAAGTCTGCAGCAGGAAGAAGAAGTTGTGGCGGCGAAGCGTGAAGTTTATGTACAGACGGTTGTACCATCCTGTATAGAGAAAGAGAGAGAAAAATGGGAAAATGGAGATGGATGATCGAGCTCCAAAGCATTTCAGCCACAATTAAAACAAATAAAGTGACATTTACACTTCTGTTGAAAAGTTTGGGGTTGGTAAATGTTTCCATGTTTTTGGAAGAAGTCTCTTAATGCCTGTTTACAGACTGAGATTTTCATCAACCCTATACTATCATTACAAATCACACTGTACAACTAATAAACCTGGATACCACATGTACAGTTTGTAGACTGCATGATGGTGACACCTATTGAATCGTAGGCTATGACACAAGTTAGCAGGCACTCGTAGTAAATAAATAGAGGAAGATTAATTGCACTTTGCCAATTGAGGTTTTTATGAGCCCTCAAAAAAGGAGGAAGCAAAAGAGGAGAATATGGACACAGTCATTGCTAGGGAAAAGAGGCCAACTTGGCATGCCACTTTTGCAAATGGAGCTTGAGGTAAGTAGTTTTAAGTTTTAACACCGTCGTGTTGATCAATACATTTCAAGTTTGTTTGGTGTTCGTTTTGGAAGAACTTTGCAAGAGGTCCTTACTGCAGCCTGTAGCACGATTACATAGCTTGATGGTCCAATACGCAGTGGACACTGTTATGTGCATGTGCGGTATTTAAAACTTTTTTTTTTAAATTGTGACTTTTTCTCACAATTGCTACTGACTATATTCCTCAGAATTGTGAGATATAACCTCCCAATTGCAAGTTATAAGGTCAAATTCTAAGGGAAGAAAATCGGACTTTATAACACGCAATTGCAACTTTATATCATGCAGTTCTGACTTTATATCTCTCAATTTCGTATTATAAAGTCAGAATTCTGACCTTTTTTCTAGCAATTCTGAATTTATTTAACTCATAGGGCTAGATATAAACTCACAATTGCGAGTTATAAAGTCAAAAAAAAGAAAAAAGGGAAAAAAACGTTTTTTTTTACCCCAGAATAGTGTAATATCTCTTTATAACACGCAATTTGCGACTATCACGCAATTCTGATTTTATATCTCCCAATTGTGTATGCTATTATAAAGTCAGAATTGCGAGATATAATGCAATTTTGAGGAAAAAAAAGTCTGAATTCCAAGTAGCCTATATTTCTCGCAATTGCGACTTTATATCACCCAAATCTGACTTAACACGCAATCACGACTTTACATCATGCAATTCTGACTTTATAACCTGCAATTGAGACTTTATATAAATTTAGAGATAAAAAGTCAGAATAGTGAGATAAAAAGTCACCATTACCTTTTTTTATTTCTCACTCTGTGGCAAAAACAAGCATCCATACCATGGACATGTCTTGCAGACACTGAATAGCAAATTAAGAGAAACCCTAGGGTCACTGTGGAAAATTAGTATAGCCATTAAAGAAGGAACTCTTAAGGAAGATTTATTTCCTTGATACTGTTATTATTTTGGCATTTTCCATTGAATGTGTACTGATATTTTAAGATGTTTACAGACCTTATTGTATTGTAGGCCTACCTTTAAAATTACAGAGACAATTGGCTACTTGACTCGTTTTTGCTTCCACTCAACAGACCTGAATAAAATAAAATGGCTTTTATTTTTAATTTTCTACATACGCGCATTAAAAAAAAAAACTTGCGGAGAGGAGTGAAGTTATTTCAGAGATATTTAATGTAATAACATTCCTACACTTTTAAGTGTGACTTAAGTGTCCAAATCCTTCTTGGGGCCACATTTATTAGAAATAAATCAACTTATCAAATAATCCCACATACCTGTGCTGCTGTAGAAAGCCAGCCGAGAGGTCGTGTGAAACTTCTGTATGAGGAACTGAGAGAGAGAGATTTTTTCATCTATACTCAAAGACTCATCTCCACTTTTCCAGTACAGCATCAGATCCTCATCTGTGTAGGCGTCTAGAAAAAAAAAAGATCCAATTCAGGAAAAACTAACTTGGCAAAGGGGACTGAACATGTGCCACACTAAAAATAACACAAATTAGCGATTCACTCACAACTCTCCAACTCCAAAGTGCAGGTCTGTGAATCCAGAGGGAAACGGCTGAAGTCCATGTTGCAGGCAGCTGTAACTGTGACCCTGGGCATAAGAACCATGCATAGCATGAATGAAAATACAGAAACGCACCTTAGATCTTTATATTTCATCATATTTCTCGCAGAATTCAGTTTTCAAGCCCAAAATCCATGGAATTTTCATTTGCAGTTACAAGGGAAGTGGAACCTGTATTGATAATTCCCTCAAAAATTGAAAATTCAGTCATCGTGCCAAACCCGTTTGAGTTTCGGTCCCACTTTCTGAATCTGACTATAACTACTATATACTAAGATTTAAATTAATAATTTGATAGACATTGTACTTAAAAATGCCTGTATTTAATAACATGTTATTAATATCCATAATTACACTGTTGATCTATCTCTTAACCAACCCTTAAACCTAAATCATACCACCAAACCTGTCTCTAACTTTACCAGTATCTCACTTCAATAGAAGCAAAAGTGTTTTGCAACCCAATATGAATACAATAAATACACTGTAGTAAAATGACGCAAGTACATAGTAATTGAAGAGACCCAATATATAGTGTGACCTGACTTTCTTGCATTTGTGAAATGCTAAAGGAATTTTACAGCAGAATGTCTATGCTGATCTTTTATACGAGTGTGAAAGACACACACACTCATATATATTATATAAACACAAACGATTAATCGTTTTAATGCCCTATAAAAGACCATCTTGAACATTCTGCTAAGCATGTCCTTTTGTGGTCCACCAAAAGAGAAAATCTTGAGCTAGTAATAAAGTTTCTGCTAAGAATAAAAATGTAAATGTGCTTAGTAATGATAGTCAAGAACGGCATATTAGCGGCATTACTGAACTGGCACTAAGGCCATCTCATTTTTCACTCAGTATTTCTCTCCTCTGTTCTCTGTAGTGGTGTCGATCATTTGACGGACAACGGAAATAATCTGGGCCAGTCCCATCAATTATGACACTTTCCCTGGAGCCAGAACACTATCTGAAATTTGACTTTGAACTCAGCGCTAGCCCTTGATTATAGCCAGCACGCAGGTAGCTTGGCCTAATTTTTAACTCGCAGCACAAAAGACGCGGAAAAAACATCACAGGCCAGAAGCATCGTTCTAATTTTAACACCACAGCAGTATGCAAATGCAATGCTTAAGCCCAGCAACGTGCTTTTGTTTTCAAACCACATTTTATTTAAATGAAACCAACGGCAGTAGTTGAGTGGCTTGGAGGTTAACCACCAACCTCCGGTAGTTGAGTTGCTAGTCACTGCTGAACAACTGAAAAAATATTAACTTTTTCTGACACTGTACTAAATCAACACGAATAATAAATATGTATACGTGCATTTACATAAATACATTTAAACTCTCTACATATATACATAACTTAGATATAATTGGAATTATAATGGCACACTTAAAAGTCAGAAATGCTAGTGTTGATAATCTGCTTTTTTACCTCAGGCTGTAGAGAACGTGGCCATCAGGGAACACTCTCAGCATGATATTTTCTGTGGTGGTGTCATGAATAAAAGATCTTTTAGAGTGGACGAAGAAGACATCAGGAACCCAGATCTTCTTCACCAAGCGGCCGTCGAAAGTCATGCTTTTATTTGTGGTGCTTGAGAAGGACAAGCGCTCATCCTTCCAGTAGTGTCTCAGGTATAATGTCATAGTAAAGTCCTACACAAATAGAGGACAAGAGATTGTGGGTTGTGATTGTGTTTTTTTTTTTTTTTTACAATATTCAGTCACAACAACGATCTTTACAGGAGGCTGTATCATCCTTGTTCAAAGGAGATTTACATTTTAAACATTTGGGGTTGGTAAGGTTTGTATTTTGACAAATTAATACTTTTATTCAGGGAGGACACATTAAATTGATCAAAGGTGACATTCTCAAATGTCACAAATAAATGCGGTAATTTTGAACTTTCTATTCATCAAAGAATGATGTCTGTAGGATCATGAGACTGAAGATTGGAGTAATGATGCTGAAAATTAAAGAAAATAATAAAAATACTGTACTGCTGTTTTTACTGTATATCAAATCTTGGTGAACAAGAGACTTCTTTCAAAAATATTTTTGAAAATCTTACCATCCTTAAAATTTTCAATAGTATTATTTGGATTAATTTCACGAAAACCTCTGAAATTTGACACACAAGTAAAAAGACAAAAATAAGATATCATATTTTGTGTTATTATAATAAAGCCTTTTTATATACTCCAAAAATACTGGGTTGTTTTAACCCAATATTGGCTAAAATATTGACAAACCCAGTCATTTGGTTACATTTTGGAATTACATTTTAACCCAATGTATGAGTTTGTCCATATTTGAAAAAAAAAATGGGTTAACACAACCCAGCATTTTTTAGAGTGGGATCTAAAAAAAACATTATATATATAGATTCATTAATGTAAAGTAAAAAGAAAAACATACATGACTTTAAAAAATGAAAAAAGAAAAGGAAAAATTTGATAATTTGCTTACATTTTACTCATGTTGCTACAAACATTTTTGACTTTCTTTTTACCTTGGAACACAAAAGGAGATGTTTGGAGTCATTTTGTACATGTCTCAAGAATGGGTACTAGAGCTTCAAAATGGATGCAGAAGTACCATAAAAGTGGTTCATATGACCTGTGCGCAATATTCCAAGTCTTCAAAATCTCATGGCTTCTGAAGATTGAAGAGCATAACGCATGTCATTTGAACCACTTTGATGTGCTGTGTCCTTTTGAAGCTTGAAAGCTCCATTCCTTGTAATTGCAATCAAAAGAGTGACCACATTCTTCAGAAAATCTCCTTTTGAGATTTAACAACAAAAGTCATTTATGTTTGCAACAACATGAGGAGTAAATGTTGACATAAAATACCATTGTTTTTCTGCACTAAATTAATAAGAATTGTTTTTTATTTGCAATAAAACAATGAGAATTAAAATAAGGGGACATGATTAACTGTCAAAAAACTAATGTCACAATGCTAAAAACCATTAAGTACAGTTGGCTTCATTTTCAAAGCAACTAGTTTCTAATTTCTTTGTTTTGATTTTGGGGTGGAATATGATCTTTAAACACGTTACAAAGTTTTGGGAGCAACAACAACTGAATTTCACTGGAGCAAGAACATGGCAAATTTTACATAAACACTTCTTACATGTCTCACTTTGTAGTCTAACTACGTACCTCTTGATCCTCCACATGACAGCCTCATGTCTCTTTAAATCGCTCAAGCAGATCATCCCTTCTCTATTCTATCTTTTGGTTATAACCATAATTTTGAAGCGGCTAGTAATTATATATGGTCAATAAAAGCACCACAAAGTTTCTTTGTCACATCACACAAAGGCTTCTGCCAAGAGGGAAATTCAAAACAAGAGAACGGAATGACAGAATGGGTGTCATATTATGTTATAACAGAAGCAAAAAGAAGATTCATGATCAAAGTTTCTGCCATCAGAGACACAGAAGCTCTTTTTTAAGCATATCCTTGTGGGACACAGTAACTGCAAAACAGCCATCTATCTCTATCTTTAAATTACAGGAACGTCTTTCTGTCTGTGTGTGTGTGTGGGGGGGGGGGGTTATTCGCATCTCTCGAAGCGTTAGTCCGATGGACTTTAAACTTGCAAGGTGTCTTTCTATGGGCATGAGTAAGTGCAGTGCCAAGTTTGACATGTTTGGATTAGAAATGCAAAAGATATTGTTAAATATATACTGGTAAAAGAAGCACATGTTGGCTTTTGCCTCTCTAGCCGCTGGCCACTCCCCCTCTCACACTGCACACTGAGTGGCCACTCCCCCTCTCACACTGAATGGCTACTCTCCCTCTCACACTGCACACTGAGTAGCCACTCCCCCTCTCACACTGAATGGCTACTCTCCCTCTCACACTGCACACTGAGTGGCCACTCCCCCTCTCACACTAAACACTGAATGCCCCCTCTCCCCTTGCACATTGAGTGGCCACTCCCGCTCTCACACTGCACAATGAGTGGCCATTCCCCCTCTCACACTAAACACTGAATTCCCCCCTCCCCTTGCACACTGAGTGGCCACTCCCCCTCTCATACTGCACACTGAGAGGCCACTCCCCTCTCACACTAAACACTAAATGCCCCTCTCCCCTTGCACACTGAGAGGCCACTCCCCCTTTCGCACTGCACACTGAATGGCCACTCCCCGTCTCATACTGCACACTGGATGGCCACTCCCGCTCTCACACTGAACACTAAATGCCCCCCTCCCCTTGCACACTGAGTGGCCACTCCCCTCTCTCACTAAACACAGCTCAGGAACAGTAAGATGTGAGACTGACCGTCCGGTTACCGGTCCGGGCTGATTATGTGGAAAATTGTTCAATACCGGTCCCTGGCCAGTGGATCATTGCATCTCTCTATACAGAAAATATATATTTTTTTGAAAATAAATCTAAACAAAAAACATAGGTTACATATGTAAACCTGGATCCCTGAAAAGGGGAATGAGATGCAGCGTCATGGAGTTGATACTATGGGGAACACCCTTTAGAGTGACTCGTGTGTGAACACATGTACCAAACAGGCATATTATTGGCTGATGGCAGTCTATGACGTCACGAGTGCCGTGCCCATGAGTATAAGAGGGAGTCTGCAAGACATTTCATCAACTGTCCAACTTTTGTATGAAGGAGACGTTCAGGCAAACCGATGCAAGGTTGCGAGGTGCAGCGTCTCATTCCCTTCTCAGGGATGTTCCCTTTCGAAGTGGAACTTTGATGCGTGTCATGGAGACGACGCGGTGGGGAAACAATACTCACCCCGCCAGGCTGAGGGGATGCATGCCTTACTAGGCAGGGGATATGCAAACCATAGTGGGCATAACATAGATTGACTAGAGATATCACCTTGCTGGAGTCAAAGCATGTCAACCCACAGGGTGCAAATTGCTTAGTGGGGCCACTGACTAAGCTTAATATCAGGGCTGGCAAAGAAACCAAAGGTCCAAAGAGAAAAAGCTCTAATAAACAAAGCTCTTAGGGAGTAGCTTATCAAAGGGAGTAAATCAACAATGGTATTTGATGTACCACTACCTCCAAGGGTGAGAATATAACCCTCATTTTGGAAGGGATGCAAATATGAGAGTGGCATAGAACAAATGACAAAACTCTTGCCAGTACAGCTCAACCCTTAAACTCTACTTATTAAGCTCTACTAAAGACACAGGCGAGAGCACACAACCCTGTTTGAGCAAAGAACCTCTCCAGGAACCACTAGGGAACTCTGTGAAACTCCATTAGACTGCCTCTACTTGCCAGGTTTTCCCAGCATGGACCAACTAGAAAGCAAGGCATAATGCACTGTGCCCAGTACTTCATACTACCCAGACTTTAGACTCCAAGGAAACTGCAGGGGAGCTTAAGCCCTACTTAAAGACCTGAATGTAACCGGAGGAGAGGACCTTATCCCCTCCCTTGAGTAAGAGCACATACACAGACAGCAAGTTGCCAAAAACCCACAGTAATTGGCCCTTGAGGTAAACGAATCAGAGGAAGAACTGCAAGTGCTCATCATATTTTTGTCCACCTTGCTCTACCCTTACTTGAGCAGCTTTCCTAAAAGGGAGCAATCAAAATGCTAACTGACTTCCTAACTTCAACATCAGAGGCTACAACTTTCAGTGTCGCCACTCTTCCACTTCTCGCATTCTGGAAAGTGGTTGTTCCTCGGCCGAGCAGTTAAAGAGTGAAGGGGTTGCATCATCTTATTGGTGGCCACACTTTCAGTAAGCTGATGCCTCAGTGGTATACTGCCAACACCTCCAGAATATGGAGGCAGAGCAACTGAAAATCAGTGAGAAAGGAACACCATCCTTAGTTTTCTTTATTTTCACTATTAGGTGGATTCCATGGTGGGCAGGACCCCACATGCCTGTTTTGTCACCACATATGCCTAGGCACAAGCCGCATGATGATAAAGCAGGGGACGCAGGCTCTACCCACATGCTGCAACCCCACGATCAAAGGTCCTGCTCTATTCCAGCAACACTGGGCTTGATCCACAAGGTTGACTTTCATGACTCTTTCCCCCCACCCCTTTTCCCACAACTTTTTCTTAGGAAAAAAAGTTACGCAAGAGGGGTTTGATTTTCATTTTCATGTGGCTTACACCAGTCAATGCATTCAGCTCCCTTTGAAAGCCAAATGCACTCGCTCCCCACTGGCAAGGCGGGAACCTTCCAAGCGGACGCAGCACCAAGGGAGAGATAGCTCACAAGCAACTCATCAATCGGGATATACTCTCTCATCTTGCTGCTCACACAGTACCTCCAATAATTCGCTACATGGTAGAAGCTGCATAAAGATTCCTCCAAAATCTTTACCCCTCAATGTGGTGATCTTGGACAAATAAAAGGCTCACACTCTTAAATGCAGGGCAGCGGAGGTGGTGTTATAAATAACACCTCCCTCAACTCTCTCCCCGTATCTAATTCCTCAGACTAGACCCTCTTTATAAACTCTCAGTGAGGTCAGAGTGCCTTCCTGAATCAACATGAGACCAATGGTGTTTAATAAATCTCCATTCAGAACAGAAGATTTTGCTCTCTTTTAAGAGCAAGCTTCCAAATTCACCAAATGGGATGGAGAGGAATGGATCTATCAGACGCTCTGATTTCTTCTCCCCAAGCTCCGGCTACAATACTCATGATCGCTCTACCGCCTCGGGAGGCATGCGACCTGAACCCCGAGGTACAGATGCTCAAATCTCATCTCACAAGAGTGAGTTAAACATGGGCGGAGCTTTCCACAGTGAATTGCAACGTCACATTACAGAGCATTACGGTGAATGGATTCAGCTCCCTTAAGAGCATGTGCTCCGTACAAAAGCTGAACTCTCATCACAATAAGAAAATCGGGCAAGAACAGAGCTTCATCGCTATGAGTGCATCCAACTCCAGAGTTTAGAGCATCCAACTCCAGAGTTTAGAGCATCCAACTCCAGAGTTGCACAGACGCTCCGTGCAAACGGTAGATTCTATCCCCAAGAGAGAAAGAGAGGATCAAGCAGGAACAAAAGCTCTTATCGAGAATGCATCACAAAGAGTGCATCCAGCTCCCACAGATTCTGGTCTTATACACGCATACAAACAAACAGCTTCTGAAGACAAAAAAGTTGATGATGGGTCCTTGCAGGTGCCCTCTTATACTCACGGATGCACTGCTCGTGACACCATAGACTGCCGTTAGACAATATTTGGCGTATTCGGTGCACGTGTTCAGACACTGTGAGGGTGTTCCCATAGCATCAACTCAATGACGTAGTGTTACAGTTCCACTTTGAAAGGGAACTCAAAAGACGTCTGGACATAGGTCAATAACTTGATGAGAAAATGTGCTTGTGTTTAAGTTTAATAAAAATAATGTCACAATGCACTTTTTAAACAGGCTTATTTTTTCTTGCAAAAAAATATTTCTTGTTTTGCTTAAGTAAAATGTAATTGTTTAATGTGTTGTTTAACACGCCTAATACGTGTTCATATATTCTAGAATTTAGAGTCAAAGAGTTGAGGATGTTACATAAAACAGCACATGTAAAAAGCAACTGTTTAGGATTACCTACCATGTCTACTTCTGAGATACTGTCCAAGCTTTCCACTTGTACATCAACTCCCACTGGAATTGCAGGACCTGCAATTTAAAAAAAAATTAAACAACATATACAACACAATTTTTTTCCATCCCACTGCTTTATGACCTCTTTTGCATATGCCACGCATTCATTTTTCACAATACTCATTGTTTACTGGAGTCTGACAGCCTCATACCAGTTGCAATTAGCAGGGTGTTCGCTAAGACATCTGTGAGCATCATTAAATATGTCCTCACAGCCAGATCTGAATCTGTTTGCTTTCCACCAGATCTGTTTCACAAAAGGCTTAGCAGATGCTTTGACATCTGACGGATTGTAGGATTGTAAGGAACGCTTTTTCTCAAAGGACAGGCCTTCAACCGGAACTGTAGCTTTCATATCCTACATGGAGCTGCACTTGTAAGGTCTTTTGTAGCAAACATAAACCCTTGCTCTTTCCCAGGATTAGTGTAATATGACTATCTGTCACTCAGAAGGTAAGACATTTAGGTACTGTAAATGGGCAGGGGGCAGCCAGTACATATGGACGGGGATGATGCCCAAACGTCAGACAGATTCGAAACGAGATTTCCAGTGTGTTTCACTCCTAGTCATAGTAATCCGACGAGATTACTGGAGATGGTAAATGGTGGATTAAACTTGGATGCTCAAAATGATACTGACACTGACTGAAACTTGCCATTATGTGTGACTTAATGTGTCGCTCATACAAAAAATCTTCATGAAAGCATGAGCATTACTTAATATATGCTGCATAAAATGCATTTGAGCCCTGTAGATAAGCAACGGCCAACTGTGGAGATAACTTTTTACAAATATGCTTATGTAATCTAGATCCTCATGAGTAAACTATAGCCGTGCAATACCCACTGGACTCAATCCTGTCAATTTTCCTGTGATATACCATCAAGGCTTTTTCATTTCACACAAATAAGCCTAAATAAGGACACAGCTCCTAGGTAAAATCGATTTGTCCAATGTAATCAACACCCCGCTGTCAGTTTCAGTCTGAAACTATTAGAATGACCTTGAGTGTCCCAATTCTCAGTTTTAGTTACCACTTGGAGGTGGTTATTTGTGCTTTTTCCATGAAAAACAAATACAAATAACATTATATAAATTGGATATTAATAAAGCGTTAGTTCATCTAAAAAAAACTTATTTTTTACACTCTCATGTTTTTTAAAAAACATTTGCCTTTCTGTCCTTTTAAAATTCATAAATATATCTAATTTTGTGTTCCACAGAAGAAACAAAGTCAAACTAATTTGGAGCGACACAATTTTAATTAAAGAGAAAATGAAAACTCTGTAAGTAAATGACTCACCCTCATGTTGTTCCAACCCCATAAGACTTTTGTTCATCTTCGGAACACAAATTAAGATATTTTTGATGAAATCCGAAAGCTGGCTCACTCCTTCATAGGATTCTAGGTAATTGATATCTACAAGCTCGGAAAAGTTAGTAAAGACAGAACACAGGCTCACTTTTGGCCGACGCTAATCATGTGTGATGCTGGCAAATAGTGAGCCTACGTTCTGAAGTACAACACAGAAGCGACTTCAATAAAGTTGTTATTTTAGGCTGGTTTTTTGCACACAAAAAGTATTCTCGTCGTTTGATAAACTTAAGGTTGAGCCACTGTAGTCACTTGGACTATTTTATAACAATGTCTTTACTAACTTTTCCGGGCTGGCAGATATTAATTATCAATGAAGGAGTGAGCCAGCTTTCAGATTTCATCCAAAAAATGTTAATTTGTGCTCCGAAGATGAACAAAATTCTTACGGGGTTGGAACAACATGAGGGTGAGTTATTACTGAAAGAATTTTCATTTTTTAGGTGAACTAACCCTTAACAATAATAATATTTTTTGTCATTATTTACACACTCTAATGTTGTTCCAAACACTAAAAGTTTCTAAAAGTTATACAAATATCTCTTTTTGTTCCACAGAAGAAAGGCAGGCACAAGTATTTGAGGCAATATAATGACTAGAACAAAAATGTTCATTAAAGGGATAGTTCATCCAAAAAACACTGTTTTGTGCAATTGTTTACACACTCTCGTTTTACTGAAAACCCATTTGCCTTTCTATCCTCTTAAAATTCATAAATATTTCTCATTTTTGTGTTCCACAGAAGAAAGAAAATCACACTGATTTGGAGCAACATAATGATTACAACAAAATTTCATTAAGGGATAGTTGATCAAAAACAGACCACAACATCAAATATGTTTTTTTTATAATTATTATTTGCACACTTTCATGTTGTTCCAAACCCATATGATTTTTATCCTCTTGAAATTAATTAAAAAATGCATTATTTTGTCTTCCAAAGAAGAAAGTCGAACAGAGTTGAAAGGACATAATGATTATGACCTACTCCTTTTCAAAAAAGATGAAATCACCCACTTTCCCAGGTTGATTTTAATAATAGTGCTTTTCTTTCAAAGTTCCCGAGGCCACGCCGCTGAGCTGGTGATCGCTGGTTGATGTTTGGCGAGTGGGCGGTCTTTAAACCAGCTGTCTGCGTGGCAGGACAGGCTGGGATTGTTGCATGTGCTAATCCATGAGGATTGGTCCGGTCAGTACAAACCGCTGCCAGATTAATCTCGTCTTTAGCACCAGAGCGCCTCAGTCCACAGCAGATCGAGCGATCCTCCAGATGGACGAAACCATCAGCGAGGATCGCTTATGTCTTTAACGGGCGAATAAAAAAAAATAAAGCTAAAGTGAGAATAGAGAGTGGGGCAACAAAATGTAATGTGATTACAATCGTCCTCAGTTTTGCATGCAGCTTGTAAGACTAACTGATCCTTTTGTCGAATTTTAGAGTTCAGCCAATTTTAGGCTGTGCGAATAACGAGACGTGACATCCTGGCATGGAAAGGTTACTTGATATCTTTTGATCTTTCATTTTGATTTTCTGATTTTTGGAGGCCAGAATATTAGTATTGAAAGCAGAATTGCACATATGTAAGTAAGGGATGCATGTCATCATGCGACATGAGACAAATCCTTAACATGTGTAATCCTTCACATCAAGAAACATATACTGCCCTATAATGACACATAAACACACAGTGAGTGCTATATGTTTTTTGTGTACATTAAGAGATACTCCCCTTGTGGAGGATTAGGCATAAGCTTTATGCACCATCAGTTAGCCGTCTCTGGATTTAAACTACTGCAGTCATGCATTAGCAATTCTCTTTTGCTTCTGAAGTAAATCTCATTTATGCAGTATACACGGCACATTATACTGGCGCTACCTTTTACTCATCATTGCTTAGGTGGAATCCTGCAATTTGACAGTGAAAAGCATGCTAAAAAGCTGGTTAATATTTTTTCTGGTCCAAAAGTGCATGATGATTAAAAAAATAGTGAACATTGACAGAGCTGTGAAAAGAAATGGTTCATGCAAACACTATTTGATACAGCAAGATCATTTTGAGTTACATCTAAATGTAAAAATAACCCTTTTCTGAACCAACCTGTTTATTTAGTAACTTGGCATTTCACAACCACTTAAGTATTTTAAGAAGACCTTCTTTCTAATTATTTTGGTTTTAGTGCAGTCTAATGCATTTAGTACAGGCATTTTCCGTAAATGCAGTCAAATGGCGCCCGCTTTGAGCATCCGTCGCAACAAATTATTCCTTATTTCCTTCCAATTTCCTTTAAAAAAAAATGTGCAATCCTAGTGTTTTCAGTGGCATTTCTTGCATTTCGGCTTTTCATGGGTGGCTTTTAGCATCTTGTTGAAGGACGTTATTGACACTATCCTTTCACATATTAGGCATTTGCTAAAAATATTAATCACCTTGAACTAAAGAAAAAACAGACAAAAATCAAATTTTATAAAAGTATTTTGTGTTTAAGCTCATTCCAAAATTCTAGATTTTAATTTTTTTAGAAATATATACGAATAACCTACAAAAAAATCTGTTTATTACATTTAAAAAACCTTCCTTTTTTGGACTATTTAGTGTTTTGGAAAACCTCATATGAAAATGCCCTTTAACCCATTCATAGTATCATAAAATCTATAATACTATGAATCAATGACACTGGGTGACAGTTGTGAACTCATTACATCATGTTTTGAACTAGCAGCGAGATTTTCACCGTCAATCAGACGCAACAATGCATCACTGACAGAATGACAGATCTGTGTATGCGTCTGAGGGGGTGAATATGCTTGGGCTATTTTCATTCCCTTTGCTGTGACCCCCTGCTGAACAAAGAGCAATTCCCCAACGTACACCGAGCCTGAGCATCCAAATGAGTGACTTTTTAGATACTCTATTCATAGGAGGAACAGCATCAAACACTGGAGTGTTTCTTTTTCTTTGCCCTATATAGGAACGCATCATTAAAAAAAGAATAGGGGGGAGCAGTATGGACTGGCAGGAGAACTTTCATTAGTTCTTAGCCTTTACTGCTCAAACTTTTAAGTGTTGTACAAAGAGAAGCCTTGAGCTCCCCCCTTATATCATCCTTTAATACCATTCTAACCATGGTAGACTAGAGGAGTCAGCATTAAAGGAATAGATCATACAGAAATGAAAATTCTGACATGAATTTTCTCGCCCTCCTGTCATTCAAAGCCCCTATGCTGTTATTTTTGTCCATGGATCACAAAAGGGGATTTTTGTTTTTTATCTTACACCATTTTAGTGACAATTCATAGTGGCCATGACTGCCAGTGAAAAATAACTCACCAAAAATTAAAACCATAAAAGTCTTTAGAGGCCACGGTGACATGCCATTTTTGAATCTTGACGTGTTTATACAGTATCACATGCCTAGAGATTATATAAACTTGCTGTTAAAGTTACATGGACTACTTTTATAATACTTTTATGTTGATTTTTGTTGTTTCTCACTGAAATTCCCTGAAAATTTCACAGTACAATATGGGTAATGAGACTGGGCATACGGTATATGGGTACCCAGTATACCCAGTATGTGGGTTATTCACTCCCAAAATGAGTGAATACTTAATGTCATTTTTTGGGTAAACTATTAATATTGGAAAAAATTAATCTTCCCAGAGGATCAATTTGCATACACATCCAGCTGTTTCTATGTGATTTGATTGATTTTTATTTGGGCGGGGATGCAAGAATGAGGAAGTATAATCTGAAGACTGCCGGATGACGAGAAACGCTGACAAATAAACCTGAATTTCTTGGTCTAGGCAATACAGTGAAAAACTAAACAAAGTTCATGACATTGTAGCAATAAAAAACAGGTTGAAAATTGGCAAATTTAGGCTTTGACACGAAACAATATGACGGACCAATTATATTATCACCGTAGCAAATTTGTACCTGAACATTTTGAATGAATTAAGCATTGAAGCATTTAGTTCTTCCCATTTTGCTTCGCGATGATCCATAGAGCATCTTTTGGTTGAATGGAAGCAAAAACATTTGACTGTCTGTACAAAGAGTCACATGATCAATGAAACAAATGTACTTATTTGATTACTATTACCTAGAAATAATGCAGAATCCATTTCTCCATCAACTTTTTTGTTATCAGCAAGACAATACATTGTAAAAACGAATACGCTTTATCTAATCAACAAAAATTGTGGCAACAGATTACAAGCAATATTATTAAATAAATTTAACAATTTAGAATTGAGTAATAATTAATCAAATTAATTCCTTAAAAGTTAACCATTTAAAATGACTAAAACTAACAACAACAACAACAACAAACAAACAAACAAAAATGTACATTTAAGTCACCATTATGGTGATCGGTGTTTGTTTTAGGATTGTTTTCTCCTTCAGTAATTCTGCTTGTTAACATCAGATGTCTTCAATGTTGACAATATAATATAAATAGTTCGTAAAACGTCTGTCTGTTATTTAGATATTTTTGTTAAATTTTGGGGTGCAACCTTTACTCATTTTAAATGGTTAACTTTTAAGGAATTAATTTGATTAATTATTACTCGATTCTAATTTGTTAAATTTAATTCATAATATTGCTTGTAATCTGTTGCCACAATTTTATTGATTATATAAAGCCTATTCATTTTTAAAGTGATATTTGGAGATTTTTTTATGCAGGTAATGGCTTGATATCAAATAATAATAGTCTAAATTCATCTGCCTAAAGCACATTAGAAAAAAATCCAATACTCAAAACCATATGCACTCCAGTTAAACTGAAATCCCAGTCTTTTTACAACAGGGCTTGATGGGGAAGTTGTTTACCCCTCTAGAGGGAGCCAATGTCGATTGGATGCCTGTTGGTCAAATAACTGACCAGAATGTCCACCAATTGTGCATAAGATTAAAACAATGCAACTAAAATATTTGAGTGGCTTTTAGGTGAACAATTGAGTATGGAATTTATAATAAACCTTTCCCACGACTTTCTTAGTCTCATGCACAGTCTTATTTTTGACTAATCTTCAGTTGCTCATGGAGGATGTTGACGCTAAACCTTTTACATTACATGCATAGCTTTGAAGATTTGTTTTTAAAATAGACTCCTAATGGAAGTTGTGGCATTTAAAATAAGGGAATTCAGTTCACATTTGCAACACAGTGGAATGATGCACTAACCTGCAAATGCGGGCCTCATGGTGAAGTCATGATCGTCCACTTTCAACAACTGCTCTGTTTTCAGTCGCCGTGATTTTGTCACATCTGGCGGCTTCTTTGCCAGGGAGCTGCGGGTTTCAAATTCACACAAACACTCAGATCAGCCTCTCATATCATGAATATGGACAATGTGTGTTACAGTATTATTAAACGAGTAGAGGTTACATGAAAAATTCAGCCTGAACCCTCAAAAGTTAATGACATTTACATAATTTCTGTGAAAATGAAGCTGCAAAAGTGTAATGACGGATTAAGATCAAGCACAGCGCTTGTATCAACAAACTGTTACGGCAGTGGCCAACTTGCAGCCGGATCTTTTTCAAATTACAGGAGATCTTATCGACAGACGCTCAGAAGAGCCCCAAACCCTGGATTTCATGAACTGTGCTTGTTCCAGTCAAGCAACGAGCATAATTAACTCTTTATGTAGCTATATAATAATCACTGACAGTGACTCAAAAGATTCCAGTGAGTAGTAAACTGCCTCATTCTCCACATCCACTTGCCATTTGCAATTTATTTCCTGTTTCGAATATGAGACAGAAGGCCGTGACTGGCACCCTGTGTGCAGTGATACAGCTGGATTTACTTATGCAAATTTGAAGGCTTTTGCAATCTAAAAACATGCTAATTCTGAAGATTTCTTGTTTGTTTTAATTTCATAGACCCATGAGGCTGTACCCATGTCAGCTTGTCAGGACAGCTTTGTGCCAACGCACTGTCCTTGGCAGATGGGCAAAACGTGCCTGTGACACGTGGCTGTCGGTCCGAGTAAGAAGAACCAGTCCGAACATATCTACGCGAACACACCAGTGATACGTGTTTCGGTTCAGTGCCGGCATCATCTGTCTGGGTCATGTTAATTACACCCCTGCCCCTGGCCTCATTTATGGCACTCTGCTGTCGTACAGAAATCAGGCTAATAAAGGTGGTGGAAAAAAGGGTCTGCGAAATATCAATGGATGAGGTCACAGCATCACCTCAGTTCTTATGTGCAACACTATCATCTCTGATAACATGAATCAGAAAAAAATGGTTGTAATGAGTAATGATACATATCTGACATGATATTTGGCTATTTGGAGAGTACCAGCATCAGCCGATAACTGTGCCCACTTAGTCGATTAAAAGAAAATTGTTAAGTTGTAAAGTCTGGAAAGTTTTAATGTATCAAATACATAAAGTAAGTTTTCATTTAACCTAAAATGCAAAGCTTTTTGGAAAAGGAAAATGCTTTTCAACTATAGCCTAATGTTAATGGACAGACACATTATCTGTAACCTATAATAACTTGTTTTTGTTAACAAATGAAATAATTTTAATTATAATTTAGATTGTGTGACAACTTAATTGAGACATTCCTGGGTTTTCAGATGAAAAGGTCGCTGAAATGTATAGTACAAATTGACACTCACATGCATTTTGGGGTTAATTTATAGGATTTGGTAGCCTATATGGTATCAGGTATAAAAAACCTGAAGTTTAATTTCTGCAAGTTTTTCTACCAGTTTAAATGCCAATGAAGCTTAAATCAGTAGAAATTGATGTTTAAGTTACATAGATGGAAACAAAGATGTTTTGTGTAGCCTACTTGTTGACATTCATCAATCATCTTCAATGATTATTGCAACATTCATCATCATCAGGATCATCATCTCCACCACAATCATGATCAGCATCAGCAACTTTTTCATCATGAACAGTGAGCCCAGCAATGTGTAGTCGGCTTGTCCACATCATCATCATCATCATCATCAGCATCAGCAGCAGCAGCAGCACGAGATGTCGACACAAGTTTAGCTGTCAAATGTTGAATTCCCACTTACGTCCCATGCTTCTGGGTGTCCACAGCTCCGGTCCACCTTCTCTCTCTCGTTGCGTGTTTATTCCGGCACTCCCCAAACGAGCCCAGGAAGAGCGCTAAAACTAGGAACTGTCTCAGATAAGGCATTATGCAGAGAACTAGGTGAAAAATCTACAGGTGTGTCCTGAAATCCAGCTTAATCCATGAATCCACGAAGGCAGCATCTTTCCGTTCTTAGCGCAGAAATCGCTGCAGCTCGCATCTCTGGCATACGCGATGTGAGAATGGTTTAAATATCAGCGCGACGCGACGCGACGCATCCTTCAGCTTCGCTCGGCGTCTCTGCTGCCTGTCATTGGTTATCAGCCGCACAGCTGCTTTGACCACATGGCATCAGCGGTGGGCATACGCGCGCGCTTCCCACAGTTGTCTGTAGGGTTGAAGGAATAGACGGATTAGACAGGCACATATGACCAGAAAAAAAGCTCTGCAGCGGAGACTATGAAAGCTTTCAAATCTAAAGCACGAGTAAAATGGATCCATTAAATGCCATAACACCCTTCTAAAGCGTTTGACGCAATTCTACACGATTCTCTCTGGCTTGTGTGATCAATGCATTGCAGTAGTTCTAGAATTATTATACATTTGATTCACTTCCTATTCCATGGCTAATGGATTTCTGTTTAAAATACTGTGTATTACATAATTCAGCAACTATCTTTAGCTAGTTGCTAACCTAGAGGTCTATCTTACACTGTAAAACAATCAACAGGCAGGCCTACTTGGTGCGTTGTTGGAACGCGACTTTCGCAAAATTAAGGCGCTCACTAATGACGTTTTTTGAAGCCTAATTTAAGGTAAATTTGCCTTTATTATGGCCGTTTTTATTTCTGTGTAAAATAAAATATGTGGTTAGTTAGCTAGGTCTACACAAATTACACGCGGTTTACCTAAAACACGAACGTTTGTTAAAATTCCTAAATTGATGTAATTGTAGCCCTTAGAAAATTGTTAGCAAACTGTAAAATAATCAACAGTTATCAACAGACATTATTTTACTAACAAATCCAAAAATATCATTCTAAAAATAACAATCCCAATGGAATCCATGGCTTGAAACCTGTCTGTTCTGGAATTTAAGCCTACACACACACACACACACACACACACACACATACACACATAACAGCTCTACTGGGTTGAATTTATTATGCAAAGTTAAATAGATAGAAACAAAATGATGAAAAGCGTGCAATGCATAACTTCAGTGAAAATCTACTGATATCTTCAATTTCTTTGTTTCAACAGCTTATAAAGATATATTTTTATTTCATATGATTACTTTAATCATATGAATTGTACTTCCTCCAGTCTTACAAGGTTCATAATGCATAATTGATTTAGTGACATAATAAACTCTGATTGAAGCAATCCAGAGATTGAAAAAGAATACAAAAAATAGTAGTCAATGACTTCCCCCACTGTTTCTTTCCATTTGTAATTTCTTTCCTGTTGAGAGAACATCAGACAGAAGGCAGATTGCCACGACTGGCACCCCACGGTAACACTGCTGGATTTTCTTTTGTTAATTTTCAACAAGACAATTTACGTCCTCTGAGCGAATGCATGAATGGATTGAATGGTAATGATGCAGTTTAGGAATGACAACTTTGAATCACTACAGTATGTGAATCATTTTGGGAGACAAATATGAAAACATAAATGACTGATACAATTACACATGTAAAACTTTACAATACAGTGCCATTACTTCGTGTTAGGCATTAAAGGGATAGTTCACTTTGAAATTAATTTTTGGTATGTTTAGCTTACCTCAAGGGCATCCAAGATGTAGGTGTCTTTGTTTCCACAGTAT
>JAOTRC010000013.1:17912248-17922599 GCA_027497675.1 Cyprinella lutrensis
TACATGGAAAAGGGTTAGGTTTAGGGGTAGGTTCAGGGTTAGTACTAGTTATTACCTAGTAATTGTGGTTACTAAAAGTACATAGTATTTACATGGGTAACTGGACTGTAAAAGGAAGCGTTACCAAAAATATTTACAAATAGTTCAAGAAAAAAAAATTACTCACTCATATATTGTTGAAAACAATTGTTGTATGCCTTATATTTTTCCAAAAAGTTGATTGTGACCACATCCGTCAAGATAACAGACATTAAAATACCATAAAGGTAGTCTGATTTGATGGCTTATAAAGTGACATTCGGTCTTATGATAAATTTGGGTGAGAAACAGAATCTAGAAAATCTGAAGCTCTAAAATCTGTGTATAAAACTGAAAATCAGTTTTATACATAAATGAGCAGAAAACAGTTGTAATCAAAATTATTCAACCCCAATTGCAAATCAGGGTTTATTGGCAAAATTGACAGACTTTCTGCTGTTTGGAATGAACAAATCAAACAAAAGTAATTGAAGTGGCTCAACAAAAATGTTTCAAATGGTTTATAACTGACGCTTTTGACTATATGTCAACATCTGACATTTAACGTCGGTTAGATGACACTATCTAATCCTAACCCTACCCCAGACCTAAACCTACCATCTAAAGGTAAAGCGTCAGTTGGTTGCTGGGGTAAAATAGCTGGGGGAAATTATGAGAAAATCTTCGATAAGAAGAAAGAGGTAAGGGATGGCCTAATTGATTTTCATAATTGATAATTGATCCAGCAGAGTGCTTCTGATAGGGTGTCAAATATTTTCGGACTGGTTTTGCATTGGCAAATGGACTGCAAAAGGACTACAAAGTAAAATAGTTTGTGTCAGCAAAAGCTGAACAACAGCCAAAAATCGGGGTGTATGGACATGAGCTTAAAAGCTAATGTCAACCTTTGCAAGCCAGGCACCAACGCCGTCATTTTTAAAGAGATTGAATGCTTGGTCTATGTCATGGTAATGCAGGGAGAATTGTCACTGACAGTCCACATTTTGCCTTGTTTTAGATGTCTGGGATGTTTTTGGACGGCCAACAGAACGTCCTTTAAATGCAAAGTTGCTTGCTGGGTCGGGTGAGAGGGTGGCTGAAGTGGAGGTGTCCTTGCTGAAGTATCTGCTTCCTGAGCAGTAGGTTGCAGAAAGAAGAGAGTAGGAAATAGAAGGGGAAAAAGGTCGGATCAACTGTGGAGGCATCCTCACACTAGTCTAAACCAGTAACAGCTGTGGATATGAAGGTTGGGTGAGTGGGTGGCTGGAATGGAGGTGTCCATCTGCTTCCTGAACAATACAGTTTGCAGAAAGAAGAGAGTGGGAAATTGGAAGAAAAGAAAAAGGTGGGATTCATTCTCACGCTCTTATTACCTATGATAAGATAATAAAGATATAGCTTGTCTACATCATAACTGTAGCGATAATGACACAGAGGAACAGTCTCATTGGAATCACTTTCAGAATTATTTTTTGAATGATAGTGGATGAATGACAACATCATTGACAGCCAATCAGAATCCATCCTGCTTAAAAGAGATCAAGCATTTAAAGCGGCAGACGTCATAACTACACTGTGCTTATAATAACCAGGGGTGCATTTCCCAAAAGCATCGTTGGAGAACTATGATTGCAATTTCCATATTTTTGGGTTTTGGTGTGAACAATCCTTTAAAACTATTTGTTATTAAATATTAAGATTTGGTGAGTCTCCACCACTTTATAACAATGACTAACATGTTCACTATAAGCAGTCATTCTACAAAAAGATTTAACAAAAATACTACGTTTAGGATTCCACTGAAATAAAAATATCGCAAACTGGCTTAAACTGATATGACAAAAAAATGTGAACTGTTTCTTTAAGCGACTGCGTTGAAAAAAACAGCTGCAAGCCTACAGAATTTCACCACCCGCATTAGTCAAACAGCAACATGCTTTTTCAGAAACATATCTCAGACTGGTAAAAATAGCCCACCAAATCCACTTTACACTGAATGATGACACCACAGGCGCAGTTTGGTGTGCTGGCCATCAAATCCCTCGCTGTTGTTCTGACCTCTCTGTGTTTATACTTTGGCATTTCAAAACAATAGGTCACACAGTTGTTCAGGCTGCATGCCAGATGAAATGGCAAAGTTAATCCAGTTACTACATATTTCTGTATTACTTTGAAGGAATGTGAATGTTTCTTTGCATGTTGTGTGTGCGTGTGTATGCACATGCAGAGGACAAGAATATAATCAGTGTAAATCCATATAGGACTGAGCTTAGGCATTAAATTCTATTCCGCACTGGGATATTTAAAGATCTGATCAACAAAATCCACAAACGGATAAATAATGTAGATCCCCAAGCAGATTTTAAACAATACCATCTGAAGCATTGCTGTCACAATTCAATGAAAACTACCCATGAAATTTAAGGCCCTGTATTTTTTCCTGGAGAATCACAAGAAGGCATATTTATTATGAATTCATAAACAAATTAAATGTTTACTTTAGCTAGATGATTGCTTCAGGCTTCGCCAAAACTACACAACAGTGTTCATGGTCGGTTACATGATACCTGTGCGAGCCGCAATAAAACAATAAACAGTTGCGGGAGATAGAGGAACAAGAGGCGGCCGGAGCGAGACCTGAGCCCAGCCAGACTCGAGCTGGGGCGAACACCTTAACAACTGCCCATCATCATACGTAGCACAATGGTAGTACAAAGAAAATGTGAAAATCTAGTTTATAACTGAAAATTTTGCACTAAGCATTGGTGTCCTACAGCAACACAAGTTAAATCAGCTTTCCTGTCACCTTGGCCCACCAATCCTGCCTGGGCTTAGCTGAGAGAGCATCTCAAAATCCCTGAAGGGGTTTACAGTTCTGCAAGATCATAGCGTTTGCGATTTTGCCTCTTTGTCTCTTTGTCCACCAAACCTATCTTATTTCCAACTGAGAGCTCTGCCGAGGCTCGCCTGTTTGGAGCAGATGGGAACGGCAATCGTCAACTCAGAGAAACTGAATGGTGTGAGACCACTTATTGCTGTAAAGGCCACCTGATCTCAACCCAATGACTCCACTTATGCTGTCAACACTTTGTTAAGCATCTTAGTCCTGAGTAAAATGTGTGAGAATGAAGTAGCTGAAGAGATGCCTTCTTATAATCAGTGTCAGATCAGCAGATTTTAAAGCAGATGTGTCACAACCGATTAAATAGACTGTTGGTATACCATTGTAAAATGGGCTTATCGTTTCAGTAAGAGGGAAAAAAAGTTTTTTAAAATTATCACGTTTTCTAGATGCACTAAGGCCCGAAAATGAAAAATGCTAATGCATTTTTATGGTGTACATGCAATGGGGTTCACCAGTGTGAGACCTCTGGTGAAAATGCTTGTATTTTGCACATATATACATATATAATATATATATTAGATGAACATTTTAAACCATTGCCAACTTACTGAAAAAAGTGCAAGTTGAAGAACTAAAATTACTAAAAGTAAAAAATTAAATAAAAATGAGAAAGAACTCATGCATTAAAACTAAAAATGCTTGCTTTCAGGTACTTTAAGCTTTGAAATCACACAATTACGTATAGACACACACACACACACACTAGTTTCAGACAAACATGCTGCGTGCTCTGGGGTGCCTAGCAACCAAAAGTCTGTGCATGTTTGTTTATTCTGAGATGAGCTGCTAACTGTTCAGTTGGAGGTTAATCTAGTGGTCGCAACAGCCATGCTCTGAGCTTTAAAACCCCTGGTGACGGATGTTCATCAATTCAAACATCCAGCAGGTCATGTTGACACCTGGTAAGGAGAACGAAAAGACAGACATGAACGCTTGGGAGAGATAATGAGACCCAAAATACTGCTGTCAAGAGTTACGTAATTGTGGCATGATGCAGTTCTCCAAACTGTCGTTTTTGGCATCCAGCACACTTTCCTTTAAAAGAAACTTTTGCAAAGAAGAATCCTAACTGAACGTCATAACACTGAATAAATCACCAAAAAAATGAATGCAGTGTTAATGTTAATGTCACCAGGGTTTGAAACAGATTACGTGAGCCAGAAACTGCAGAAAAAACTAAGGTAGCATTGATCACTGCTTTCTCTAAGAGACTAACCTCCCTATTTGCATGCATGATGGATTTAACCGGTGATCTTCTGAGCTATTTTTGCACCCAGATTTCTCTCACTCTCTTGATAAATGATATGACTACAAACTCTGCTAATTAGCTGGATGCAGCTCAAGTATCAAGTGCAAAATACTGCAAACAAAATGGATCTCTTCATTATGAATCTTTATATGTAATGTATATATCACATTACTGAAAACTTTCCACAGCATCACAGCAAAAAAATAAATAAAAAAATAAGAAAAAAAAGAAAGAAAAAAACATCTTTGGATGTTAAAAAACAGGCTTGTCTGAAAGGCTAGTATGAAATAAGTTATGTATAAGCTTAATAAAGTTTAATAAGCCTTAAACAGCCTGATGCCATCCGAGGACATTCAAAGAACAAAGAATATTGCAGAAAATGATAATATGAAATATATCACGATACTGAACTTACAATATTATTGTGATACTCCAAGACATGATAAAAGGTTAACAAAAAATGCACTGTTTATTAAAATGCTAAATTTGGTATTACATTGGGGGGCGGAAATATACTGTATAGGTGCTGGTAACCCAATGCATTGGACAATGGTGACAATAAAAATATTCATTCTGAAGCTGTTTATTTTAAACAAATATGCTTCTGACACTAAAACTCTGTAAACTTGAATTTTTTCTCACACAGTCATTTTGAACTCTATAAGACAGATTGTCAATATGCAGAATATGCACTAGATTGTCAATATGCACGACACGATATGATTGCATTTTTGCAATATATTGCGACATGATATATTGGGACACCTCATTGATGACTTGTTCATCACAATAATTTTCATAAATAACTGCAACTTTTATGAATTTTGAACCTTAAATAGAATCGCTTAGGGGAACTATACATACAAACTACACCATATGGACTTCAATGGGAACCAAACGGTTCAAAGTCGAAAAGACAGTTTCAGTGCAAACTGTTGAAAGGGCCTTAAACGATTCCAGACGATGAATAAGGGTCAAACAATCGCTCATTTTTAAAAAAAAATAAATAACAAAGTTTAAGTTTTATAAGCTCAAATGGTCGCCTTGCTCTGTTCTGTGATGCGCCTTTGTGACTCTCCTGTTCAAACTCGTTCATCAATTCGTTCATTTCGTTTGTTGAATGAACCAAATGACACGAAAAAAGATTTTGATAAACAAGTTCGAACAGGAGAGTCAAGAACGCGCATCACAGAACAGAGCATTTGGTTCCCATTAAAGTCCATTATATGGAGAAAAATCCTGGAACGTTTTCATCAAAAATCTTATTTTCTTTTCGACTGAAGAAAGAAAGACATGGAAATCGTGGACGACATTGGGGTGAGTAAATTATCAGCAAAATTTTCAGTTTATCAGGTTTTTTTTTAAAGTGAACTACAGGCTATCAGTTTATCAAAACTATCAGTTTTTTTTAAAGTGAACTACTCCTTTAACCACAGTAAAACTATTAAAAAAAACTTCAGAATGATGGAACATATCATGTATACCCTACGAACCAACTCTAGATGGAATTTTAAGGCATTTAACAGAAACAGAAACCCCCCTGTGTGAAACCTGTTGAGGAAATTGCTCCATATTTCTTGTAAACAGAGGTCCAATCAACCCAAAGCAATTTTAGTGGCAATCACTGCAAAATTTACTTTCAACTCTCTCTAAGCCTTCAGCAGTTGCTTGAGGGCTCAGATGTGGATACAGTAAGATATCAAGTATCAGAGGTCAGAGCAATCACTAATTTCACTTAAATGCGAGGCACAAAGTATTGTAACTGTGTTAAAGATTCATTCGACAAATTCATATGGCTAAAATTATGATTCCGGTAAGTCTTACGGGATACGTAAAGAAAAGACCAAAGGTCTCAGAGTCCAATCACTGATTTAAGAGTACACAAAGGGAATAGCATTTCAGTGGCACCATTCACTTATCATCTTGACCATAAGGCATGTGTTGTGATTGGACTCCCATAAAAGGTGCAGAGATAAGCAACTGGACCAATCTCCCCAGGGATTTCAGCTAATAAGAGCAATCGTATTTATAGAGGGTCATTTTAATGCATCCACTCAATCACTGGCCGTCTCTCCCTGCAGCCCCTCGGAAGCTCATTGAGCAACTGAAGGTTTGTTTTACTCACTATTACAAATGGCAATCTGCTCTTCTGATATCTTCAAGGTGGTTTAAGATGCTACAGAAGGAACCTAGTTTGCAGAGGCCATCATTTTAGCGTGTTGCGTCTATTTTAAGTGGTGTTCGTATTTTGTGGATGACACCTCTCTGATTGCTTTAGCCTGGTATGTTGTAACATTTTTATGATTCTGTTTACTGCTTTTAAGACATAAACAACGATGTCTATGGAACGATTTGACTGCCATTACTGCAAGGACACCTTGCTCGGAAAGAAATACATCCTTAAGGAGGACACACAATATTGCACGAAATGCTATGAGAATCTGTTTGCAAACTGCTGTGAGGTGTGTTCTTTGCCGATTGGGTGCAACTGCAAGGTAGGCATTGGAAAACAATTACCGCTATCACGATTCACAGTACATTTGAAAATTAAACTAAATGAATTAAACCTTTTTTTTAATGCAACTGAACCAAAAGTTTGTGAGAGCAATTAATAAAGATTTAAAATGAGTGAAAGTCA
This sequence comes from Cyprinella lutrensis, assembly GCA_027497675.1. NCBI lineage: Eukaryota > Metazoa > Chordata > Actinopteri > Cypriniformes > Leuciscidae > Cyprinella > Cyprinella lutrensis. Next base: position 17,919,059 of record JAOTRC010000013.1, read on the forward strand.
GAACAGATTTGCAAGCTTCTAACCAGACTTTCTCTGCATGCATAATGAAGGACCTTTCCTACAAGGACCGGCACTGGCATGAAAACTGCTTCAAGTGCGCCAAATGCAGTCGATCATTGGTGGAAAAACCGTTTTCGGCTAAAGATGACCTTATGCTTTGCACTGAGTGCTATTCTCATGAGTATTCTTCCAAGTGCAGCACCTGCAAGAAGACTATCATGCCAGGTAAAACACTTTGTATCTTTATCTGTTTTGAAAAATACAATTCTATCTATATTTATTTAATAAAAATATCTCAAAACATGTTAAGGATCTCAGTGTAAATATCTGGCCTTCTGCTCGTGTTAGGATCACGAAAGATGGAGTACAAAGGGAACAGCTGGCATGAGACATGCTTTCTGTGTCAACGCTGTCAGCAGCCAATAGGAACCAAGTCCTTCATCCCTAAAGATAACAATTACTTCTGTGTCCCTTGTTTTGAGAAGCAATTCGCCTACCAGTGCTGCGCTTGTAAAAAAGTAAGTCACATTTGCTTGCAAGGAGTCAGACATTAGAAAAACAATATTACCGTTCTTTAATGTTCTTTAAAGTTATAGTTTAGACAAAAATGACTCGCCTACCCTTATGTTGTTCCAAACCAGTATGGCTGTATTTCTAATGTGAAAAACAAAAGTAAAAGAAACATTTTTTTTTTTGAAAAGGAAAAATGCACTGTGGTATTTTTGTTCATGCAACTGGGGCTTTTGAGATTCAAAAAGCATGAAAAAGCACCACAAACAGCCAAATTCTCACACAAAGCTCTCATTTCGCACCAAAAGATGTGGCATTTAGAGAATGAATTGTACTGTGCTTCCATAATATTTTATAGTGCTTTTGCATTTTTCTTCAACCATGAAAGCTTTGTCCCCATTTATTGCAATTGCATATAAATGAGCAAGCAGTACTTAGGTTTAACGTGAGGATGAGTAAAAATTTGCTGTTTCCATCCATCTATTTTTATGCAAATTTTCTGATATCGCATTTAGAAAAAAGGCTAGATGGAAATGCATAAATTTAAAAAATGTGCATAAACACATATACACTCAATTGAGGCAGACGTTTATTGGATAAGAAGACATGTTGGGGTATATTTTACCTGCCAGAACTTTCTCACATCACTGTAAAAAGTGATCAGATGACTGACTTTTAAAAAAAGAGGAAACCTTTTGCCTTAAAAATATACTTCATTAAGTTATGTTAATTTTTTATCTTAATTTTTTCAATACGCATGAAGTTTATTTACTTTAAGGGAATGGGTTTCCTAACTTTTTTTAATCAAGTCAACTGATCACTTTTTTTACAGTGCATTTCCAAACTGGCATCCACCGTCAAAAGCAAAATAACGTGACAGCATTTATCGAGCCACAGTAGCTTCCTGATGTGCAGTAACTTACATTTTTAGTTCAGATATTTTGCGCCAATTTCCCAGGAAGAGACAGTATAGTTCTCCTGAACAAAAATGGTGCTTTTATTCGCAAATGTTTTGGCACATTCCTATTTTGCACATAAGTTAAATTCACAAATTTAGAAAAACAAAAAAACAGTTAGTTACAAGTGTCAGGGTTATTACGTCTGTTTAGTTTCATTGTGTGTTGGTTCAGTTTTCCCTCCCAGTTCCCCGTCATTGTAGGTTGACCCCAACCCTAACCCTCAGTCACTATTCCCTACGTTAGTCCACTTATACAGTTAAAGGAGTGAATGAAAACAAGGGAGCAAATTTGGACAGCCATTGAGTGTACATTGGCGGTGCATTGTGGGATAGAATGAGTGCACTCAATAATGTCCACTATGGTTTTGGACACCACTACAAATGGCTGTCCCCTCAAATAATGCCCTATTTGATGATGTAGGGGGCAATGTTGGGTTCAGCTCTCACCAGTTTGTTCCCTTACTTATTATCACCATGTGTCTAACTGAGTTCTCCTGTTACCTCCTGGGTATTTATACGTTCTCTGTCGGTTCTCGTCTGTGTAGAAAGGGGTTTGTTCCTGTGATCTCCTGAGATTTTGGAGGTTAAACAAAGCCTGTTATTTGAATTCTCTTCGTGAGTGCTACCCATCAACTATTTTTTTTTTACGTTTTAATAAATTTGGTGGTTAAAGTTGTGTTTCCTCATAAAATCGGGTTAGAGTTTTCATTTTTGAGTGAACTATTCCTTTAAATGTGTAATATTGTCCTACATTTATTGTACTGTACTGAAATCCACACTTTTCAATCCTGTAGTCCATTACAACTGGCGGTGTCACGTATCTTGATAAGCCCTGGCACCGCGAGTGTTTCACTTGCATTGGATGCAAGAGACAACTGGCAGGCCAGCGCTTTACCTCGAGAGAAAACTACCCATACTGCCTGGATTGCTTCAGCAATCTGTATGCCAAGAAGTGCGTGGGCTGCACTAAGCCAATTACTAGTATGTTTTCATTCTTTACATCTGGCGGCTATTTTTATACGCCTCTAAATTAAAATTAAAAATTTCATCAGGATCGTACTTGCCTGTAAAACAACGATGTGTGTGTGTCCAGGCTTGGCAGGTGCTAAGTACATCTCGTTCGAAGAGCGGCAGTGGCACAGTGAGTGTTTCTCGTGTATGCAGTGCTCTGTGTCTCTGGTGGGCCGTGGATTCCTCACCCAGCGGGACGACATCCTGTGCACCGACTGTGGAAGGGAGAAGTGAGCACCAGGGTCAGACAACCACAACAGCTGCACAGTCGTCTAACTGTTGCAGGAAAGCTATTGAGGGCAAAATAGATTTAGATTTGGATTTCTGCTCACATAAATAGAGGGATGAATAGATTAATTATCTGTGTCGCCCTCTGATTAGGATGCTTAATGTTTTGTTTAATACGTTTACGACAATTGTCCTCATAAAGCATGGAATAATATTGATAATGTTTAAAAAGTTCAAAAGTTCAGGCACACACAAAGTGCGCTTTTAGTCAATAAACTTACGTTTTCTTCTTGTCTCCTGCCTGCTTTTTTTAAGTCTAAAGACACACATGCACTTCACTCATACTACAATGCATACATTTAATCTCACGTCATGTGACTAGTGTAAAAGGTCACATGACCAGATCAGTTTACTTCCTGCTTGCACATCTAGAAGAAGATGTCTTCATCAGACTACTACAAAAAGTAGTATGTTCTTTATTTCAAGGTTAGCCCCTTGAGATGTACCATCTCATTTTCGAGGGGGTCCTTACGTTAATGACACAAAGAAAAACAAGATGATACAGAGTAGAATATTAAACGATAATTCAAACACATAAGACAAACCCACACACACTCACACTCCAACAATGCTCCCCCGAAGCAGCCCCCCACCCCCTCACCAGGCAATAATGAACAAATTATAAATAAATAAATAAATTGTTATACAATGGTACAATATCAGAATAAAAATACAATACAATAATGAAAAAAAATATATATGATAAATAAATAAATAAATATATAATCACCCTGCAAAAGATAGAGATAGAAATGTAGAAAAATGTATGTAGAA
>JAOTRC010000013.1:17955513-17971414 GCA_027497675.1 Cyprinella lutrensis
TCTTAAATATATACAAGCATGTGTGTGTATTTATATATCTAAAATAATTATACACAGTGCACCCACATATATTATGTGAACATTAACTTTTATTTTGGATGCAATTAATCGCGATTAATCGTTTTGACAGCCCTAATAATTATACATTTTTTATTAGCACGTAGGGATTTGTAGAAGAAATATTGAATATTTTGAAAATAAACCCCTAACATATATATAAATATCTCATCAGATCTCATGGCTGTGGCCTTCGAAGCATCTTACTGCTCTCAGCAGATTAGGAAGAGTATGGCTTTTTATAATCCAGATTTGGGAAATAATGGCTTATGTTTCTCTTCATGTTAGACTGCCATCATACCAGAAATGATATTTAGCCGTAAAATAGGGGTTCTCCTACTTGTACACAAACATTTAGGAGAATAAATAAATGACACTAATGATTTTGTCCCTCTCTCAGGGTGATAAATGCTGGGAAGAGCATGCTGAATGAAGACCAGGCTTCCTGTGAGCTGATGCATGTTAGGAGGATAAGTACCAAGCATCAGCGCCTCTCCATGTTGGAGGAGGGTGGGGTAAGTTGGTCTACGACACAACATCACGAGGAGGACGCAGCCGGACAGTTTTGTGGCTGTGTCACTGTCATCATTATTGGTTTTGATAAAATAATTGCGTTTGAATACTGAAAGATACATTCTTATGCCAAACTCTTGTAGAGAGGTGCGGCCTTTTTTGCAGTCTTCCTCAGATTCCGCTGAAAACAGTGATAACCGGATACCTGGCTTGTATACACACTGTCAAAGGCCAACGTCAGGCAAAGCATACTGTAATTCAGCCATCATGATTAAAATGTAAACAAACTTTCAACCACAATCACATTACTCTTTTCTAAGTCAAACATAGAGCAGCTGCTTACAAAAGCCGGTAGTAGCTGCGTTTACATGGACCGTCATTTTAATCGGACTAGTAGCGTATTCGGAATAGATGCCAGTCGTAATGAATTGGCCAAATGCGATTAAAATTTCATTGGGATTGTAAGGGGTGGTTTAAGCCTTTTCTAATCCATTCACCAGGATATGTAAACACTTGCTCGGATTGAAAACTGAAACTGTAAAGTAGTGTGCATGTGTAATGATGCATTACACACGGAACGACCTGCTGTTGTTGTTGTTGTTGAACAAAATGTCATGATAGTGACCGTTTTGTCATTCTAAAATTCTCTTTTTCTGTGTGTCATTCTAAAAGGGCCTTTTTGTCTTGGTGAACATGTTGAAGTGAAACTTATTTTTTTGTTTTCCGTGAGAGTTTTGATCATGTGATGTGGTCACATGTTTTCACCTATCCTGGACTTATGGCCTTCAAAGTGTGCGTTTGTGTTTGTATGCGGGCTTAAGTCTGATCTCTCTGATCCTCATCTGCAGTCGACCCTTATGTCCCGTCTGTCTTACCTCAAAATGACACATTTTTTTGGAAAGCTGTTAAAGTCTGATTGATTAAAATGTCTCCTTAGATAATATTGCATTGACAGTAAAAAGGAATGTGCATTGTGTAGACGTATTTCTCTCTTGATCCCTTGTTACATTCCTCTCTCTTCGCCATTCTTATTTTCAAGTATCTCATGTTTCTCCAAAAATTGCACAGAAGAAATTAAAAATAGAAATAAGTGAGATAATAGTTGATCTGTATTGTTGACAGATTCAGGAATAGATTTATGTTTATCATTTTTCTGGAGAAAATGTAAAATTTACCACTACAATTCTAGGAAAATATGTGTTTGGTTGCCAGGGCGTCGCTATTTTATTATTTTTTTTGCATATTGCTGTTTGCAATTGTGTAATTGGTAGTTTCAATGGGATTTCTAAGCAGTTCAAGTGTTTTTAGCAAGTTGCTATATGGTTTCCAACTCCTACAAAATAAAGTTAATTCAAGTGTGCTATGCTTCTTTTTAACTGTAGAATTATAAAGTATAAAAAACAATTAAGTATACTTCCAGTCTACTCTTTATGTACTTCTCAAAAGTATACTGTATGTACATCTCAAACTGACAGAAAAGTCTAGGTATATTTGGCCTATCCCAGTACTCGAAGTATACTTGTAATTAAGTAATTATACTTAAAAGTAGCCTATAATTAAGTATTATCCACTCGATGATGAGAACATTTTTTTTAAATACGCTGGTGAGGAAAGAGTGAAGGTACAGTTAAAAGTATATTTCAAGTATAAAAATAAATACCTAAATAGGAACATAATACTTATAGTTTTCTATATATATTTTTTTGCACTTTAAGTATATTATTTTCATACTTTCATAAACTAAAAAATGTGATTTAAGTATTAACTAACAGCATACTTATAAGTTAATTTGTAGTATAGTTGCAGTACAAATGAAAAACGTAGTCGTATGCTCAAAGTTTACTCCTCGTAGGCTGCATACTTCCCTACTTTATAGCAGTATGTGACAAAATAATTATGTCCGAATTCACAGTATTTTTAAAAGAGTAGGTACATACACAGACTCATAATATATAGAAATTTTTTTTAGCATGTGTGGAGTAATTAGTTATTCAAAATAAGGACCTACTCAAGAGAGTATGCAATTTCAGGCATAGCATCACACTTAAAGTATACATTTATACACTAAAAATGAGCCAATCCTAGTCCCAGGATGTTTTGAAATAGTACACTTAAAAGTAGACTACTAGTACATTGATATTAGTATATTTACTACATAAAGTATACTAATTTATTTTTAATGCATACTTGAATAAATATAGTTCAAGTTAATTTGATTAAGGGAAGGATTTGTGGATAGTTGCCATAGCATTACAGTTGAGTTGCTAGTGTTTTCCAGGGCATTTCTATCCTGTGTTTTGTTGTTGCTAAATGGTTGCTAGGACATTATTTACCTCAATTTACTCCCTATTTAATCTCATTGATGTTTACGAGAAACAATTATTTTCTCATTTTATTTATTTTGCGGGGGTGGTTTCAAACAATCAGAGATGGACTGGTAATCTCCAGCAGTGTTTACTCACGAGAGGTTATTAACCAGGACAGTGACTTCTGTCTCTCTTTCGCCTCTGCTTAAGTCACGTGACGTTGCCCTCCCCCACTTAATACCCTCTCTCAACTCTTCTAAATCAATTACATCATCCTATCATCTGCTGTGTTGCCTGTCTGCAAGAGTCAGACAAACAGGCAGATAAAAAGATAACAAGAACACATATTCACTTGACGTGGATCTCTTGCTCTTAAGAAACAGAGATCCAGCCACAGACATTTTCTGCTGCCACAGGCTTTCCCGGCTGATCTGACATGATTGAGCGGGTGTAATCTTGTCAACAGGTAATGACAGGAAATTGAGATTGGAGAGTATTTCTAGGAAAGCTGTAGAAAGTGTCGAGATGCCCCCTTGTGGCTTTAAAAAGGCTTTGCATGTTATTATGTGACTCTGAAATACTTGATTCTGATTGGTCCATGAGGCATTCTACAGTCAGATGTTTTTGTAGAACTTTTTCTAAATTGTGTAAATGACCTATGTCCCATAAATCCGATTAGCCTGCTAGTATTATTGATTTAAAACCACTTTTCACTAGTCAATAATTAAAGGGGAAGCGTATCGATTTTTTTTTGCAATGTACAATACAGTCTCTCCTATTCCAGCATGATGTGAAAGCCACTGGTAGTTTGAGTTCCCGAAATGTGCAAACAGTTTGGCTATTTGAAAACATTGCCCCAATTGTTTGAACTAAGAGGTCAAGGTTCAGCTAGTTGGCATGATCCAGTTTAAACCTACTGGTAGAAGCTGGTACTGCAACATTATGAGCATAATTAAAAACTAAAAGCATTCAAATAAAGAGCATCTTTCTTTACTGACACTGACACTAAACAGCTGTTTATTTATTCTGACAAAATAAATAGTTTTAACTAATAATTTTAAAAGTATACATATATATATATATATATATATATGTGTGTGTGTGTGTGTTTATTCTCTCTCTCTCTCTCTCTCTCTCTCTCTATATATATATATATATATATATGTGTGTGTGTGTGTGTGTGTGTGTGTGTGTGTGTGTGTGTGTGTGTGTAACCTATAGAACAGAGATTAGATTCTCTAGTGGAATTATAAAATACACAAAAAGAATACGTATTGTAATTCAATCCTGAAAAATAAAAATATTCTTGGAGGCCGTTGGCAAGCACATTTTCACAAAAATTATAAAAAGAAAAGATAGAAGTATTTCACTTGACACAAATGCATGTATATATGTATAGATATGTATTCGTCATAACTAAGGTTTGAAGTTTAAAATGTATTATTTCTGATGTCTGAATATTGTGTTTTGATAAAAGGGACTTGAATAAAAAAGGCTTAATATCAACATTCTCAAAGATACTGACTTCCTGCTGTTTTATAAGACATCTCTAATGGAAAGTCTAACCAGTAGTTATATATGTAAATGAACTGTTGTTCAGTAAAACAATTTCTTGCAATGTAGAAAGGGGTAAAAAGGCACCATTGGTTCATAGGAACACATTTTAGTCACACACTTTTGTAGTCTGTTTCATTTGTATCTGATATGGTCCTCTCTAGCATTGTGTTTTCTCAATTTTTGTTTACACTGGTATACTGTACTTATATTTTGTAGAATATTATACTTATTTATATAAACAGTCAATATATTTTTTAAAATACAATATAGAATTACAAGGACAAACATTTCCAAATAGCAATTCCACCTATTGAACGAATACAGTTATTGCCACTGCCAGTACAAACTGATTATGAGTATTGCCACTAAACATCTTGTTTTATTCCAGTGGTATCAGTAGCAGGAGAACCAGGCATCCCCGGTGAGCCTGGTCAACCTGGACCTCCTGGGCCCCCTGGACCCGCAGGAGAAGATGGTGAAGGACTGCCAGGGCCACAGGGACCTCCTGGACCACCTGGTCCTACTGGTTACTCAGCACCTGGAAAACCTGGTTCTCCCGGTGGACCCGGCAAACCCGGAGCCACAGGTGCACCCGGACTTAAAGGAGACACTGGTTCACCTGGTCCTCAAGGCCCCAGAGGCATGCCTGGTCCTGTTGGTAGCCCTGGACCTGCAGGCATTTCTGCAACAGGCAAACCTGGACCATCAGGTCTTCCAGGAGCAATGGGACCACGTGGAGAGACGGGTCTTAAAGGACATCCAGGTATCCCTGGTCTGCCAGGACAAAAAGGAGAAAGAGGCATTGGGGTTCAGGGGCCACCAGGTGAGAGAGGTCCAGCAGGAGCAATGGGTCCTTCAGGGAAGCCTGGTGAGCCTGGTGTTGGAAGACCTGGCAAACCTGGAAATCCCGGTGAACCAGGTAAATCAGGCTCACCTGGCCGTGACGGAGAACCTGGACCCATGGGTGCAACAGGTCCAAAAGGTCAAACGGGTGCTCCTGGAATTGGAATGCCTGGCAAACCAGGTGAAAATGGTGCCCCAGGTATTCCTGGATTTACTGGCCCCAAAGGTCCACAAGGTGCAGCTGGTGCCCCTGGTGCTCCTGGTGTTCCAGGTTATGGTAAACCAGGTGAGCCTGGTGTAAAAGGTGAGAGAGGAGTAGCTGGTAGCCCAGGTACAACAGGCCAGAAAGGTGAGCCAGGTGCTAAAGGGCACACTGGATATCCAGGTGCTACTGGTCCTGTGGGTCCAGCTGGTGCTCAAGGTTCAAGAGGTTTCCCGGGCGAGAGGGGGGCACCAGGTGATAAGGGTGATCAAGGTCCAATGGGACCTTCAGGGCTGAAGGGACACAAGGGAGAGCAGGGAGCCCAAGGCATTGAAGGCAAGCAGGGATATCCAGGGGCAACAGGACAACCTGGTCCAAGAGGAGCTACCGGTGCTCCTGGTAACAAAGGAGATACTGGCCACACAGGTGCTCCTGGTACGCCCGGAGCACCAGGACCTGCTGGACCAAAGGGTCTTCCAGGATATCCTGGAGCAGCAGGTGAAAAAGGACAGGAAGGAGCCCCTGGAGCAAGAGGCCCCGTTGGCCCAGCAGGCCCTGCAGGCCTACCTGGGCTTAAAGGCCACCCGGGTCTTCCCGGATCACCTGGCCCAGCTGGTTTGGCTGCCAAGGGAATTCCTGGACCTCAGGGTCCACCTGGACTTCCTGGATCTGATGGGTCTCCTGGACTTCCAGGTCCTGCTGGACCTCCAGGCCCTCCTGGACCTCCTGGAGAGGTCATGTTTGAGAAGTCCCACGGTGAGACTTCATACCCAGTTCTTGTGAAAAGTCCTGTGTCTGCATTCACTGTTGCAACTGTGACACCTTATCCCCCATCTGGTACCCCAATTAAGTTTGATCAGATTGTATATAACGCAGAGCAGCATTATGATCCTGAGACAGGTCTGTTCACCTGCCAGATTCCAGGAATTTATTACTTCTCTTATAGCGTGCACGTGAACGGAGCTAACGCTTTAGTGGCACTTTATAAAAACAGTGATCCAGTCATGTTTACCTATGATGAGTACAACAAGGGATTTGTAGACCAGATGTCTGGTAGTTCTGTCCTTCAGCTCAATGAGCAGGACACTGTTTATATTCAGATCCCCGATGATGAGGCCAATGGTGTTTTTGCTGCCGATAATGTCCATTGCTCTTTCTCTGGGTTCCTGATTGCCTCCACGTGATAAGGTGATCAATCCTCATCATTGCTAAAACATCACTATTTCTCAAACATAATATCCTGTTCTGCAAACCTCAATGCACAACAGACTGTGCAAGTGTTATGAGAAATACAAGCATCCCAACTTGAAAATTCCAAGCAGTGGTGCCAATAAGAAGGAAGTCATTTATGTAATATGTTATCAGGGATACCAAGACGGTTAAAACCTTAACGCTTTCATTTTATGTGTGTGGAGAGAGCACGTGAAGAAGTGTTCTGATCATTTCTCTCCTTTTCCTCATTTGTTTTTTTCTATTTTTTGTTGCTGATCACAGTGGCTTGTTCAAATCTTTGTGTCTTAATTTTATTGTTATTGTTGATCTTATACCCTTACTGATTAAACCGAGTGAATGCTCTTCCTGACATCCTTATTTCTGACTTGAATATTGTGAGATGGTGAAAAACATTTTGAAAAACATCTACAAACGTTATCCCAAATTATAATTTTTATCTGTAAACCATAATAGCTGAAATAAAATATTTCCTAAAAAAAAATTTTTGTCTGTGTTTGTGTTTTAGTGTGCTGATAAGTCATGAGTCACTTTAGTTTTCTTTCAAACAAGGGCAACTACAAAGTGGTATACAATGCAACAGAATTACAACAGTACACACATTTAAAATGCTATATTTCTATTTTGATTTGGTGATTGAAAAAAATAATAAATAAAAGACCTGTACTTGCCAAGAGTACTCTATTTAAAAACAGGATTGGGAAGTAAAGGAGTATGCTTTGATAACTGTGTTAAGTTACCAGCAAACCAAATAGATCTGGGTTAGGTGGAGAGACGAGTCAAACAGAAGCCGCTGGGCGGAGGCAATCAGAAGCTAGGAGCCACAAGCCACAGGCAGGCACTGCATTGGAGGAGCTTAGGGATGTGGTTGAATAAAAAAAAAGAAGACAAGAGCACCTGGAGGGTAAAGTCGTTACCATCTGTAAGTGCAGAGGTGGGAGCCACAAGTTTAACATTGGTGTATAAGATGCACATCCAGCATCTAAACTAGGAACGGGAATATTGGGTGAAAACACACCCATCTTGTGGTTGCTAGATTAGTGGTGGGGTTCAACTTGGAGTGCAGAAAATGCATGGTTTTAAATTATATTTAGCTTCTGTGGTGGGCTAAAAACATCCGAGTAGTGTCTGTTAACGTTTAGTTTATACTTGGAAAGTATTTGGCTTTAGAAAAACAGCATTTACAAGTGCTGAGGGTAAATGCAAAAAAACATAATGAAAAGTTCCTCATAGCTCAGTGTCTATGTGATATAAAAAAGTGATGTAAAACCTAAAAACACTCATATAATTAGGTTCTTTACCATGGTACTGTACAGTATGCAGCAAAGCTAGCAAATGACGTCCACCAAAATAAAGTTCTAAAAATATATTAAAAATGTTGCACAATCAATACTCGAACCACTCATTGTCTGTCTAAATCCTTTATTTTTGTTTTGAGTGCCCCTAAAATGAAGGGGTAAAAGAAGCATTGTGAACAATTTGCACGCAGTTACATTCCATTTAAAAATCAAGTAGAGATGGTGCTGAAGTATTTACAGGAAAGAAAAAAAAAATCTACTTGACGATTGCACCGGCAATTTTTCAAACATTTGTGGAACTCTGCTGGAATAAAAAAAACACTGACTGCATTACACATGACAGGCCAAATGTTTTGATTTTAAACATTTCAGAACATCATTCTCAATGAAACAGGGTTTTTTTCCAGAAAGAGAGAACAAAAAAAAACTTCAATTGATAGCACAGATATAAAGAAAAAAAAAGAAAGAAAGCCATTTCAACATCATAAGATCCAGCAATGACAAAAGCCAATACCAATACATAATGCTGCAGTTTCACACAATGCAGCTGCTGAGGTTTTAAGCACCTGTTTTGATGATGATTGATGTAACGGCAGTAAAATAAGAAAAGAAAAAAAAAGTGACCAATAACATCTGTAAATTGAATCTAATAGCTCCATTTTCCACACGCTTGATTTACCCAAATAGAATGGCACCAGTACCTTCAACTAACATTTCAACTCAAATGTCCTTACAACAACTAATGTAAGTTCTACAAAAAAAAGGAAAAAAAAAACAAAACATTTGAAACAAGCAATGCTCTATTAATCTCACTCATGCAAGCACACTCACACACCCACACAACTTACACAACTGCTACAAAAAAATTATGAAAAACATGGGAAACAATGTGCCTTTCACTTCCAATCTTTCCATCCAACTTCCTTCCTTCAAAATGCCATATACAATGTAGTGGATGGAACAGGAATGGATGAAAGTATGGGAGAAAACAGAAGATTTGAAATGTCATTGGTTTTGTACAAATTTTTCCATGTTTGTGCTCCTCGGACTTCATCTAAAATGGGCTTTTCACCTCCATCTTACTCTGTGGCAGCGACCGGGGCATCTGAGCTCTCTGTGGCTGCTGGTTCCTGAAGAGCAGCTTCTGCTGGCTTCTCCTCAGCGGGCTTCTCTTCGGCTACCTCGTTGGATGGTTTTTCCTCATTGCTTTCGGCTGGTCCCTCAGCTTTGGGTTCATCGGCTTTGGGTTCCTCGGCTGGAGCCTCCGTCTTGGCCTCTTCGCTGGAGGCCTCAGGCTTGGCCTCCTCAGACTCAGCTTCAACATCCTTCTTCTGCTCTCCATTCTCCACCGCTGCCGCCGCCGCCTCTCCACCTTCAGCATCTTTTTTGGCGCTCTTCTTAAAGGAGAAGCCGCTGAGTTTGAATGGTTTCTTAAAGGAGAAGCGCTTTTTGGTTTTGGCAGGCTCAGCGCTCGGGGTAGAACCGTTTTCTTCTGTCTTGGCCGAGTCTTCACCATTCGCAACGGCGGAACTTTCCGCATCCCCCTCTGGAGCGGCCTTGTCTGCGCCTCCTTCCTCTGCCTTTCCCTCTTCTGCTTTTACCTCTCCATCAGCAGAGTGCTTTCCATTGGCCTGCACGTCCTCCGTGGCTGCTTCTGCAGTTGGAGAGGCATTCCCATTGGTTTTGGCATGTCCATTCTCCTGAGGGAATAAGAAAATGCTTCATTTTAGCTGTTTTTGCACTGCGTAAAAAAATTAAAGTTTACATTTATTTTGCATATTTGAAATCTACCAAAAAACAAAGGCTATATAACACTGTTTGGAGTCCATAGGTTCGCCACGTGGGTGAAGTCTCATGCACTTTGTCTGGCTGATGCTGTTGCCATCTAAGTGAAAGCGTTGCAAGATGGACGAGTAGATCCACCAGCGCTGATCAAACCGAGGAGATCATCGTGTTGAGTACATAAGCAGCCTTGTAAGGCTACTTCTAATATTAAAACCATTTCTCATAGTAAATATAGGGATTTTGTCTCGTGGCTTATTCGTACATCCATTTTAACGAGAAGATGCAATAAAGGCGTGGTGATTTTACCGAAAATGGCTTTGCCACGACGGAAAAGCATGATAAAGATACGAAGACAATACCATTTAAATAATACACACACACACACAAAAATCGGAATGGAATCACCGAATTTCAACGTAATCTTAATGTTATGATTTAAAAAGAAAATTAATTCAATGTTTAAACGCGTTTATTACATTTGGGGGTCTACTATAATCAACGTGCAAAAGAGAAAAATGAAATTTACACCAAATACAACCAATTTCTGATGATCTTTTCAACATTTAAACAACAATATCATAGATATTTAATACAAAGTGTTGATTTTCTGTGAAAAGTGGAGAGTCCCTTTGTTGATCGGCTCATTGTTCATTTGAACCGACTTGATTTTTGGTAATGCACACCCCCTCAAAACACAACACGCCTGTACAAAGAAAATAATGAAAGTTATTACCTGTCCATTTGATTTATTCGCAGTCTCCACTGGTTTTTCGGCAGCAGTCTCCTCTTTTGCTCCGTTTTTGGAGATTTGCGCTCCCATGCTTTCACACGCAACAAAGAATCGCAGATCAAATGAATGAACAAAGAGCGCGAGCTTCTCCCTCAGACGCGTCGCGTGCTCGCTCTCAAGAGCGTCTGTTTTCAAATAAAACCGCGGAAAAGAGATAACGAGAGGCAATGCTATGATCAGCTGGTCAGAGAAAAATAATAAATATGGCACTCTCTCAAATAAAATATATTATTTTGGGATACGAGGTGGGGATAATGAAATTGTTCTCTTTTGATAATGAGATGCGAGATACAACGCCCAAATACCCCTGACGTCACAGAAGAGCTGTGCGAGCCAATAAGCCGCCTCCGTGAAGCCGGGGGGGAGGGGTTACTCTCACACACTGGAGGGGAAGGAAAGGAAGCGCCAAGCGCGCGCATAACCAGCAACTGGTGATTCGGTAAAAGCGAATCCAGTCACAAAGGGGTATTTTTCTCGCTATTTTTATTTCTTTTTTGGGCATTCCTTTTATTTTTATTTTACCCCCATAAACCTGCCGTTAAAAAATCTCTTTTTTGGTTTCTCAAAACTGAAAGGGAGATGGCAAACATCATAGATTTAAATGGCTGAGTTGGCTATTCGTTTGGTATTCGTTTTATCTAAATAGACGCTTGGTCAACACAGATTTGTGATCATTCCCAACGCTCCAACCATGGATTGCATTTTTCCAATATAAACATCCAGTCACACATTGCATGCATGATGAATTCATTCTGAGGAATCCTGGTGACCTAGATTCAGTCACAGTTTATTGTCAGCCCAGACGGAGCTGTTTTGAATGCACTGAAATAGTCTAAAGCGCACTTTCACATCACCATACTAACTCACGTCACCATGGCAACTGCTCGACATCACAGTGGATTGCTCATAAACAATAATAATATTGTCACTGCGCAATGTTGATATATTTGTTTACGTCTGAACGAGTGAATGATATGTCTGTGCAATCCATGAAAGAGTAAAGAGAGATTGATTGCAGACCAAGCCCTAAAAACATTCAAATCTATTAACTACACCAAACTGGTTTGTGCAAACTCAACATTTATCTTTAAAAACTCTCGTGTATGATACAATTAACTGGACATACATGAACAGTAGGCTATAAAACAAATTACATAGGCTTCTAAAGGGCTCTATACTGCTAATTGGGGCATTTGATCAACAATAATCTTTCAAATGTAAAAACATGAGCATATTTATTTAATTTATAATTTAACCAGTGAAGCATCACAAAAACATCTTGAAAGGTCAGCTCTCTGCATGTCATGAAGTGACTCAACAAAATCTTGACAATAATAGGTTATTCAAATATATCAAAATCTCACTACGGTTGGCCGACGCTGTAGCAACAGATGTTGATTAGGGCTAGAGTCCACTGGCAGAGTTTCATTTTCTAAGATTAAAACATTGAAATTGAGCCCAAATCTTGATCTGGTTTTCGTTGATTACCGAAATCAAATACACATCTAACACTGAAAGTCATATGCACACATTGCCATTTTTTGGGACATTGCTTTTTTGAGGCATGGCAGGATAGGCCTGTAATTTGTTTTTTACTTACCAAATAATTTACGATGGTGTATAGAAAACCAGGGCTAGAAGTCAAGACAGTTAGGCTATAAGTCCATTTTAGAACAATCATATACCCATAAAATAATAATATTTTAACATGTTCTTATAAACCTGTATGACTTTCTTTGTTCTGTGAAACACAAAGGAAGATGTTGAGGAGAATTCTAGGAGAATTTAGAACGACAGAGGTTGTCATTCTGTCAAACATCTCTTTTTGTTTTCCACGGAAGAAAGAACACAATATAGGTTTCAAACAACATGAGTAAATCTTCACATAATTAAAATGTACAGGCAAACAATCCCTAATTCGAAAATTCCAGCATTATTGCCCAAGAAACACATTTATGGTGTGTAATTATATGGAATATGATCTGTAAAAATAAATCCTGTTGTTTTTATAAAAAAACATTCAGTGGTTGCCAGAATGATTCTATAAAAAATACAGTAAACTACTTGTAAAGATATTCACAGAAGAACCTGTAATTTTTACAGTATAAAACTGTAATTTAAAATCAGTTTTGTACCTTTAACATATACTGAAAACCACCACAAAAGTGCCTTTCCACAAGCTGAATTAGAAGATGCACAGACTCATTCATGCAAATGCAAAACACTCATAGCAACACATGACACTAAAATAATGGAATAAAAATTCATTAATCAACAGAAGATGTAACCTAACACCCAAATCTGCATAACTGATAAAAACTATTAGGAAACATAATTATTTAAACAAAAGTCTTATCACACAGGGAATTGGTTGTCAGTTGACCATTTTCATTGTAAATAATAATTTAATGTCTTTCTAAAAACTGTAAATTTAACAGAATTTTACTGTTTAAATGACCGGATAGATCTTTTACAGTTTTATTATGGGAACATCTAACAAACCTAACAGTTTTTTTTTCCATAGCGGTTTATTCAATATTTGAGTTAAAATTACACAACGTTTTTTACAGTTAATTTTTATGCCAATTTTGAGCTTTTCAGTTAAACAATTCATGAAACAGCAAAAAGTTTAAAAGTCAAACCAACCCAGAGAATTATAATTCAAAGTGCCCTGCACAACCTGACATTTATGAAAAAAATATTTTGTCCTGAGAACACATTCATTTGCAACCTTTTAGTCAAATGATTTGCATAAGCATGCATTTAGGCTACTAGGATAATCACTTGGCAGGTGATATAAACTGAAAAGTTTAACACCCATACCATTTCTAATTTAAAGGGTTGGTTCACCCAAAAAATGATTTTTTTTTTCATTACTGTATCTCACCCTCATCTTGTTCCAAACCTAGCCTATGAATTTCTTTCTTCTGCTGAACACAAAATGTTGGTAGCTATAACCAGAAAGTTGACTGCACCCATTGACTTCCATGGTTTTTTTTTTTTTTCCAACCTTTTTTTTCTTTCTTAAAACTCATTCAGGTTTGGAACAACATAAGGGTGTAGAGTAAATTATGATTTTTTTTATGTTTTTTTGTTTGTCTTTTTTTTTGGGGGGTGAACTAACCCTTTACGAAGAGTGTCTAAGCAGGTGTAGCTCACAAAATGCATGAATTAGAAAAAAAGAAGGTATTTTTGAATTAAATTATTGGTGTCACAGGTTGTCGACGATTACAGAGAGATTTGTGGAGCATGACCAGACAGTCCTTGTTTTCCTATAGTAACCACAGCTGTGCCCACGCTGCATAGTAGGAGCAAGAAAGGACCATCGAGGAGGCAAAATATATGCGCGCGCACGCACGCAGGCGTCTTCTGCGCCATCTGATTGGCTGAAGGTGCTGTCAATCACACCCTCGGTCCCCAGAGAATCCGCCTCAGCAACGCCATCATCTGTTACACTCGGCGACAGGAGCAGCCTGAGCCGTCAGGGCCAATGTTGTTATTTTCATAATTCGCCGAGATTTTATTAATAGAAAAAGCTGTCTGCAAATGACCTATTTTCGCTTCTCTCTTTGCGGTGAAATACAAAACACTCCAGGCGACCCCTCTCTCTTGGTAAGCATTTTTGATGGTCTTGCGTTTTTGATACACTTGGTGGTGCAGCCGATTTGTATCCAATGGATATTGTGGTTTATGGAAATGATGGGAGATGGAGGCGTTATAGCGCCAGTGCGAGCGGACTAACCCTAATGCGTTCGCTTTATCGGCCGCATGGTATTTAGGGATGTTTAAGATCGAGCATGAATGTGTTTTTGTGTAGGGATGGTGTGATGCTTTTGCTCCGAAGCGCTCGTCTCTGGCAGCAGGATTGATGCGCAGCAGAAAAAGCCTTACGTGCACAATTGAATGGAAGAATAAGGCCTCTGTCACTAGACAGTAGTCATCTTATGTTAGAATGAAATCATACAATACCTCTTATCAGGGGTTACAATCTCTATAGTCTCTTTAGTCATTGTGTGACTTAACGAATTTTATTTTATTTTATTTTTTAGTACAATCTGTCTATTGACGTTTTGATGGTCTATTTGAATGTAGCCTATATGCACTGGATCTCAGGCACAAAAAAAATCCCTCTTATTGCTTGGTTAATGCATGCCGAATTATAAATACAGGGTTACCATGGTCATGGAAAACCTGGAAAAATCTGGGTATTTTAAAATAGTCTGGAAAAGTAATAAAGTCAAAAGTCATGGAATTGTATCTGTACATTTGTTTCTCTGGTTTTGCTTTGAGTGCCAGGAAGCCAAATCCTTATTTATCCACATTCAAATCTTTTTGAGGCTTAAAACTATAGTTGAAATTTCTTAATTTAAAGGATTGGTACCTGAAATCCTCACAACAACCTCTAAAAAATATCTGTACAGTAATCATGAACAGATAAGAGAGAAACGCATACAGGTTTGGAACAACTTGAGGGAGAGTAAATGGTGAACTATCCCTTTAAGATAAGTTCCATGGTTTCATGAATTTTTGATGAGTATAAGTATGTAACTTTGTTTTTTTAAGGAATGTAGATAAAACAATAGTTCTTTGAATTATAAGGTCTGTGGTTGAGACTGTGGAAGAGAGAAACTTTTCCTTGTTCAGCAAAAGCATGAATGGCTCTTACTCCCGATTTCTGTTTTCTCGAGATTAATTAAAGGGTGTTATAGGATAAACTGTGCAATTTATACAAAAATAAGTCCTTAAATGTATAGTTCACCCAAATGAATCATCGACTCACCCTCAGATTGTTCCAAAGTTTCTTTCTTCTGTTGATCACGAAAGAAGATATTGAACTGACTGGTTACCAAAACCAACATTCTTCAAAATATATATTTTTTAGTTCAACAGAAGAAAGAAACTCACACAGGTTTGTAACAACATAAGGGTAAGTAAATGATGACAAACTTTTCATCTTTGGGTGAACTACCCCTTTAAGTATTCCATTTAGTTCTTTAGTAGTTGTTTGCAAATAAACCGATATCTCTGGCTTTTGTTTTGCCCACTCAGGCACATGAGCGAATCGTAGATGTTTTCACCACATCTTTAATTGAATGGAATGCGAATACTCCACTGTGGTAGCCCAGTGCTCGCCTTGGTATGTTTATTGAATGTATGTTTTCATTTACTTTCTGCATGTGTTCAAATCTTCGGTCAAAACAAGCTACTCATATTAACATTTGTTAATCATGATGTTCTACAGAATGGAAAAATAGCTTTGGTAAAATACTTGTATTAATAGTAAATGTGAATGTGGCATCAGATTAATTTACCAAATTAT
>JAOTRC010000013.1:18009636-18028970 GCA_027497675.1 Cyprinella lutrensis
TAAATCTATATACAGTATATACATGAAAATATTTCTTAAATATATACAAGCATGTGTGTGTATTTATATATATAAAAAAATTATACACAGTGCACCCACATATGTTATGTAAACACAAACTTTTATTTTGGATGTGATTAATCGCGATTAATCGTTTGACAGCCCTAATTTTAATGCATCCATTATTCTTTACAGTGCACATTGTAATGCATCGTAGTCACTGTTCTTCTTCAGTCGTTCAGCCGAGCCTATTCAAGCTAATGTCTTCTAATGTTTTAAGATAATGCTAATATATTTTGCTTTCTTAATGTTTTCATCATCCCTTTGTAGCGGATAAAGTCAACAAGGAGAATGCTAAACCAGCCCCTGAGAAAAAAGGTTTGATTCACATCATTAATAACCAATAATGCTTCAGTAAACCATTTAAAGTATTAAAAACATTTCTCGTCATTGCCATTTCAGAGTCTAA
Organism: Cyprinella lutrensis; assembly: GCA_027497675.1. Classification (NCBI taxonomy): domain Eukaryota; kingdom Metazoa; phylum Chordata; class Actinopteri; order Cypriniformes; family Leuciscidae; genus Cyprinella; species Cyprinella lutrensis. The sequence continues at coordinate 18,010,106 of JAOTRC010000013.1, forward strand.
AATCGTGAAGGAGAAAGATAAACCAGTTCATGCAAAGAAAGGTAGGCCTATGTGTATTAATCAACATTTTCCTCGTGCAAAATGAAAGAAAATGAATACAAAAAGAAGAATATATATCCCTTTCACTTTTATATCATCTTCATTGCAGAGGATGAAGTCATCAAAGAGGTTAAACCAGCCCCTGAGAAGAAAGGTTTTCCTATTTTTAATCATTATTTTAGCTTAATGTGTGCTTTCATGTTGTTTAAAATATCAAGTAATTAGCCATGGACATTGAAATGCAATAATTGCCATTTCAGATGCTGAAGTCATTAAGGAGAAAACAACTCCTGTAAAGAAAGGTATGGATGACAATAAAATCATCCTGCATATGCTGTCGCTTTTCACTATATAATAATCCTTAATGACATAAATAAAAACTATTTTATAGAGATTGAAGTTACTAAAGAAAAGGCACCAAAACCCAAAAGAGGTGAGTTCTTATATATTTACAATCATTTACCAAACACTTTACATATTTTATCAGCAGTTATTTTAATTATTCCATAGCGAGACTTTATCCTTCTATTTCAGAATTTGAAGATGTATTGAAGTTGGGTTACTTGACATTATTGAAAGTGAAATATCTGTCTGTTTTGTAGAGCCTGACGTTTTCAAAGAGAAACCAGCACCTTCAAAGAAAGGTATGCACTTTTATTTACAATGAGGCACTGTATCAATTAAATCAATCAATATAAAATAACATATCTGCAAATGCTGACAATACTTTTAAAAAGTCAATTACGAGTCCGACTGACTTTTCAATTACTGCTCTGTTTTCCAGCACCTGAAATAACCAAAGAAAAACCAAAGCCAGCACCAAAAAAAGGTTAAATTGTTAATCTATAATGATAATGCCAAACATTTAAACATTTTAAAACAAAAGCTAATGCTTAAACTAGTTTGGTTTTAATAATTTTAGAGGCTGAAGTCATCAAGGAGAAAACTAAACCAGCCACTGAGAAGAAAGGTTTGATTTACTTTAACAATCAAATTATTATTATTATCCCATGCAAAAATGATAATGCTAAATTGACCTTTTCTATATATTTTGATAATTTTAGATGCTGAAATAATTAAGAAGAAAACTAAACCAGCCCCTGCGAAGAAAGGTAAGAGTTACTATTTTTATTAACGTTTTATATTTTATGCATGCTTCTTTTAGTTTCCGCTAATCTCATTTACCTAATTACAATCTCTAAATGTTATTATTGTCAGAGGCTGAAGTCATCAAGGAGAAGGTTAAAGCAGCTCCTGTAAAGAAAGGTATATGAATGAGATGATCATATATTTGACTTATTTTTACTGCATGACGATCATTCATCATGTGATATTGTCTCATAGAGTCTGAAGCTGCTAAAGAAAAGGCACCTGAACCAAAACCAGAACCCACTAAGAAAGGTGTTAATATGCTAAAGTTTATCTTTTAAAATCAATGCATTTGAATGCATGCCTTACAAATATTTTCATGTAAGCTTTTAGAAACAAATATCAATCTAACTTGTGATATCTTTCCAGTTGAGGTTCTAAAGGAAAAGGAAAAAACTGTCCCGGAAAAGAAAGGTACATCTCGAATCTTCATTACATCTTATGTAATGCAGTGCATTGATTTTATCTGTACATCTTCTAAAATTAAACCCTCATGTTTTGCAGCAGCACCGGAAATAACCAAAGAAAAACTTAAGCCTGTACCAAAGAAGGGTTAGCTTTTTCAATATTAGTGAGAATAATGCTTAAAACGATTTTCCACTGGCCTTTTGTAAGGTAATACTAATTGTTTGCATTTATTTTATTTACATTTTAGAGGCTGAACTTATTAAAGAGAAAGCTAAACCAGCCCCTGTAAAGAAAGGTTTGATTCACTTAATTAAGAATTAATATTTTCTTTAACAACATGATTAAACTAAACAAAAAAAAAATCTAATCTAAATATGTTTTGCATTAACTTAGAGGCTGAAGTCATAAAGGAAATAGTTAAACCAACCTCTGAGAAAAAAGGTGAGCTGATGTTAATATTTTCATCTAGACAAATTCGAAAGATAATATTTCAAATGTCTTTTACAATCACCACATTGCCATTCCAGAGGTTAAAGTCAAGGGGAAAGCAAAACCAGCTCCGGCAAAGAAAGGTATGGATGTCAATAAATGCTTTATTAAATAATATTTATTCATATCATTCTTGTGGAACTTATGTTTCATGACTTTTGTTTCTATAAATATTTTATATTTTCACATATTTCAGAAGCTGAAGCCATTAAAGAAAAATCCAAACCAGCTCCTGAGAAGAAAGGTTTGATTTACTGTTTTGAGAAATTTTTTCCACAAACTCTTAATAGTTAAGAAAATTAATACCTCTACACATTTTATATATTTACAATTTCAGAGGCTGTAGTCATCAAGGAGAAAGCAAAACCAACTCCTGTAAAGAAAGGTATGGATATGAATGATTATTCATCACATGCTAAATTAATGTATCACATTATTTTATCCCACAGGTATTTTAGTATATATATATATATATATACACCTTTAAACAGCCAGCCAGTGAATTCATATAAAAAATAATAATAATAAAAGAAAATTATAAAGATAATAAATCTTTTAAAACCTATTTTTATTTCATTGTCTTTTCAGAGCCTGAAGTCATCAAGGAGAAAAGAGCTCCTGTAAAGAAAGGTATAGATATAAATGAAAGTTAATGTTTTATTTTAGCTAGTTTTTAAGATAACACTGATCTTATGTTTTTTAATGCAAAATAGAATAGAACTGGTTTGTCTTCATATTTTATATTATCATCATTGCAGAGGCTGACGTTAAAGATAAAGCTAAACTAGCCCCAGAGAAGAAAGGTTTGACAAACTTAGTCAATATTTAAAATATTTCCTCCAAGAAAAAAATGTATATTATGCAAAATTATTTCTTTGGCTTCCTCTAAGTATTTGTATATAATGGTCATCATTTCAGAGGCTGAAGTTGTTAAGGAGAAAGCTAAGCCAGCCCCTGAGAAGAAAGGTAAGAGTTACCATTAACTTAGCTTCATGAGTGATTTCATTTTTTTTTTTGGTATCATACATTTTAAGATGATGCAAAGAAGACATTTACAATGTCTAAAGATTTTTAAACCATTCTCATTTCAGAGGCTGAAGTCATCAAGGAGAAAGTTAAACCAGCTCCTGTGAAGAAAGGTGAATGAAATGAAATCATATCCTACATGTGCAGTCGATTCCCGCTATATGATAAATAAGATCAATTTTAAACTGTTTGTATAGAGCCTGAAGTTGCAAAAGAAAAGGCTCCTGAACCAAAACCCAAAAAAGGTGAGATGTCTCCCACATATGTGTATTGAACATCTCAGATTACGACTGTAACCTTAGTTCTTTGAAAAGGGAACGAGACGCTTTGTCGATTACGTTTTGGGAACGCCCCTCCGTGATTGTGTCTGAAGCACGCATGTCAACTTAGTCCAATGGCGAGAGTGAGTTTCACTGCGGGCGACGTCGCGACCAAGAAAGAATAAAAGCACATTCAGTCTGACTGGCATTATCTTCGAATTATCTGAAGCAAGTCAATCAAAGGAATGCAGGAAGTATGGCAGTGCGACCTCAGCGTCCCACCTTATCAGGGAACTAGGGCTACAAAACCTTAGATGTTCCCATTCGAGGGAATGCGCGATGTGTCGATGAGACTTAGGGAATGATAAATGACGTTTCACTAAACAAAGTTCGGGAGGACACGTTCAATTAATAAATCCAATTAACTCGTCATCAACAATCATCATGACTATCCCATCAGCATGAGAGGAAGCATATATAAAGGCACTCAGTCGACCTAAATTCCTTGACAGTTTTTCTGCAACCCTCCACCACCCCAACATCTCACTCTCGGCTTGTTCCTTCCACTGCCAGGAATACATGGGGAGTACTCTGGGTTCGGGCCAAATACCGCGGCCCGGAGCCCTCTCCTCGGACATCACGCCAAATATGCATACCATTTATTCTATCTGACTTATTTGTAAGTGTGAACTTGTGAACACCCAAACGGAGTACATAACAATTGCCTGTTATGCGAAACTGTTGGCAACTAAGTTATAAGCACCTGAGACCTTAGGGCAGCGACCAGATCCAGGCTATAAAACCTCACAAATGTGAGCAAAGACCATCCCACTGCATCACACACCTCTTGTAAGGAAACTCCAGAAATTATGGCTTTAGAGGCCTCCATACTCCTAGTAGAGTAAGCTCTGACCACCAAGGATGACAGCTGGCCAGGGGACTCATAAGCAAGAGAAATAGCCTAGATCTACTTGCTGGTTGTCTGCTTAGAAGCTGGAAGACTTGGTGATCCAAAACAGACAACCAGTTGATCTGAATTTCTCAATGTAGCGAGGAGATTCAGCCTTTCCTGGTCTGGAGTCATGAAAGGAGAAGCAGAGAAAGCTTGCTACACAATAGGCCTCACAGTGTTGGTCGGCACAAAGTGCAAACTCAAGGCAGGCTGGAAAAACTGAAAGGGCCTGAAGGTCTCTGAAGGTCAAAAACTTTTCTGATTCGAGGGGCTCAAAGGGAGCTGTAGATAGGCCCTCTAGGATTATAGCCCGGTCCCAAGCCAGAACCCGAATACCAGTTGCAGGCCTCAGCCTCAAAGTACCACGGAGGAAACTAATAATCAGGGAGTCCCAATGATGTATTACCCCCCGGGGCATGTTTAGCCACTATGGCTGGCACATAAACCCTTAGGGTGGATGGGTATAGCCATGAAGAAAAGCGGTCTTGCAAGAACTCAAGAACTGTACCAACTCGGCAGCTAACCGGATCCCACTGACGCTGTTGACACCAAGAAGCGAAAACTTTCCACTTCAAGGCATAAAGTTTGGCTGAGTGGCTGGAGCTCTGTAGTGTAAGGGCCTGTTCACATATAGCGTCTTTTGCATGCTCAAGTTCGTTATTTCAAATGTAGGTGCGCGGTACGCAACCCGGTCGTGGTGTGACACGCTCTTTTTTTCAAGCGCGTCCGCGCCGCATCGAGATAAAAAACATCTCAACTTTTCAGAATGCCATAAGCGCATAGTAGGTCACATGACAAGAACCAACTGGAGCGCGACCACCCTAGTGCTTTGAAAAAAAAGGAGAATGTGGTGCGCCCAGCATTTTCTATACGTTTTTAGGCGCTATATGTGAATCCGGCCTAAGATTGAAACTCGGTTGAGAGACCAGCATCTATGAGTTGGGCCCCCTCAGAGGCCAAACCCAAATGTTCCAAATCTCTGTGTGGGGGTGAGACAGAAGGTCTCTCCTGATCGGAAGCTCCAAGGGAGAGCCGTCGGACAGGGGCGCTCAAGCAGGGGCGTTCCCAAAGCGCCATCGACGCAGCGTGAGTTCCCTCGAAAGGGAACTGCATTATTTGACATGAGTAAATTCCTTTCTTTTTGTTTTGTTTTGTAGAGCCTGAAGTTACTAAAGAGAAAGCTAAACCAGTCCCTGAGAAGAAAGGTTTGACTTACTGTGTTGATTGATGTGTTGATTTGTGATTATCAAAATGTTATTCTTTCTCTAAACATATTTGTAATGTTATCTTTTCAGAGGCTGAAGTCATTAAGGAGAAAGTTAAACCAGCTCCTGCAAAGAAAGGTATGGATGTCAAACAAATCATCATGCGTATACTGTTGTTTTCCTCTGTATGAAGTTTATTTATAACACAACACAATGCTGTTTTACAGAGCCTGAAATTTCGAAAGAACAGGCACCCGAAACAACAGGTATTCATATACTGTACAGCTTTTGCTCTATTCCATATGATAGAAACAAATCATATTTTTTTATTGTCATCCCTTTTAGTCAAGGTTGCAAAAGAAAAGGCGAAACCAGTCCCTGAAATAAAAGGTTAAGCATCTATTTCTAAATTCACGTTTGTATCTGACCTCTTGAGTTGATTTGACTTGATGCATATACTGTACAAAGTTATGCCTATTCTATGATTGTATTCACTTGTGACTGCTATTTAATTTTTTTCTTGGTTTTTATAAATATTACAAAGAACATTATGATAAATTATGTCATGAGAGAAGGTGCAACAAATGTCTGCTTTAACGTTAAACTCTTCTTTGCTTTGCAGAACCTGAGATAATTAAAGAAAAACCCAAGCCAACAGCAAAGAAAGGTATTCATACTTGCATTAATTTGTGAAAATAATGACAATTTCTGTTGTAAGATAATGTTAAACTTATGCTTTCACTTCATGTTATGCCATACAAATATAGATGCTGAAATCATCAAGGAGAAAGCTAAACCAGCCCGTGAGAAGAAAGGTTTGATTTACTGTTACCTATGAAATTGATAACATTTCTAAGTAAACTAAAATGTGATGTTAAAGTGTTTTATATTATCAACATTTTAGAGGCTGAAGTCAAGGAAAAAGCTAAACCAGCCACTGAGAAGAAAGGTAAGTTACAATTTCATGTGTGCTTAAAAATCTAAAATTGATATTTTGCCAAAAGCATAATATACATTTCTACATTTCATGTACATATCTGAATACCATTCAAAAGCTTAGTTAGATCAGTAAGAGTTTAAAAGAAGTCTCTTCTTACCAAAGCTTGATTTTTTTAACCTAAATTACAGCAAAAACAGTAATATTGTGAAACATTTTTACAATTTAAAATAACCTTTTTCTATTTGAATATATTTTAAAATGCAATTTATTCCTGTGATGTCAAATGTGTACATGCATTCTCTAAATATTTTTACATGATTATCTGTTTCAGAGGCTGCAGTCAAGGAGAAAGTTAAACCAGCTCCTTTAAAGAAAGGTATGGATGGAATTACTGATTTTGACATTATTATGGTAATTTATCACATGAAAGAAATTTGTTTTATAAACCCAGAAGTTTCTAAAGAAACATTGTAAATCTAATCATAGCAACAACAAAAAAAAAATTGTGAAGAAAAGCTTCATTGTTTGACACAATGCAACTGAGTGAATCTTTCTATTTTCTGTTTTGTAGAGCCTGAAGCTGTCAAAGAAAAGGCTAAACCAGCCCCTAAATTGAAAGGTTTGGTTTACTGTGTTAACAATCAAGATAACACTATGCACACAATTTATATTACACTACTATAATGTTTAAATGTTTTTATTTTATCAACATTTTAGAGGTTGAAGTCATCAAGGAAAAAGCCAAACCAGCCCCTAAGAAAAAAGGTAGAAGCTATAATTTCATGTGTGCTTAACCTCTAAGTTAAAGATCAAATTCATGTTTTCTCAGAAAAAAAGATAAGCTATATTTTTTCTAAATATTCTCACATAATTTCCTTTCAGAGGCTGAAGTCATAAAGGAGAAAGTTAAACCAGCTCCTGTAAAAAAAGGTATACATTGAATTAAATGATCTGCTTATTGTTGCTTTAATTACGTGTGATGATCATTTATCACACCAAACTATACGATTTTATAGAGCCGACGGTTCCTAAAGAAAAGGCACCTGAACCTGCAAAGAGAGGTATTATATGTGTGCAATTTTCAAAACTTAAATGTTATGTATAGGTTTTCATTTTGTAAATTTTGCTCTGAAACATCCTTATTTATTTTCTGATCCCTTTCAGTTCCAAAGGAAAAGACCATACTAGTCTCCAAAGAAAAAGGTACACATCTAGTATATTACCTACTATTGCTGATTTATCAGCACCATAGCAAATGTTGACAATAATTTCATGTCAGGGGACCTTTAACTTACATTACACACCATTACATCTGCTATTTAAAGTTAAAATTCTAAAGTTAAACTCTCATGTTTTCAGTACCTGATCAAACTAAAGACAAATCAAAGCCAGCACCAAAGAAAGGTACTCCAATTTATCAATAAGAATAAGACCTAAAAAATCCCTGGTCAGTTTTAAGATCTTGCTAATGCTTTAATTATAATCATTTCATTTTAGAAGCTGAAGTCATCAAAGAAAAAGTAAAACCAGCCCTTGTGAAAAAAGGTTTGCTTTACTGTTTTATCTGTTAATTTTACTTTATTTGTAAGAAAAAGACTTAAATAATGCTAAAGAAATTCTTTTCCCCACAAAATAATTTTACATTATTTTATTTCCAGAGGCTGAAGTTAAAGAGAAAGTTAAACCAGCCTCTGAGAAGAAAGGTAAAAGTTGCCTCTTTTTCAATGTGTGATTTTTCCTGTGTTCAAGAAGTTAAGATTCATACATTTAAGATTTTTTACAGTGAAAATATTATCATTGCCATTTCAGAGGCTGAACTCATCAAGGAGAAAGTTAAACCAGCTCCTGTAAAGAAAGGTATGGATGTCAACCAAATCATCCTGCTTATACTGTTGTTTTCCTCTGTATGATATTTATTTATAACACAACACAATGCTGTTTTATAGAGCCTGAAATTTCGAAAGAAAAGGCACCCGAAACAACAGGTATTCATATACTGTACAGCGTTTGCTATATTCCATATGATAGAAACAAATCATATTTTTTGTTGTCATCCCTTTTAGTCGAGGTTGCAAAAGAAAAGGCGAAACCAGTCCCTGAAATAAAAGGTTAAGCATCTATTTCAAAATTCATGTTTGTATCTGACCTCTTGAGTTGATTTGACTTGCATATGCATATACCATACAAAGTTATGCCTATATTGTTTGATTGTAGCCACTTGTGACTGCTATTTCAATTGTTTCTTGGCTTTTATAAATATTACAAAGAACATGATAAATTATATCATGAGCGAAGATGCAAAAAATGTGTGCTTTTTTCTTTGCTTTGCAGAACCTGAGATAATTAAAGAAAAACCCAAACCAACACCAAAGAAAGGTATTCTTACTTGCATTAATTAGTGAAAATAGTGACAACTTCTGCTGTAAGATAATGTTAACCTTATGCTTTCACTTCATATGTTATGCCATACAAATATAGAGGCTGAAGTCATCAAGGAGAAAGCTAAACCAGCCCCTGAGAAGAAAGGTAAAAAAAGTGTTGTTGTTTGCTTTTTTTACATTGTGTGATTTGATTCTGTGTTAAGGATAAATCTAAGATTCTGTTCTTATGAATTGAAGATATTTTACAATCTCTATATAATATCATTGCCATATCAGAAGCTGAAGTCATCAAAGAAAAAGTAAAGCCATCCCCTCTGAAAAAAGGTTTGATTTATTGTTTTATCTGTTAATTTTACTTTATTTGTAAGAAAAAGACAAAAATGATGCTAAACAAATTCGTTTCCCCACAAAATAATTTTACAATATTTTCTTTTCAGAGGCTGAAGTTAAAGAGAAAGTTAAACCAGCCTCTGAGAAGAAAGGTAAAACTTTGCTTTTTTATGTGATTTTTCTTTTCCTGTGTTAAAGAAGAATATAAGATTCATACGTTTAAGATTTTTTTACTGTTTCTAAATTTTACCATTGCCATTTCAGAGGCTGAACTCATCAAGGAGAAAGTTAAACAAGCTCCTGTAAAGAAAGGTACCGTATGGATGACAATGAAATCACAACATGTGTACTCTTGCTTTCCCACTGTATAATAATTCAAGTATCACATGGAAAAAAATACTGTTTTATAGAGTCTGAAGTTTCCAAAGGCTCTTTTTTCGAGTTTTTTTTTATCCCAACACAAGTGGATAATATGCACTTTAAAAAAGCTAAAAATTTCACAGTAAACTAAATTATCTTTTTAGATGCTGAAGTCATCAAGGAGAAAGCTAAACCAGCCCCTGAAAAGAAAGGTAAAAAAATAAATGTATATATATTTTTTTTAATTGTTTGATTTTATTAGGTGTTAAGGATAAATCTAAGATTCTGTTCTTATGAATTGAAAATATTTTACAATAGTTTACAATCTCTATATAATATCATTGCTATATCAGAGGCTGAAGTCAAAGTCATCAAGGAGAAAGCTAAACCAGCCCCTGAGAAGAAAGGTAAAAAAAGTGTTGTTGTTTGCTTTTTTTACATGTGTGATTTTTATTAGGTGTTTATGGTAAATCTAAGATTCTATTCATATGAAATGAAGATATTTTACAATCTCTATATATTATCATTGCCATTTCAGAGGCTGAAGTCATCAAGGAGAAAGCTAAACCAGCTCCTGCAAAAAAAGGTATGGATGTTAATGAAATCACTGTGTGATAATGTTGCCATCCTGCTGTATAGTGATTCAAGTATCACATGAAAAAATACTGTTTATAGAGCCTGAAGTTTCTAAAGAAAAGACTCCTGAACCAAAACCCCAGAGAGGTGGGATTTTTTCAGATTTTTTTTTTTCTAAACACAAGCAGATAATATGAACTTTAATGTGTAAATTGAGTTGTACTTTAATACTCTATTATATGTATTTAATTACTTCTGAATATGTAAACATTTTCACAATTTCAGAAGCTGGAGTCGCCAAAGACAAAGTAAAACCAGCCCCTGAGAAGAAAGGTTTGATCTACTTTAAAATGTAATAAAAATATTCTTTAGGGAAATACAAGGTAATGCTAAAAAAACTTTTTATTTAATATTATCAACACTTCAGAAGCTAAAATCATCAAGGAGAGACCTAAGCCTGCTCCTGAAAAGAAAGGTAAGAGTTACAGTTATTGTGGCTTAATGTGTGCTTTCATTCTGAAGATAAAGACGAAACTCAAATTTACTCATATTCGATGACGATGATAATTTTTTTCTTCATTATTTCTGAGGTAATCAGAAAGAAAATTAAACAAACTTCTGTAAAGAAAGGTATAGATATCAATGAAATTGTCCTGTATCTTCATTTAACTGTCACTTTTATCCAAAGCAACTTACAATATGGTCGCACGCCTGTGAATGTGTTTTTTAATTTTGAAAAACAATGTCAAAAAATATTTCTGTTTAGGATAGTTTTAAGATAGCCTATTGCTAATATTTTAAATATTTAATATTATCATTATTTAGAGGCTGAAGTCGTCAAAGATAAAGCTAAACCAGCCCCTGAGAAGAAAGGTTTGAGTTACTGTTGTCTGTTATTAAATTGACATTATCCCTAACCCCAAATGTGTTCTTCAACTAAAAAAAAATGTATATTGTCGTCACTGTAGAGGCTGAAGTCATCAAGGAGAAAGTTAAACCAGCTCCAGTAAAGAAAGGTATAGATGTCAATGAAATCGTCCTGTAATGATGTTGCTTCCCACTTAATTCATTCATCAAATGAATCAATGCTGTTTTACAGAGTCTGAAGTTCGTAAGGAAAAGGCACCTGAACCAGTGCCAGAACCTACAAAGAAAGGTATAATCTTAATCTATGCTTATTTTTAACATTTTAACATATGAAGATCATATCCATATGCTGAAAAACTTAAAATATATGAAAATTTCAAGGTTTTCTCAGAAACAAATCCTTATTTCAAATCTCTTTTCCAGTCAAGACGGTTCCCAAGGAAGAGGCAAAGCCAGTCCCTGAAGAAAAGGGTACCTAAATAGTTGACCTTTTAGTTATTTTTTTCCATGTATTTAATTTGCTATCATAAAATTCTACTGCCATGTTTTACAGAACCCGAAATAAGCAAAGAAAAGCCAAAGCCAGCACCAAAGAAAGGTATTTTTTTGTGTGTGAGATTGTGAGATTATTATAATGCCATTTGAATGTTAGAATGAACTTTAAGGTAAATTAAACTACAGCTATTTAATAAGCTGTAACAATAACAATTTTCCTTAGTTCTGTGTTTTAAATTCTTTAAATGTTTTTCATCATCACTAATTCAGAAGCTGTAGAAAAAGCTGTCATTAAAGAAAAAGCTGAACCAGCCCTCCTGAAGGAAGGTATGAGTTTATGCTTCTATTTTTCCTGTATACTGTGATTATTCTAGCAAATCAAGTTTCAGGCTCCTGAAATAAGGTTATTTCAGTCATCAATTTTTTGCCAATCCATAAGGCAAAGAGGTTTTATTCTGTTATTATTATTATTATTATTGCTGTTTTAGAGGCTGAAGTCATCAAAGAGAAAGTAAAACCAGCCCCCGAGAAGAAAGGTTTGATTTACTGTAACAATCAAATTAACACGGAGCAGAATTTTATATCATGCTATCCTAAGTTTTTTATTTATTCTGGTATGTTTTTATTTTATCAACATTAAAGAGACTGAAGTCATCAAGGAGAAAGCTAAACCACCCCATGAGAAGAAAGGTAAGAGTTACCAATATTTTACCTCCAATTTAAAGAAAATGTATATTTTACATGAATTTCTCCAAATATTTTTGCATCATTTCCTTTTCAGAGGCTGAAGTCATCAAGGAGAAAGTTAAGCGAGCTCCTGTAAAGAGAGGTATGAATGCAAATGAAATCCTGCATATACATAATGTTGCTTTCTGTAATATGATTTTTTTTTATAAAATTATCATCACATGAAACAATACTCTTGTATAGAGCCTACAGTCGCTAAAGAAAAGGCACCAGCACCAGAACTAAAAAAAGGTAAGTCTTTTTTGGAACGTGTAATTATACTGTTTTTGTAATTATATGTTCAAGTATAATCAAAGCTTTTTTACACTATTTATTCTCATGTTACCCTCTTATCAATTGCACAAATCGATTTCGATCGCCCACTTTAGACATTCTATTAAAGGGATACTTCACCTCTGGAAAGATGAATGTGTATTTTAAATGGGTCTGACAACTGTCTCATAAATTTAGTTACTAAAAGCTCAAATCATGACCAAGAAAAATGCATTTTTTAGGCTGGACTAGCCATATTGCGTGTTGCTGTTTCTCCTTTTCATAGTAATAGAGTGCAACATCTTTGTATATCTAAAAGTCTTTGCGATACGTCACTTATCACGTCAACCTATTCTACTAACCCTAACCTAACACTCTACTAATACCTAGTAAACACGTAGTTGCATAGTTAGAAAAAATAAAGTGTAACTGATAAGAGCCTGTCTGAATGGCCACAGATCATTACACAAATGATTTCAAAAAACACTTGTGAACACACAGCTGTTGGTCTTATCGGTCTGGATGTGGAGCTCCTGAACTCCATCAACCAAAAACTGTCTCTTCTGGATTTAATGAGGAAGGACATTGGTGAAATGAAAAGTGATCTGGAGTCGACTCAAAATCAAATTACACTTTTACGGATGGACAACAGAACGATGAAAGGTATTTCATCCATGCTAGAAATATTTCGAATTTTGACAGCATCATACTTGTATTTCCCTCAATTGTAATTTAAAGTAAAGCTAACATTACAAGTGCTGTTTGTATCTTTTACAGAGATGGAGACTGTCAGTGTGAAAGAAAAAACAGCGGTCTCCAAGGAAAAAGCTAAAAAAGGTATCAAAATGTTTTAATTCCACAAGCTAGTCATAAAGTATAGTCACCAAACTATAGCTATACAGGAACCAGAATGTACATACAAGTCTTAAGACTAGTCCTAGACTAAAATGTTTGTTTGAGATGTTTTAAATGAAAGCCACTTGGACGGCTATATCTTCAAATATGTCAGTGCCATTGTTTTGTCTCGGGATGCACACCAGTAATGTTTTTTACTAAGAAATGTTTATAAAAGCCACTAATGTCTTAATTGACCTAGAATGCCTAATCTTGGCTTAATCTAACCTCAGGCTCACAAGTTTTTATATGAAGTGTGATTCACTCTTCAATGTTCATATGTTGCGAGTAAGTGAAACTTTTTCTTTTATAGATCGTGATGCTCTGATGAACGTTACTAAGGCAGCACATGTAAAAAAAGGTAATGGGCAATCATTTTATTATCCAACCTATTATTTTACTTTATTTTTTTTTTCTTTTGGAAGTTGACAGAGACAATTTGTTAATGAAATCGAAGCTTTGTAAGAGCAATATTAGAATATTCTGCATTTTTCACTTCTACTTTTTATGTACAGACTATTATGCATTTTTTATCCATATTGTCTTTACGTCAGCTCTGTACTTTGCATCTGAGTGTAAGATGAGTGTAAATTATATCCAGCTCTCTTTGATCAGTTATGAAAAGGAAGCTTGCATTCAGTTTAGCAAAGTTTTTCTTCTCCTCAACACAGAACGTGATGCATTGAAAAACGTCACTAAACCAGCACCTGCCAAGAAAGGTATGTCAGAAAACTTCAGCAGATCACCAGGTATAATATAGATTTATGCTAATTGACTGAATTTCTTCAAGCAAATTTATGAATGCTTTGATTTTGTGGGCAATGAAGACAATAAAAAAAACATAATCAGAAGTGCATTTTTATAAAACAAAAAAATATATATATCCACATTAAAAATGAGAAACTTTTCTATGCTAGACAAAGAGGCTCCAAAAGCTAAGATCAGACCAGAGCCCGAAAAGAAAGGTAAAATTTATTCTTTACTCCTAAAAATGTATGCATTTTGTAAAAACTAATCCAACACATTGACTCTCTCCTAGTTTCGTAAGGGATAAAGTAAAAAGATACATTGTTATTTTTGTGTCAGTGATGAATATTTCCTGATGCTAGAAATCATCTGTGAAAAAGTCAAAGAAGTTAAGAAACTTTTACAGAAAGATATCTATGCCTGATCGCATAGAAAGATTATTTACTAACAGACTTTTAACAATGTTATTCTTCATTTCAGCAATAGTTCCGTATGTTTTTTTCTCCAAGAATAATAATCATTTCATAATTTCAGACGTAACATTAATAGTTATGATAGCTGACTAATATCAGGAGTATAGAAATCTTTTCATCTGCGTACATGCTAAATATATATATATATTTCTTATATATTTCAAATATTGATTGAGAAGAAATATTGAAAGTATTAATCCGAGCAATCCAGCACATAATGAACAGGAATCCGCTTCCTGGTAAAAAGACATGCATAAAGTATGCTTTAGGATACCTTTAATACAGCTATTTTCCTTTTATTTATTTTTTTAGAACCTGAGCATGTCAAAGAAGAAGGTATGTTTTGTTTTGTTTTTTTTGTTTTTTTGTATATATATTTTTAAATCATTGAGAAGAGGAGCAGAATCCACAGATTCTGATTATGGGCAACATATTATACTATTTACAACCCCTCCCACGTACATTTTACCTGATATTTTGAATGTTCTGTAATCAGTAGTCCAGCCAACTGAGAAGGAAGCGGTCATAGACAAGGAAGTAAAAGGTAAGATATTTGTGTGTGTGTGCGTGTGTGTGTCTCTGTTCTGTGATTGGTAGAATATAAAGTTTGGACAGCATAACAATTATGTCTTTGGAAGGTCTCCATAAAACGTGTGTGTGATGTGTAAAATAAGATTAAAATTTAAAAAAAATACATTTTTTTTATGGTAGGAGTAGAACCTGATGTCACCAAAGATATTCCAGAGATAGAGGAGGGTACGTATTGTTTACGTTTTCACTATATCAAGTTTGTACTCAAGAACATGGTGAAGCTTTATCTGCATTATAATCAAACCATATAGCTACAGTATGTGCTTGTTTTTTTAAAGCAATCACATTTTAATTTTGTGAACCATCTTGAAAACAAAAATATTTTAAAATCAGAGACAAACATCTCTTTTTTTTCTTTGTATGTGCTATTCCCAAAAACAATCCTAAAAACAGCCTCTAATTTTCTTTCCACTACAGAGGACATTCCCTACTTCCAGTGTTTCTTTGTGGATGAGGATGATACTCAGTATCCGTTCTTCCCCTTTTCACCACCGCTGTGGTGAGTCCAGCCAAACCTCTGAGTCTGACGTTAAACGACATGGCGAACACAGTGGAGGACAGACCTCTGAAGACTGAGGAACCTGCTAATGTAATGCAGCATAGAGGTTCACAGTAGGTCCTAAAGCATTACACCAACAACGACCTAGAAATGTGAGAGATTTGAGTAACGTCCTGGATTTCGAACTTCTTGGAAAACTTATTTCTCCAATTTTTAAAGTCAAGTCACCTTATTTATACAGCGCTTTTTACAATACAGATTGTTTCAAAGCAGCTTTACAGTGAAAACAATGCAACAAAGTTTGTTGCTAGAATAACAGAGGTCGCAAACATTGCATTAAGTATTATCTTAAGGCTATCGATCTTTATATTGATACTATACCATGGATGTGAGTATAGTTTGTCCAGACAGCACTGATAGGAAGTAACGAACCAACTTTCTTCCTTTCTGAACACTACAGTGGGGATTCTAAGATCATACGATCTTTTACATACAAGGTACATTACCTCATTTTGATGGCGTGCTAATTCAAAGCATTCCACTGTTTTCTGTCAGAATGAAGGGAGAAATAGATCAAGATATAATAGATTAAGAACTACGTAAACAAATATTTCATGTATATTTTCTTAGTAACGACGTTTACTAAACCGTTTACAGGCGTAACAACTGCACTGAGAATTAAGGGCTTTGGACAGTAAGCTTTTTTTATTATATTTAGTTTTCCGTACATTTTATTTAACATAGTTTGTCAATTCATCATATAAGTTTATAAATCTATACTTCAGGCTCTGTGAAACGAATGTTTCGTTCAGTGCTCTGTATGAAGGAACACACTGGATTTTGCATAAAGAAATGAAACTAAACAGTGGTGCTTAATCCAGGAAAAAAAAACATCAAGGAAACTGCACTGTTTTAATCCAAGCGAATGTATTTCTTTCTACATTGCAAATGCGACCGCATTTTTCCACAGAACATTAATAGTTTATGTAGGTGAAAATGTGGGTGTTTTGCAATATTACATGGATAGACCTTCCTAATTAAATGGAATTCTAATTGTGTTATAAAAATAGTCTGTATTGCACATTATACGCGTACAGAAGACTTTTTTTCAGTATGGGATAATATCATGTGCCGGATGAAATGTATTGCATGTAAGCACAGTGTTTCTCAGCACTGGCTTTGGTGGATCCCTGGCACCTAATTCTCATCAGCTCATTAGTAGAGCTCTCCTTTACTTGATTTAATGATGTTAGTGAATGTTTAATAGTGTGTACTAATGAGACTCCTAAAATGTGCTGTGCCAGTGGGCCACCCCGGAGCCATTTCTTTTACTACTCTTTCCTGCAGGAGTTCAGCATGTGGCTCCATAGAGGATAAACATATGTCTGTACAAAGATCTTCACAAGTATGTGATATTTTTTCTCTGCATATGCATACTATAGCAGTATTCAATTATAATGGAAATATGTCTTTTTTTGACTTAGTTTAACCATGATTATGAATGATTAGCCTTTTCCTTGCAATAGAGTTGCTTTTAAATATAATTCAGAATTAATATATGTTCCTCAAAGATAATAGTTTTGCATGATGGTTCTATGTATTGTATGTATTGTATTGTATCTAATCCAGATCATATTTAATATTATATAATTTATCATGTAATATTGTGTGTGCATCATGTGAGGTTGGGGAGTTGGTGTCTTTTGCATGGTTTTGCGGTCAGATATTCAAAATGACAAAAGTTGTGAAATGCATTAATATGTACATTCTCTGTAAAAGTTATAGCCATGAACTGAAAAGATTTATAAATCTATCAAGAGAATCAACAATATGGCCATCGATCAAAAAAGAGCCCTGTATGCATCTGTAACTGCCAATGGAACTGCAATGCAACTCTAACTGTAATAGACTCAAATTTTGCTGAAGGTCGGATTTAAGACTTAGAAGGAATAAATGTTTGCAATTATCAGACCAATTGTTTGATTTTTTTTTTAACACAGCTAGATAATTATTATATTATTTACAGAATTACTTATTTACAGACTTTTTATGTTATTCACGTTTATTTTTTGTCTTTTCTTTGACTATTTCAACATCACCAGGCCATTATGTCAACATCCACTATCACCAGTAGGTGGCATGACTGCAATAGGCTCTCATGTTTACTTTCTGGTCCTTTTGTAATTTTCCTATAAAAGTTCAAATGTCAACCTAAAATCAATTGCTATTAATTAAACATATTAATCGGTGTATTCACATTCAACTATTTTTCACAATATTTAGTGATGCTACAAACTGCATTTAAATGACTGAAATATAATGTAATGTAGAGTGAAATAGCTATATAACTAGCTTTTTAAAATAATTGAGATGATTATAAAAGATTAAGGATTCAGAAACATGCACATTTTTTTGTAATCTATCCCACAAAAAGCTGCCAAAAGTTCAGTGCGTAAACTGCATTGGTATGCTCACTCTGCTTTGTGCTATTCAAGGTTTCTGCCAGACAGCTATTCTGCTATTGAGGAAAAAAAACTTCTCCATGCCAACAGGGGCCATTCCTAACTGAGCATATCCTAAAATTCCCTGTGCATGGTAATCTATACATTTTAACATTTATTTAACATAAATAAGCCTTTTTTTAGGTACACTTTCCTAGTACCAGGTTTCAGCAAGGTTCTGGAAGCATTCATTTAGAGATTTTGGTCCAATGCCTAAATTGAGTTGCTGCCATGTGATTGGCTGATTAGATAGTTGTGATAAAGAACAGTTGATGGTGTGAGTATCAGGCATTTTTCAAAATGGATTGCATGCTGCTAATACTAGCCATTACTATTTTTAGGAATACTTATTTCCTCTCCAAGTTTAGACCACTCACTGATATGCTCACACAAAAATCGCTGCAAAAGGTCATTTTCGACCGGTGTTTTACCATTCGTTGTAAAACTGCAGACCTATTTTTCCGAACGCCTCACAACCGGACATTCTTCCGTTGAGAGCTTGAATAATAGACACTCCAGCCCAGTTGGTGGCGATAATGCACCTTTGCCAATTGAAGCAAACCACTTGTATGGTGTAGCCTACGACATAGATATGTATATAAAGGCTAGATGTGCTACGGCGGAGTTTCTATCGTCATCACCGGCGGCCATCTTGTCACAGACAAGCTGATGTAAGATGAGTGG
>JAOTRC010000013.1:18122574-18134026 GCA_027497675.1 Cyprinella lutrensis
GTAACCTGGTTGCCTTAAAAATTTAAGTTCATTGAATTGGAAAAATTGAGTTAATACAATGAAGGAGATTGATTTAACCATCAGAAACACAAAATATTTTGTTCTCTGAACTACATAAATCATTTAAGTTGATTTGACAAAAGAAAAAAATGTTGTGACTACAAATCATGAAAATATTTTTTACAGTGTAACTCTTCATAGTATAACAATAGGATAACATTTTTGATTTAAATAACTTTTTATTTACTTTTCTATCCCATGGCCGTTGAATAATTCTGTCAATAAATAAATATATCAATAAATTTAATATTTTTTATGTCAACAGATTTAGGACACCGCCCCTTTCCGGCGTATGGCGCTCGCATGTCACGTGACCGTCGTAGGTGGAAGCAGCATGGCGTGCGTGAGCGCGGAGCTCCTCCAAAAACTCTACTTTATTTGCACTTAGTTCATCTTTATATTCAATCCATCAAAGGCGACGTGCACGTATTGAAAGCTGGAATAACACTCGCAGTATGGACGAAGGGAATAAACTCCAGTTCCCGTCCCTGCCCGCCGCCAAAGAAGAGCAGCTGGTATGTTATGAACATTAGCTCAGTGCTAACAACTGCTGGATCACAGTCACTCTTCAATATGTCTGTTTTAAAGCATTGCCTGTCTGATTATTATGTGTCAATGCATGAATAAATAGAGAGGTCTTTGCTGACATTTTAATGGCTAATATACCTCTTTAACTAACTCTTTGCGGTGAGCGGCTAGCATCTACATGAGTAGCAGTATATAAGAATTACAACAACTGAGAAATCAAAGTCATTTATACTGCAACATATCTCATTACAAATGACGACCTGGGTACTATTTATTATGATACGCTAAATAATAAGTGAATAATCAGATACATGAAATGTATTACCCTTTATTTATACGTTTAGACACTACCAAACAAATTATTTGTCACTCACCTCCATAACGAGATTAATATTGTGTATAGTCATAGTCAACAACAACAAACATAAACCCATATTCTTTGCAAACACAAAGATTTGGCTAATGCATTGCAAATCTGATCCCTATTGTATGCATAACGTTAGTTCAAGTGCCTTCTTGCTTCCATGCTTTATTTAGGTCCATTTGTGCAATAAACCTGACAGAATCCGATTTAGTGTGAGTGTAAACATTGTTTAAAAATCTATGTCAAACCAATTATTAGATAAGTTGTATTCCTGTATTGTTGTGGTGTTTATAGTGATATATTTTCCTTTATCTTAGTACTGTAAGAATGCTTGTAAAAACTGATAATCTGATTTTGCAATCCCATTTCTGCAGGATTGGGCGTATCCAATGAGAAGAGAGATGCAGGTGATCATGAAAATAGACTTTGCACATGATTGTATATCATTATGTGTTTTTAAGGCTTTTGTACAGTACTTTTGCATTTTATTTTTGGCCATTCATAGTATGTTTCATGTCTCACTTTTTCTACTTTTACTAAAACTAAATCTGATGTCATGATTTAGGAAATTCTCCCAGGCTTGTTTCTTGGTCCCTATTCAGCTGCTATGAAGAGTAAGGTACTGTAGAGATGATCGGTTCTTCTCATTCATCATGATGAAAATAATCTGTGTCCGGTTTCCTGTAATAATTCATCCTCTCTTTCAGCTCTCAATGCTGGAGAAGCAGGGCATTACTCACGTCGTGTGTGTCAGACAAGACATTGAGGCCAACTTTATAAAGCCAAACTTTCCCCATAAATTTAGGTATTTGATGATCTCTGATAGTCCCTTTTTCTATGCACATATCTGAGTTGTACTCAATATAAAGGTCCACTATTTCTAACAGTTGGTTTACTTTAATTCTTTGTTTATAGGTACCTTGTTTTAGATATAGCAGATAACCCTGTGGAAAATATAATTCGATATTTCCCCATGGTAAGCTGATCTTCATTTATTTTTTGTTATGAATGCTTTTTATTTGGTGTGTGATACTTTTGTCTAATTATGATCACCTGATTTTCTCTCTGTAGACTAAAGAATTTATTGATGGATGTTTAGAGACGGGGGGTAATGAATGTTTTTCCACATTAATCTTGTGTAGTAATGGCAGCATTGATATGAGTACAAACTTTATACTAAATATACATCCAATACTATATTTTCTCATCCATCTTGCACATTTTTGTGTTGCAGGAAAGGTACTTGTTCATGGAAATGCAGGGATATCAAGAAGGTGCATGATGTTTTTTTTTTATTATATATGTTTATATAAAAAAAATTATCTTGACTCTCATTTCAGATTTTTAAAATGATCACACTTGGGGATGTGGTTTGATTTTACTTAAAGCTGCTGTCTGTAACTTTTGGGGGGTTAAAAATGATCCAAAATACATATTTGAGAAAATACATAACCAAATTCTTATGTTGGTGAAAATCTTGTTTGTCATATTTCCAAAAACTAAAAGGATAATCTGTAATTCTGATTGCCAGTATCCACACCGGCACGGTGATTGACAGCCTCACACTCTCCTCAAACATTGTGTTTATCCACGCTGTGCCGTGTCGAGGGTGTTGAAGTATAATTCGCGTAAAGTTGATAATTCCGCGAATGACTGCAACAAAGAGGAAAAACCGGACTGCAGCTTTAATACATGTAATATTTTATCTACATTATTATTTAATATGTTGTTGTTGTTTTTTTTTCAGTGCTGCCTTAGTTATTGCCTACCTTATGGAGACATTTGGTGTAAAATACAGGTAAGAGAATTTATTTGAGAAACGGTTCACACATTTCCAAAAATATTAATACATAATACAAGTTTGACTTGAAGACTTGAAGGACTGATGAAAATTTTCACCAATACCGATACGTCTTGTGTATCTTTGATATGCCGATAACTGATCTATAAATCTAAATCCAAATTTTATATATTTTTTCCGGATTACAAAAACAAAAGTCTCACCATTAAATCCATATCTCAAGCACACAATTATAATGATGCTCTCATGATATTTTTATGTAGCCTATATGACAGACTTGCCCTCCACATGTTGCAATTAACTGTATTTTCCTTTTTAAAGTGATTTTAATCATATTTTAAGCAATTCAGTGCACATATGAACGGTGAACAGGAAGGAAATAATTCATTATTTATCGGTTTTAATATATCGTCCAAATTTAGCGGGGTTTATCGGGCCGATAACATTAAAAAGAAGAATTTATTGGCCGATATGGTGGCCAATATATTGTGCATCCCTAATTGTGTCACATATTATATCTTTTCAGGGATGCCTTTAGTCATGTACAGGAGAGACGGTTTTGTATTAATCCCAATGTTGGCTTTGTTCATCAGCTACAGGTATGATTTCAAAGTAATCTCAGCATTAACAATTCATTGAACATTAAGTGATATAGCTGTTTTATATACATACATACATGCATAATAAATGGATGTTCTTTCTGTTTTCATCAAGGAATATGAAGCAATATATCTTGCAAAGCTAACCATCAAGATGATGTCACCCATTCAGTTGGGCAGGTCTTTCTCCATCCAAGCTGGGATGCCAGGTAAGAGAACAATAGGTTATAGGTAGATTGATGGTACATTTTGGGATGTGCACAACATTTTTGTATTTTTTTTTTTTTGACATTTCTAGTTTCAACATTATTTGATGTTTAGATATTTATCTTTAACATGAAAAAAATATCAACTGTTTACAAAGTGACCCACTGATAATGTGTACAATTGACCGAGATGTAACTAATAGACCTAACAATCTCTGTGTAAAAATAAAATTATGCTGCCATCTTTCAAAAAAATATAAACAAAATAAAAAAATCGAGGATGTTGATTTGACATGGAATGATCCAATTATATTCCACAGCTCTATTGATAATATATGAAACGACATTATTCTTAAATGCATTTGTTCACACACTGTGACCGTGCCTAATATCTTTTTCCCCCCACAGGAAGCCTAAAGCGAACACTAGAAGAGGATGAAGATTTTGGGAGTATGCAAGTTACAGCAGCACAAAATGGATAGACTTTACTAAAAAAGTGCTTTACCACAGTGGACTTTTCTTTTTACATTTTTATTGGGATTAAAAATGTAAATATTTGTACAGAGGATGGGAGGGAGAGACTGCTCCTCGTGACCCTTGGAGCTGGGGATGGGTTGATAAATTTTTTTTTTTTTTGAGCTGTATGCACTGAAATTTTTTGCAGTTTTATAGTATTTAAAGCATTTTGCATTTGCAGCGGGACAGTATTGCAATAATGCACTTTTGATACTTGAATTACTGTTATGTTTATGGACAGATTTGGGGTTGGGGTGAGGGGGGTGTCCAAGGAATGCGACTCACTGCCATGGAAATGAAATGGTAGGATGAATCAGTCGTCATGTAAGGAATAAGGAAATACTTTTGCAATAGAATTAACATCCCACTGCTCAATAAAAGATGGCTACTTACACCATGTGTGTTCAATGTTGTCATTCCCTGGTGGATTACAAATGCTGGGTGTGGATAGATTTCGAATTATAATCCAACTCTTTTGAAATACAATATGCACTTCATATTTTATTGTTTCTAACCCTTCACCACTTGTCATTCAATGGTTTTACGTCAATTATAAAATTAAATATTACATCACTGCCACATATTTAGCTGTTGACAGACATGACAAAGTATTTAGATGCCCTTTATTTGTCGGCTTTTAGCGCAAGTACAAAAATAAAGGCATTTAGCGTACAAAGATGTGCTTTCATTACATCAGGATATATTTCAAAATAATTTATTTTCCTTCTACTAGGTTTGACACAACTAATGATTCAACCTCGCCAAAACCGAGAAAATACAGGAGCATAATAAATAAATGTAAACCATTTTTTTATATTAATGATCTCTATGTTGAAGATGAGTACCTGTAAGAGAAAATGAAATAAGATAAAATAGATTCAATACCAAACTTGCACCTTGCATGAAAACTGATTTGAGTTTTGGTATTTTTTTTTTAAGCATAAAGCACAAACCACAGCAATAACATGAAGTAAAAGAGGGAAATATGCCGTTAACAGTTTTGTAAATTGTTTGAAACAGTTTCAATAATTAAAAATGCTTTCCCTCTAACAAAAAAAATGCATAGAAATCTTTACATTAGAAAACATTCAAGTACATAAGCCCTTCTTCCTTTAAAACAGAACACAGTGTAAACCACATCATCCGTATAATCAGATCTGATTTCTATAGCTTTCTCTGCAAGTGCTTGTTGTTGACGTTTAGAAATAACTTTCACAAATAAGCTCATTGTCTTGTAGTGAATTCAAAATGCTTCTTTCACAATATTTTCTTACTGTTACTTGACACCAAATGATCAAGTTTATTGTTTTTCCTTTTCTTTTCCTGGCTAAAAGTGAAAACTTGGAGGTAGTCTGATCCAAGATTCTCGGAGAATAGAACAGATCAGAGTTCTAAAGCAAACATTCTGTGACGTTCCAAGATTCTTATGGATTCAGTCAAAGAACCGGCACTGCATGTAAGCCTCATCCGAAGAGGAGTAGCCAAACTTTTTGTAAAATTCCACATTTTTCGGCGCACACTCCAGTGTTACTTTGTAGCACTGCAGTTTTTTGCTGAGGAGAGTCAATGTTGATACCAACCTACAAAACAAATTAAATACAATATTCAAACATTCACGGTTTTGATACAAATGCGTTGAAAAACAATCCGGTATTCCTTAATCAAAAGCAAAATGATTTTAAAAAGTGAAAAATGTGTTTTTAAAACCCAAACTCACAGTTTTCCCAGTTGTTTTCCTCTGCACACATCACTCACAACCACTTCTTCCACACGCCCCCTCTGCCAGGACAAAAAAATAAATGATATTACCTGTTCTATGAATATATGCAGTATGAGAATACAGATTTAAAATGTATTGAAGTACCTTTGCACAAGCGTGGATGAATTTGTGTTCAATGATAAGTGTTGCTGTGGCAACAATTTGTCCAAGATTCGTGTCTTCCACCACTATGACATAATAGTCTCCAGATTTCTTCATATGTTCAAATTTTGCTGAAATTGTTTTTTAAAGTGAGTCTTTTAATATTTAATTTAAAAAACAAAAAAACATATAGACCTTATGTAACCCTGTCTGCTTTTCAGGACTGTGCTTGTTGTGTCCTGTCTTCCGGTTTGTATTATGAAGGTAAGATCTTAGGTAAGATTTATGAACGAACCGCTCTTTTCTAAATCTTCCTGTTCTACTGACATTTGCTATGACATTAGCTTCAAACAAGAGCGACAATGCTCATGGTAACTTTAGTTAACTCTTTAATAAATAAATTCACTTCACTACAGATAGTTGAGTTCTTGTTTCTCTTGCGCATAAGGTCTATATGTGAAGAACTGTGAGATGTTTTGAGCTTGCAGAACCTTTGAACTGTTCTTCTGTGACATCCCCAGCCACCGTGAGCTGTGATAAGACCTTGTAGAAGCCTAAAAAAAGGCATAAAGACAAATTTTGTTCATCATCATTGTTTGTACTAAAGTACTAAACACAAGTGGGCAGATTGCTGAATGGTAACCTGTACCTCTGTCTAGGTCAGCAGTACAGAGAGGACGGAGAACCAGACCTTCTCCAGGCTGAGACGGAGAAATGGGAGGCGAGAAGGAGACGGTGTTGCTGCTCCAGTCCAGCTCTTTGAGTAGAGAAGGATCAAACAGGGGCGTCTCGTCCAGCAACATTCCAGACGCCCTATAATAAAATAAAAATGTAGACATTTATCACGAATCAGGACTCCCTGTCGATAAATGTGTTACTGGTAACATTTTATTGAACTTTGATCATCCAATATTTACAATTCAAAGTCAAACTTGTGTACAGCTGCAGGTGCCTGTGTATGAAATCACAGGCACAATTCAAATTTAACTGATATCTTGAAAATATGCCAATACCATTGTTTTGCCTCAAGATGTACACCAGTAATGTAAAGGTTTATAAAAGCTATTTAAATGTCCTAATTAAATTAAGGTCTAATACTGGCTGAATCTAAGCCATGAAACCAGGTCAATAAGACTTTTTTTAATTGGTCACATGTAACTTACTGGTGTCATTTTGTCTGTAAGGTATGTGAACTTTTACTCAAGTATCGTTTTCAGGTACTCTTGAAGTTTGCACCTGTTAGAAACCAAAAATCCAAAGTATGACATCTTGTTCAACATCCTTAAATCAGTAAGTTGTGTTCTCTTCATTTTCAAGAAAAGACAATATTTCAAGTAACGTTAATGAACAAAACAAAGCAGTTTATGGCAGACCCTAATAAATGAAACATTTAAATGACAAAGGTCACAATTCAGTGTAGAATAGAAAGTACATATTATCACGTCCAGGAAGCGATCAGATTCATGTCATATGCCTTTCATTATTTAACAAAAAATCTACAGTTCTCTGGGGATGAAATCATAACGTTACTAACGTTATATTCTCAATCTTTATCCCCAAATATCATCCATGTTCAATTAAATGATAAAAGAGCTCGCGAACATATTGCTTTAGATTCGTGTAACGTATCTGAGATCGATTTGTCATTTACTTACGGAGACATTCGGATATCGACAGCTGTTACTTTTCTAAAATGTTTCAATGAATCCTGGCACCTCGATTCCAGTTACAGAAATCCTCAATGAATGTTTCAGCATGGCATACTTCCTCCTACGTTATTATTTTCCCCCACGTATTCTGATGAGCCCTGCTTGTCACCCAATCACTTTTTGCTGTGGTTGGTTCCGTTGATAATCGACTTCTCAGTTATCCAATCGTAGACATACTGCAAGTTCCTCTGACCAATCATAGCAAATACTGATCAGATAAAGGGCGGGATCTACGAGTCTCACCCCCTCCTACCTCTGTCTGCGTGCGTGGAATATGACGTGGCGCGGCTATGATTTAACCTTTTTTTAATGTTTATGGGTTGGGCGCGGTGCAATGACGTTAATATCCGTCTAGGAAAATAAGAAACATGTTTAGCAGGATAAACGTAAAGTGGATAAACTGGTTCTGTGATCTTTGACACTCGACAGACACCTTTTCATTTCAGTCTTGTGTCAGTTTTCATATTCAACACGTCCATGTATGTAAACGTTACCCACCGTGTAACCCACGTGTTCGTGTACGAACATCTACAAATATTACTGTGGTTAAATAAGTTAAGCCAAAATACCTTACGGTTGAAACATATCGACACATCGACAAACTTTAGTTATGTAATAGGTAACATTCAGGCTTTAGTGGGATATGCATATTGGCTATAGTATTAAGACATTTTCAATTTATATTCTATATTTCAATAATTCTAATAATTTGCCTCAATATTCCTTATGAAGGATATTTAAACATTTTAATATATAAATCAACCATTCTGCTAATTTAATATTTGGGAATTTAATTCCATCGAAATGTTTTAGTTCATTTCTCTTTTCTAATAATGCCATAGGCTATCGAACATTTTAAAAATAACCTATTTTTCAAAGAAATTAGCAAACAAGGCTTAATGGTGGAGCTTGTTTATATGGCGCACACATTTAATGAAATAAGGATGGTGCATAGACAAAGCACTTGTGACAACAGTGATTCCTAATGCGTTTCCAATTACTGCTTAAAAATGCTGCAGGCATACTTGATAAGCTCAATAACTTGCATGCAAAGGGAAGTCAATAGACAGCAGGTATTGAATGAACCTTGCGGGAAATAGGGAGGCTGAGAGCGCAAAAAATGCCTGCAGAAAGCTGATATACTAGTTTACATGACTATACCATGGATCATTACATTGAGTGAGATACAAATCATTGAAATACAGTCTGTTTGTCTTTAATGCCAGTACATGGCCAAAAAAAATTAGACAGCAAATATTGGCCTTAACATATTTTAATATATCCTACGATTTATAAAACAGAACAATGTCGCTCTATAAAATAATTTATGATGTGCTATATTCGTAACTCTTATTTTGGTTACACTTTAGATAAGGGCACAATTATCACTATTCACCAACTATTAACAATGACCATTGCCTCAATAAACTCCTAATTACTGCTAACAGTTAGTAAGGTAGTTGTTAAGTTTAAGTATTGGGTAGGATGTAGGGATGTAGAATATGTTCATGCAGAATAAAGCATTAATATCTCCTTTATAAGTACTAATAATTCCAAGAAATATGCATGCAAATAAGCAACTTGTGATGCTAACCTAAAGTGTTACCAGAATGTTTTGTTCACAATAGGGAAGAAAAACAATTTTCCATTTCAAGCGAACTTTAATCAGTTTGTTTAGATTGGATGTTTTTAATGTGTTGCTATGTTGCTTACTGGTTCAAATCAAAAGTGCAAAAATCTATTAAAGGGGTGGTTGATTATGATTTCACTTTTCTAACTTTAGTTATTGTGTTAATTTGCTGTTTGAGCATGAACAACGTCTGCGAAGTTACGACGCTCAAAGTTCAAATAGCTTTTTAAGGACTTCAACTAACGGCTGGTAGGGACTACACAAGCTTCCTCCCGGGTAAGTGACATCACTAACCCTAACATTTACATAACCCCCAGAAACACGATTTATAGACGATCAAGACAGAAAATGAGTCTCTTGAATCTCCATCTTTATCTGACTCCGGTTTAAACATAAAAAGCTAAAAGTTTTTGAAAATTTCAGTGCATGTGTGTGTGAAGTAAAAGGACACAAGCTCTTGTAGCTCTGCCCCGCGTGCTAAGATCAGCAGCTCATTTGCATTTAAAGGGACAGACACAAAAACTGTGCGTTTTTGCTCACACTCAAAAAGTGACAATTTTAACATTCTATACAAAAATATTTGTGGGCTATTTTGAGCTAAAACTTCACATACACACTCTGGGGACATCAGAGTGTTATTTTACATCTTGTGAAAAGGGCAATATACCAGCAATGTTTGTCTTTAAACTGGTTTTCCAAACATATCCGCATTGGTTGGTCAAATAAATAGTCCTGGCTCAAACTCACGCCGTCAGTGTTGCTATTTTGGGCTTGTCGGAATGCTTAAACAAGTACATCAACGTTTTATACCACCAAAGAGACAAATCCATCTGTAAATGCTTTATTTCTTGTATCTATGAAAGTATTTTAATGCAAAAAACCCACACGCTTTGGCTTTAAAATAACAACAGCAGACAATTGGATTTCTCTCAAAGCGCCTTTGCTAGCCCATAACACGGACACCCAGAGCACATCAACTGCAAAAGCCGTTACAGAAGCCGTCCAGAAACTGATACAGATCAATGGAGAGAACATGAACACAAGAGCCATGGAGCCAGAGACTTCCCACTGATTTAATTACAGACTTTCCATCACTCAAAGAGCCACCGTTATGAAGCAACATCAGTAGCATCTACACTTGAATGATGGTCATGCAATATTATCGGCCAGACATGTTGCGAACCGGAGCAGACAATGGAATCATTATGACTGCAGGAGTCTTATACTGAGAGGCTTAAACTTCCTTATTACCATAAACAAGTCTCGGGGGAGGTGTTAAGACTGTACACTTTTAGAAAAAAGGGCTCATAAAATGAGGATACCGCATGTATGGCTTTTGTACAGTTTGACAACACAATCAAATGAAAAATTCATGATGTCCATGGTTGCTCTGCTCTGCATCAGATCGATAGCACAGTAATAGCTGGCATATCTGAGACTTGCTTGGCAAGGTTCCCTCTCTTTGATAAACTGTGCCATGTTAATGGGCATACTGAGTTACTGTCTTCTTTGGGCAGGAAGATGATTTTTCACTAGCGTACAGATAAAGAGTACAGATTTGTGCACATATGTGTTACAGGAGCTTGTTC
This sequence comes from Cyprinella lutrensis, assembly GCA_027497675.1. Lineage (NCBI taxonomy): Eukaryota > Metazoa > Chordata > Actinopteri > Cypriniformes > Leuciscidae > Cyprinella > Cyprinella lutrensis. Next base: position 18,133,438 of record JAOTRC010000013.1, read on the forward strand.
TCCCAGTTGCCTGATCCTGTTACTTCTTCCAGCTAAACATGCTTCACTTCTGCATTGTGTGGTCTGGTGGGAATCCAAATTTAGTCCAAGTATTTGATAGAAGCAGTAACATTCTGGTAATTCATGGGGCAGAAGGTGAGAGGGGAATAAATGATGCTGCTCCCCAATTGATGTTTCAAAATTCTCTATAAGAATACATTTTGATAATGATAATAAAAAGTAGACTAATTAATGCTGAAAAAAGGTAAATGATTTATTGTAGATTTCTGGAATAAAACGAATGCATCTCACTGAAGCCTTTTATTCTAACATACTGTTTTGTTTGATTTTTAGGTCAAGCCGACGGCATAAACTTCTTACCAGTAAGTTTATTTTATTTTTTTTGCTCAAATGGGCCTACAAAACCATCCTTTTCATCCACTTCCCAGCATGAATTGGGACATGAATGATTATGGTTGTATTGTTTAACAGTATTCCAGGCTATTTTGTTGTTATCTTGTGAAAAGTGTAACACTTACATTGTGGCAATGTTGTCTTTTAGTATTTTTTTATTTTTAATATATTTTTGATTTTCATTTTAATTATAGTT
>JAOTRC010000013.1:18158909-18170211 GCA_027497675.1 Cyprinella lutrensis
AAAACTTTACTTTGCATTTAAATTTGGGTCTGTTACTCATATAAATCAATCATATGACATCAGAAGACTTGGAATATAATGCACAAGTCATATGGAACACTTTAATGGTGAGTTTTTATGGTGAGTGCATTCTTTAAAATCATGTCATGCATTTTCACAATGAAATATGTATTTTCATCACAATTTCATGGCAGGTTTTTGTCATATTTTGGAATTGGCTATGCACAAACTCATTTCATACATTTCACTGACTGTTAGGTTTCAGATGGACCTTCATGCTTAGTTTCTGCAAATTCATATAACCTCTTAAAATGTTTTTTTTTAAATGAGATGTGTTGACCTAATTATGATGCAGAGAGTTTTACAACCCACAGATCATTAATCTTTTACTGACTCAAGCAGTGTCAAGCATTTATGGTGAAAAGAATTTCCTCAAACACCTTCATGTGCCATCAATTTAACTGGCTCAACAGGTACTCCAGTTCAAAGCAAAGGTTTATCTTGCGTAATTGTTCACTGGTCACTCTCAGGCTGTTGTCTAAGTGGTTGAGCCAGGGTGCTGCCCACCGTCACGTCACCAATAACATCCCCACACAGAAAACAGCACATCTGGACCTGGTTTGTGTAGAATTTTTAGGGCTCATACATATGGAATATATTAATGTTGCTTTTTACCCCCAAAAATCTCCTTTTAAAGCAGACTGCCCTCAATGACCTCTTGCATTGCTTGAATATGGTACATAGTTCATAGATGGTAGAACATGCAAAGTCACGGTGAATCGTGCATTTGACAAGAAATTTCTAGAGGAAGGTCTTCGTCTTCGACGAGATTGGCTAAAGTTTGCACCACCCCTACAGCATCTTGAATCTGTCTCCAACAGAAAGTCATTTGCAGTCTTGGGAGAGCTTTGAGGCAGAAAACTATAGCCATTCAGTGGGGTTGTGCAAGACTGTGTTCCATTTTCGTGTTTTTATGGGTGGTGGGTGACTTATGAGTTAATGCTCTGAGAAAAGGAAGCGGTTGGTGCTTGAATGTTTTTTTAAGGGAAATTATTAGGGATGCGCGATATATCGGCCACCAAATTGGTATCGGTTTATAATGTTATCATTATAATTGTGTCCTTGGGACATGGCTTTTAATGGGGAGACTTTTGCTTTTGTAATCAGGCTTTTAAAAATTATATATATTTAGATTTATCTGCCAATATATCGGTTATCAGCTTTCAAATATAAAGAAATCGGTTGTCGTCATCAGCCAAAATTTTTATATCGGTGCATCCATAAAAAACTAGATTTTTGTATGTATCACATTCTCAATGTTTTTCAATCATTTCGACCAAACAGCCATTGTAGACAAATATATTCAAAATGTAAGCAGTAAAATACAAAAAAAAAAAAACTTTTTACATGAAATTAAAGGGACAATGTGTAGGAATTTCTCCCTCCCATCTAGTGGTGAAAATGTATTTTGTATCCAAACGAATTGTGCTCTCCAGCTCCTCGCTTTTTCAAATGCGCATTGCGTCTCGCACCCACGGCAGCTCGTGTAAAACTGAAATGCAGCCGCATTACGCACAAAATATAGGACTGACAACCATTTTGTAGAGCTGTGTAAAAATTCACTGTACTAGTCCAAATACTTACGCTGCCGTCTCGTTTGAGGTACGAGAGCCCTGGGGTTTTTTCTTTTTAGATGCTCTTACATAGGAGTTGTGTTGCTGTGGTTTGCCCTTTCAGTTTAACAGAGTGCGCAGAGCTCTATTTTATTCGATCTCATCCCACAAATCAAAATCCCACACTTCAGATCTGGCTCAATATTTCTATAATAACAGCTGATTTTCAGCATGCCACGGAGCCGCCATCATTGGGGAACGTGTGAAGAATCGACACATTCCACTCAAATTGACTAATTTGCTTAATCAAAGTAATCGGTTAAGTTGACACGTCATTCCAGCCTTACAATAAAACATAGGCCTATCTGCCGTACTCGTAATGCTACTCATAAATCACAGACAAAAGGAAGGAAGGATTGTGAAATAAATGAATTATTATGGCATTATTATTATGCATTATGTCATTATGTTTTCTTACAGTTTATGGTTTTGTCATGGTGTCATGGCCCATAAGAGCATTAAAGGTCATAGAAACGAGTGATTTTGCTCCATTTACAGCGGTTACGCAGCTCAGTTTGGTTTCTTTCCTGCATTACCCATCATTATGCTGCGTTGCCCCTGCCCCCACTGGCTGGACGGATGCCTGTCTCTTATTTAAGAGATGGAGATCAAGCCAAGACCTCAACAGCAGTAACATTACCCATAACCAGAGCTCTGCTTGTTGACTTCTTCACAATTTCAATGGGTTTCTATGGTTACTTATTGTATTTCAAGTGTATGTTTGCTTAGTGTGTAAGCAAGTTTGTGTTTAATTGAGTGTGTGTGACGATGGCAGCGAGGCTGAAAGATGACATTGAGGAGATGCTGATTTGATTTCCTGTTCTTTTTTCGGTGCCGCCAACGTCATACGTGAGACCTTGTGTGTTGTGCCTGTGCGTTTGAAAGCGGCTGTTTGTTTAGGACGAGGATGATGACAGCTCTCTCTTGTAACAGCTGCTGCCCTCAGGTTAAATTCAACAGAGATGCTCAGATCAGCTACAACATTAACACAACACCGTATTGGTTAGTGTGAGTGACCAGGATCAGTTTAAATATTAACAAAAGTTCTAGGAACCATGAAACGACATGGAAATAACTTGTTCAACCACTTTATGAGGGATACTATCAGTTTGTCAGTGGTGGTTGCATAACTATAATTACTATTGTTCATTATCAGTTTTTAAATGTTTTTTTTCCCCCTACAGACATTAATGTTACATCAAATCATGTCATCTGACTTGTAATTTTGAGGAAATCTGTGAAATAATATCCAGGAGCTTAAATTTTAAGGAACTTATGCCTGGTTCAGATTACACGATTTTAGGCCGATTTTGGCGCGATCCGTTTGACGTAGGGGGTCGTGAGGATTCGTAAACGACAATGGGCGTCGGGACGCAAGATTCGATCATATCATCTCGTATAGTGTGTCATAGTGGGCGACAACCTACGTCGTGTCTGTGATGCTTCACAACATCACAACAAACAAACTAGCATGTTTAATTTTTTTAACGGTCGTCCACGACGGGTCCGTCACATGTATGAGGTTGACCAATAGGAGCACAAGCTTTTCCGTAATCCGTACAAAACTTTCAAAAATGGCGAAACGAAAGAGAGACGATGGTGCTAACGTTAAAATTAAAAGTAAAAATATATACGAAAACAATATTTTACCTCAAGTTCTCTTTGGAGGATTGACAGCCCATATTGTCCTCTTCGAGCAATCCAGGAACGTGTCCATTGTCGGGTTTTCTTTCTTTTTTTTACTTTTTTTCTGACCGCCAATACAACACTCACCGCTTCATTCATTGTTTGTTGACGTTCGTTTCCGGAAGTCACTCGCTACCAGCTTCGCCTTCTCGATGATATCACGCACCTCGTTAAAGATGGTCAGGTAGCAACGTGTAGTCTGACATGTTTCTTGTCCACGACACGACATGACTATCGTGACAGACAAAAAAAATCGTGTAATCTGATCCAGGCATTAGTCACATCCACAGATACTCTTTTGAGACCCATAACACCCTTGCAACACACTAACAACCAGCCACAACAGGATGACGAGTTTTGATTAGCGAGCACTGCCATTTTTTTTTTTTATTCAAAATGTAAAAATATTTGTTATTAATTGCTGTCATACCTGTCCAGTGGTCATAAACAGCCTGAAAAAGGATTGCTTTCTGCCTTTTTCAATCAAATATTGGAGTCACATCTCAATAAAACCCCAAAGCTCCGCCATCAGTTTGCCATGTTTCCACGGAAACCTTCCCTGAGATAGGCAGCCAGGAAATTAAAAAGCCCCACAAGAAAAGACAGTTCATTCTCAATAGATAAAATGGGATATGTTTGAACAATGATTGAAGCTTAGAGAAATGACACAGGGCCGCAACAGGAAGAGCGCAGGGGGTGAAATATAATGATTTCATGATGTCATATCCTGATTTGTTGTTGTATCTTCTTGTAGATGTCCTGAATGACGCAATCTTTGATGAAGACCATGACGAGATGGTGATCGTGAAGGATATCGACATGTTTTCCATGTGTGAACACCATTTAGTTCCCATTTTTGGCCGGGTAAGACTAAACATTTCCCTTTTATCGTCATTAGCATATGCCACCTTTGTGCAATTTTTATGACCGTATTTGAGAAACAAAAAATATTTTGCATTGAATATGTAGTTTTACAAATTCATTTGTCCCACCTCTTTTAGGATACGCTATTTAATTTTTCTTTATTTAATCTTTTTCAATTAAAATGTTATTTTATGATCAATTTATTAAAGTAAAATGGTTAATTTTTAATATATTATACTAATTTTACTTTTTTGATTTTATTATTTAGTTTTCATTCTTTATTTATTATCCAGGTCATATTCCACCCTATAATCAAAAGAATAAAATTAGAGCTGTCAAACGATTAATCGCATCCAAAATAAAAGTTTGTGTTTACATAATATAAGTGGGTGCACCGTGTATAATTATTTAATATATATAAACACACACACACACACATGCTTTTATATATTTAAGAAATATTTTCATATATATACTGTATATAGGTTTATATAATTTATATTATATATGAATATAAATATTTTATATATAAATAATATTTTTTTCTTAAATATACATGCATATGTGTGTGTTTTTATATATATACAAAATAATTATACACAGTGCAACCACATATATTATGTAAACACAAACTTTTATTTTGGACGCGATTAATCGTGATTAATCTTTTGACAGCCCTAAATAAAATATAGAAATGATAGCATTATATAAATTATTATTAAGAATTTATATTTTGGCAAACAAATGAAGCCTGGAACTGTAGATTTTTTGTATTATGCCATTATTTTCATAAAGCTTATTGTAAGTCAAAAAATAGCATTCTTATCACTGTAATGTGGACATAAATGCTAATATATTATTAAAATGTTGAAGTATATTGTGAAGCACTGTTGCTCAAGTAAGTAGTGTTTTAAGTCAATTAATGCCAACTAAAAATCACAATGAGAAATTACATAATTATTTTGACCAAAAAAAATTGTGATTGTGGGGTGAAATATAATGTGGATTTGTTTTTGAGAGCCAGATTTACCCACTTGAAGCCAGAAACAGCTTCTTTCTTTATTTTGATGCACCTGAAAAACCTTGATGTGTAATCTGTCAATAATCAAGTTAATTAGCTACAATTAAATCTGGAAGCAGGTAACGAGAACACGCTGAAATATCAGATCTGAGCTCCACTGAAAAACAATGGCCACTTTTAATCCTCCAGGTTTGACATTTAGTACCTCCCTCGAGCTCATAACACCGCAGGTGTCTGCCATTTAAGACAAAAGAGATGCCGTCGATCCTGTCATGCCACAAATGGCTACTGATGATAGACTGAGCCATTGATCAAGCGCACTGAACGCTTTTTTTTTCCACCACTTGCAATTTTGTTTGTCAGATGCTGTTTTAGGGCTCTGGTTTCCACTGCGTCCCCCGCTGATAGCTCCCTATTCCTTCTCATCTATTTACCTCGCCTCGCTCTCCGCATCTGCAACAAGATAATGACTCACCAATTTCTTTCAAAGAGGCGTGCGCCCGTTCTCTTTCATTTTTGGCCCTCTTGCTTGCGCTTCAGCGTCCTCTATATCCGTGATTGTCCTCACAACACTCTTAGTGTCCATCACGAACACTGAGCCGATCAAGTGCGCTCTCTTAGACTAGAAACATATCTACCGTACAGCCACCGCGTGTCTTACCTGTTGGTCTAAAGTGGATTTCGCCACAAAAAGCACTTTGCTCGTTTCCCAGGTGCTCTTTGGTCTTGGTAAAGTTCGATTGATGTCGAGAGGAGTTTGCCGGCCCGGAAAGAAGGCCGAGAGGTTTCAGTGACGTGCAGGATTATCGCATTTGAAGAGAAAAAAGAGAAAAGCCTTGCATGTCTGTTGATGCTGCCCTTTCTCTGGGCCGTTTCATCAAATTGTTGGTGACATTTGAGTTTGATGGTGGAGAGGGAGGGGGATGGGGGTGTGTGAAGATGCACATGGACAGATACGGCTCTCTCCAGCCACTGTTTTACTGTCTGTAGGTTTTAGTTTTTTAGTCTCTTTCTGTGATGTGTTGTTTGCTCATGCCAATATATAGTTTTGCAACAGGTAATCATGTAAGAAAACCTAGTTCTGGAAGAATTGTGTATAACTCACATGTTTTGCAGTTATATCTTTCTGTAACTTGTCAGTTAATGTGTTGTGTTTTTCACAGGTGCATATAGGTTACCTTCCAAACAAGAGGGTTCTCGGTCTGAGTAAATTAGCACGGTAGGTCAAATACTCCCCGTGGCCAATTGCATAAACTGCTTAGACTTGTCTTAAGTTAGCCATAACATTTTTTTTCCTTCAAACCTGGTCAGTTACCTGAAAAGGATTGGTCTCATTTGAATCTGAAAAGTAAGACTGATTAGCCCAAACTTTGTTAGTTGGTCAGACTAGATCCTGAGACTGAGTTTGCGGGTATGTTCATGCAAAAGGCCCCAGGTTTCTCACATAAAATGAATGTAAAACCTGTTTTAAAGTCGCCATGATGGTCTTGATTGAAATAAACCAGTTAACTCTCAAATTAACAGGGCCTTGTGGCAAAAATGCCGACGCTTGATAAACTTAAGATTGAGCTTAAGACTGAAGTCACTTGGACTTGTCTTTCTTAACTTTTAGGCTGGCCAGTTTGGATCTCTTAAGAAGCCTATGGAGGAGTGAGCCAGCTCTCAAATTTAATCAAAATGATCTTAATTCGTGTTCCGAATACGAATGAAAGTCTTACGGGGTTGAACAACATGAGTACTTACTGACAGAATTTTTTATTTTTGGGGTGAACTAACCATTTACTTGTTCAAATTCTTTTTGGCCCATTGCGGGTGAGTTTATGTTTTCCTGGTGCAGTGTTGAATCTTAATGGATCTCTTCAGGAGTATGCAAATTTATCCTGCCACAATGCAGTGTTTTTTTTCAGAGAAATCGGCAGCATTCGCTGGAATGAAGGAGATTAATGGCTTTTTTGCCTCGGGAATGTTGGTCGTCTGTGAAATCAAGATGCACGTGTGTGTGTGTGCGTGTGTGTTTGAAGTAGTGAGGGTGTAAGTGTCTGTAAGAGGATTAGATACAATGTGTGTGACAAAGAGAAGCTTGATTCAATTTGACCCCAATACCTGTGGCTTATCCATCTCACAATGTCCCAACCGTAATACTACACTCCACTAATGAAGACATGACAACAGCAGTCATATAACTCTTACCAGTACCACACGCACACACTTAATCACACGTGCACACACACGGTTGCATTTCTGATTTCTAAAAGTGGTTATTGTTTCATTTTTATGGCTGTGGCTTGTAGACCTTTCCATTTGCCTTATAGTTTAAAGGATCACTGCTGATCAAATGGTCAAACATGAGAGTTTTTGATATATATATGATATATATACAGTATATTTTGATATATATGGAGGTATATTGTCTATAAATTATGCTTAATTAACTATGTTAATGCTTTTTGTTTTTCACCAGAATTGTTGAGATATACAGCAGGAGATTGCAAGGTAATTCTAATACAAACAATTCTACCATGGGATATTATTCATACTCCTTTGAAATCCTTGTTTGTTTCACCAATAGCTGTAAAACTTCACACTGACATATTCTCAATACTTCTGATCTGTCGGCGTCTCTCATTTCAGTTCAAGAGCGTCTAACTAAACAGATTGCGGTCGCCATCACTGAAGCTTTACAGCCCGCTGGCGTCGGAGTGGTTGTTGAAGCCACGTATGAAAATTCAAGTTCAACATTATTTTACAATGCTGTGTCTGACTAGAACTCAAGATTGATTTTCTCTCCTTTCTGTTCTCCAGTCACATGTGTATGGTTATGCGAGGCGTCCAGAAGATGAACAGCAAGACTGTGACCAGCACCATGCTGGGCGTTTTCCGCGAGGACCCCAAGACACGGGACGAGTTCCTGACCCTGATCCGGAGCTGATCTCTACACTGCCAAAACTCTTCTCAAAACGCCTCCTCTCTGGTCCTGCCTCCGGACGAGGACCTGCTGCTGTGTAACATAGTGTCCCAATCGCCTCGGTAACACCATCTCTTCTCTATCGCCTGTGTGTTTCATTGATTTCATAGATTTTGTGCAGGTTTCCTCAGTTGAGCTGCGGGAGCCTCTGTTGATGGGACTTGCTGTTACATGGAAGCATTATGTTTTGAAGGACGTTCTAGATTAACACACTTTAACCTAAACTAACAAGCACCAAACCCACCAAAATTTGTTTACATCTCTTTCCGGTCAGGTCACTTTTGTGCTCTATTAAACACAATTGAGTTGCCAGACATACACAACAAAGCAGTTTTATTTTTTTAAACTTTTGGGCAGGGAGGTACAGTACGTGTCAGTCTGAATACTCAATTTTACTGATATAAAAAGTACTGTCGAGGTACCGTGGTACAGTAATGGTAATGAAAATCACCATAGTACTAAATTATTACCAAAATTCATATTCCTTGATATTTACAAGGTACTTGATTGGACATGGTAAAGAATATTATGGTATTATATTGGTACATGTCCCAAAAAAAACCCATAGTATTACAATAGCATGACTTTTTTTAAAAAATGAATAATCCCAGACAGGTTTTATTGTTGTTTTACAATGTGCTGAAAATGTATTATGTGTACGCTGTCTTATATGTAATATTTAATATAAAGTGTCCTGTGCATCAGTCAACATTTGTGCCCACACCCAAAGAAAAAACATCTTCTGTTCTTAAAGGGATAGTTTACCCCAAAATAAAACTTCCATCCTCTTTTACTCGCCCTCATTTTGTCTTAAGCCCTTAAAGCTTGACATTTGAAATAATGTTTAAAAAAAACTTAAAATGTTTTTTTTTTTCCAAGACAAAATCTAAAAGAAATCTAACAAAATAAATAAAAAGTTTGTATATGTTGAGCATTCTATTCGGTATCAATAGGCGTTATTGGCTCATAAACAATAGTGTTATATAGTAAGAATCACTTAAAAAATGAATGCGCTTTATCTAATCAAAAAAATTGGGGTAACAGATTACAAGCAATATTATTAATTCAATATAACAAAGTAGAATTGAGTAAATATTATTCAAATTATTTCCTTAGAAATAAACCATTTAAAAGGAGTAAAACTTACAAAAAAACTTGCATTTAAGTCGCCATTATGGTGATCGGTGTTTGTTTTAGGTTTCTCCTCCAGTGATTCTGCTTGTTAACATCAGGTGTCTTCAATGTTGGCAATATAAAATAAAGAGTTCTTAATTCATCTTTGACGTCTGTCTGTTATTCAGATATTTTTATTTAATTTTTCGGTGTAAACTTTTCTAATTTTAAATGGTTAACTTTAATAATTTGATGAATTATTACTCAATTCTAAGTTGCTCAATTTAATTAATAATATTGCTTGGAATCTATTGCCACAATTTTATTGATTAGATAAGGCGTATTCATTTTTTATTTTTGAATAAAATGTAGTTTCTGATTTTATATGGCCAAAAATGAGATAAGATTCTGCTAGGTTGTAATGTAAATCAGTGAGATCTTAATAACATTTAATAACATTATTTAATAACAAATAATAACATTATTTTTGGGGTGAACTATCCCTTTAAGTGTTTATTATTGCTAGTGTTTACAGGTTTCGTGCAACACTATTATTTTTCTGTTTGGCATCAACTGTTGAGTCTGATGTGTTGGGTATTACGTGTTCAAGTGATAACCAGGTCCAGCCTTTTGAATATCCTGTTAGTATGGCCATAGATGTTGTTTACACTATGAAGGTTGTTTTTTATTTTTTGGGGGGGAAAATGACCAAAGGTAAAAGGTCCAGTGGAGGTCAACATAGTATCTGATCTGATTCCACATTGTGGGATTCTTGGAAAATACCGAACATACCTGTACTGATACATGTGATCTTTGTAATTAAAAAAGATGGAAACCAACTAAAACATATTTTAGGATTCTACATTTGTAGAACATATTTTGTACATTTACTCTGAGATGCTTGTTTTGTCATTGGGTATGTGTAATGTGTTTTGAGCATTATTGTTAGAATTTCAATTCTATACTATGTATCATTGTAGAAAATTATATTAACCTCAAAAACAACAGATGCTGTGGATTTACTGACACTGTTGTATTGCCTGTGACTTTTTATTATGACAATTTCTTTGAGTGATTGTCTGCATTTATGAGTTTGGATGAAATTTGGAGTCTTCTGAAGACACTATGAGATGTTCAATGTCACAATCACTTCATATCAGTGGAGTCTTTAAGAAAATGAGAACTAGTGTTATTCATGTGGCCTTCTTTAAATGAAAGACTCACAGTCTTTCAAATACTTTACTATTGATGTTGACTTTTATTTTCAGCTTAAAATAATAAATCTTATGTAAAATATGTCAGCATGTTTTTGTTGTTATTTTTTTGTATGTGGGGGGGAAGCGTCTGGAAACGTCATTTATCACGTTACATAAAGACTGAAGGTGATTTTTGTTTTATTTATTATTATTCTTCCTTGAATGGATTTGGACTCTGCATGGGGACGGGAAAAGTGTGCTTATCGTGAGACTACTTAATTTCCTTTAGGCATAATATCCTATCTTTTATCATGTTCCCCCCTTTTTGATGTGAAAATAACTTCTCGGTTACGTATGTAATCCTCGTTCCCTGAGTAGGGAACGGAGACGTTCTCTCAAATGACGATGGGGTTTTGCTTAGAAAGCCTATGGACTTTTAGTATTAAAAAAACAAGCCAATGGCAAAGAAATGCCATGGGTATGCTTAACAGTACACATATTACCCGAAGGAAGCATATGGAGAAACACTGTGTCCAGCCGCTCGTGGGATATTTCAACAATTTTTATTGTATTTATTGCAAGTTCACCATGCGCACATGGGGCCCAATTAAGCAAATGGAAGAAAACTTTTTTAAAAACATTTTCTATAACGGAGTATATATTTGCACTAAAGTGCCTCTTGAAAAATGTTCAACTTTGGAAAAAAAGCAGCGCTCATCACTGTCAGTTCTTGCCCAGCCGTCCAATCACAGTGGAGGAGGGGCGGGACTAAACCACACCGACC
>JAOTRC010000013.1:18212230-18223241 GCA_027497675.1 Cyprinella lutrensis
GCTTGATAAAAATGATCATTTTAGAAGAAAATTTCAAATGGCACTTAGAGGCTTTTGCATCTGAACTCTTCATATATCTATATATATTTTTTTTTACGTACACATACCTATATACATACACACATGCAGTTATATACATAACAAAAACTCTGTAAAATATCAACGTAAGATTGGTTAAAATTTTGCTGGTCTAAACAAGTCAAAACGTAACCTTCACATAGGAAAGCAGACAACTAAAACGTCTGAAGTGAGATAGTTAATGAGGGCCCAGGCTAAACCAGACGTCTGCTTGAATGAAAGAAAATGTGCTGATTAACCAAAGAATCCCTGCCGGCTGGTGAGTAATAGGAAGCTGACATGAGCTTTGGGCTGACATAGGCAGGACTGCGTAATACTGCCCTTAGGTGAATCACACAGGTAGGCATGCACAGACAATCACATTTGGAGTACATTCATTCAAAAGGTCACCACCACATACAGCACAAGCATGCAAATCCACCATCTGCAATTACAAACCAGAAACTCATCATTCAACGTATGATTCCAAAAGCATATACACTAGAAATACACCATCCAGAAGGGTTTCAGATGGGCTACACCTCGTCAGCTGGTTTTAATGTCAGTGGACACACCAGGGTGAGGACCACTTTAAAACTTCATGAGATCTTCTTTGATGTCTTCATCTTGAAGTTTTAGAATAACAATGACAGAGCTGCACTAAAATCCCTCATATAAAATACAACACGCACCACTGCAAGGAGGCTCTTTATGAGTCTCAGCCCACTATAAACCCTGATGGGAATCCCATGTTTGAGTTTTAGAGCATGTATGTGTGCAAGAAAGAAATATACTATTTTTTACGCACAAGTCTTTACGTATGAAATACCCTCAGATCATGCTCTTGTGGTCTTGTGCATACGTAATGTGCTCTTTCGTCATTTGGCAATTTTCCATGGTCACATGCACATTTCCTTAAATTTAGCATAACACCATGGATACAAAATCACATTTTATGCTTTTCAAATACAGTTTGGAGTCAAAGCGAATCTATTACATGTATCTTGAAGTTGTACCAATGTCTAATGAATAGGTTAAAGACAGCAAAAGACCTGGGTGCACCTGTTCTTAACAGGTACAGCTCAACACCAAGAGCTTGCATACGGTTAGCAGTACTGGTAGAAAAGGTGGTAGCTTCTGTACTGACCTGGATTATTGGCCTCTCTTTCCAGAACATGCAGCTCAGTGCAGTCAGCCAAGGAATGCTCCAGACAGAGCTGAAGGAAGCGTGCTTGGGTCCGACTGACCCGCTTAAGGAGAGACAGTAACGCCACTGTCTGTTCGCACTCGTTCCAACCCTTAAACCAGCCGGCGAGGACTCCCACCTGGTCACGAAACATCATGATCTGGTGGGCAGGCTCACAAGTACCAAGAATTGGAAATCGGGTTCGTCAAGAGGGGTAGAGAGAAATGGCCACGACCCAATGATGTTGCTTTGCAGCTTAATGGAGACTCGCCACAAAAAAAAATCACACTTGCTTTTGCCCTCACTTTAGGTTTGACAGAGATTTTATTTGCTAGTGGGAACCAACGTATTGCATCTTTGTTCTTGGGTTTTGGGAGTTAGACTTGGTGGTAGGAAATCCCTGTTTGAAGCTTTTGATGTGGTATTCGTCAGAGCTCTCCTGCCCTCTGGCCACTTCGGGCTTACACAACTTTCCTCAGCTTTCCTCCAGCATACAGTGACTGTCCAGCTTTAGTTTTGATGGCATTTTCCACAGAGAACATCTCCTTTCTGTAAAAGTAAAGAGTAGAGATTTTATATTCAGAAGAAAAACATACACGAAAAGGCAAGCCCTGGTAAATATGTCATCTTAAAGCCGGGAATTGTGTTTTGGAAGCTGCTTTATAAACCAAGCTGGTCTTTAAGCTGTTCAGCCAGTTCCAAAAAAAGCATGACTACCTTATGCTGGTTTGGCCAGCTGATGGTATACTTGCTATTAGTCTACCAGCTAGTAGACTGTAGTCCATATATTTTGAATCTCATTGCTGGTTTCCATACTCTTTGGAATCTGTTGGTTGACTCTTTCAGACTGACAATGACAAGTACATAACATTTCTTCCAAGAAACACAAACAGGGTAAACATTTATAACAAGTTGGCAAATATCAATGGTTTCAAGCTATGAAACAACTCTATATACTTTCCTTTCCAGAGATAAAAAAACAAACAAACGTAACTGAATCAGTGTTTGAGTCGTTTAAGAGTATGAATGTGTTCATTTCAATGCAGAGACTTCTAGTTTTTGCTCACAAGCTGACTTTAGCATTAGTCCATTATCTAAATGAAAAAGAAAAGAACAACAGCGCGGCATCTATAAACTAGCACATCTCATTCAGAAACAAAAGAATCTTCTCAATAGTGATTCTCGCATCGGTGAGAGCTGTCGAGTTGATTATTAAATTCTGCATGTGTTACAATTACAAAAAGGACAGAAAACAGGTGAAAAATGTATGATCTTTCGCAAATTAAGAATAATTCATAAATGTCGTAAACTATTCTATGGGGACAAATGTCTATATTAAAAACATCTTTATCTATGGATTCATTTACACAAGATAACGTAAGGCGTAAGGCTATCTATGTGTCCTGAAAAAGTAAATATAGTCTATTCAATTTTTATTCAATACAGTCTCAAACAGACTATGTTAGAAAAAAAAAACGTTTTGGAAGCGATTGCGCGTTTAAATGAATCATTTGACGATTCAATGATTCAATCATACAAAAAAAGACTCGCTGATCGCCACCTACTGGCACAACGATGGATCATGCAAACAGATAACAAATCCTTTTTAGTGATCCTAAAGATTCGAGTCTGAGAGGGGATGAATCAAAAATCAAGTATTTCTGGGGGGCTATTGACACATTAGCGGGAATGCGTAATTCTTAATTAGTGAGCATCTATTAAAAGGACGCGGTGACGTTACACACAGATGAACTGTAAAAGGGAACTCCGCAAGGATAATGCAGCCTCAATATCTTTTCTGAGTCCTGTATGACAACCTAAATAAGGCTACACACTTAACTCCAAAAGCATCAGATGTGGACAAATAAAAATAAACACAGGCTTTCGGTTTCTATTCGCGTTCATGCGGGCGAACGTCAAGTTTAGCTAATCCGAACTGAATCGCAGACTGTCCAGAACATTCCCAAAAATTGTTGCTCGACTGTCCCTACTGTAAGTGTGTACAGCCCTCATTTTCACAACTCTTAAAATCTGAAGCAATTCCCCATTCTAAAGTCAGCAGTGTGGTTGGTTACCCCGCATAACCCCTTTATTAGCTATACTAATTAATGAACAATCCAAAACTTTTAATAAAATAGATGCGATTTCCGTTTTTCATAGGCAATGAGTAGCCTACCCACAGAAAGCTACTGTTGTAGCAAAAAAGCTGTGACGAGAGATGTTGCAACCCGAGTTTATACTGTAAAAGGCTTGATATATTCTTGTAAAAACCCTTAGAAGTGACTCACCTAAAGGCGCAGTTGCATTGGTGCTGGTCACAGGACAGGACTGGACGGGACGGGGAGCGGTGCCCCTTCACTCTGGGTCAGTGTGTTTGTCCATCTTGACGAGGTTTTTCTCCCCGCAGTCAGTCGCTCTTGTTTAAGCAGCAGAGGAGAGTCTCGGCATCGCTTCCCACATGCTAATAATTAACACGGAGCATTACGTCAGGGGCTTGGCAGCACAAGGAAGCACAAAAATAGAGAATGGAGTTAGGGAGCAGATCGTATTGCTTATCCTACAGGAGACGACTGACCGGGAATCAGGCTTTTTTTGTTTTGGTTTTTAGGGAGAAAAGAGTTCGAGAGGGTGTCCGCATCAAACTGGACAATGTTACAGCAGGAGTGGAAGTTTTGTTTGAACTGTTTAGAGGGGAGGGGTAGCTAGATACAAAGTTTTGTTCGTCGACGTCTGAAGACGTTTGTTTTAGAATGGAATTTTGTTCATTTGAGCTACTGTGACGCGCTGAATGTGGGTTACAAAGTGTCGAAAAAGGAAACTTGGACACATTCGATTCCGCCCTTGAATTCTTCAACTATAGCGAGGCTCCTTGCAGTAGCGGATTCCGTCCATGAGATGGCGCTGCTCACCACAGTTTGAAATCACATAGACAGACAGATGAATTGGAAACTTTAGAAACACTTAAATGGTATGCTAAATACATGGAATATTATAAATAAATAATATTCTAAGAAAAGAGAGATATCTGCTATATAAATTCATATTATAATGTAATTGATTAATATATTACAAGAAAATAAAGACAGGTCTAAAACATTTTGGTGTATTACACTTGAAAAAAAAGGTTTCTTGATTTTTAACAGTTAAATAAAAAGATGTATGCTACTGTATTTAAAAGTTCTGCCTGTTTAAGAAGAGAACATCACTAGAAACAATAATTTCACCATCAGAAAATATCTGATTCTGTACGGTTGACAGATTGTAACACCTATTAACTTAGTATTTGGCGACATCATGCGGAGAACTGCATGTAGTGCAATTTCCATCCAAAGGAAGGCGTTCCTCCTTGTTCATATTAGAGCTGATATTACTGTTCAACCCGACAGAATCACTGAGACAGTTATATGATAATAAAATAAAACATTTTTTGACATAATGCTTTGTGAATGTGCATTAGCTCCAATCATTCATTGTATCGGTAGCCGTGTCGCAGTAGTTGTCGTTGGGTCACGTACTTCACGTAGCGGCTGATTCAATCGGAAGTGAACGTGTCTTTGCGTGTTATTTATTTGAAGTACGCATTACACAAACACCGTATCGAGTGAGCAGCAGTGCGAAGAAGACCCGTTTGCGCCGAACTCGGTTCAGTGACATGGCATCTTTCATTCAGTTGGCAGTTTTACTCACAAGCCTTCACGTGACGACAGCCGGATCCGCTGCTCACAGGTGCTTCTGTCAGGTGAGTCGCACAAATGTACAACATCGCTTTGGAAACAGATTTTAGCTATCAAATATGTGTCACTAACCTAAAAATTAGAATAGTAATGGTTTATTTTATCTGAAACCATGGAACCATACAAATATTCTATAATCACTCCACTGTCATGGAATATGTAGGCTACATAGGCTACTATATATTTTTTATTAATATTTTGTATGTTATTTTATATTTTCCGTCTTGATTTTAATTTTAGTCAGAGTAACTTTATTGTGTTGCGTGTTTTCTTTTTTTAAGTTCAGTTTTATTTATTTTAGTTCAAAGAGACATTTTGGCATTGGCAACTAGCTGAAATAAAGTTATTTAAATATTGTACTTTATTTCAGTTAGTTTATTTTGTTTTAAGTAAATAATATTTTTTATAGTGAACTAAAATAATTGTGATTTAGTGGCCTACAAAGTAATTATGATAATTGTTTTGTAGTTATGATCAGCTCAGATATTTTGGGGCTCTTTGTGTGGGATTTAAGTATATCATTTTAAAATGTAGTATACAGTTATCCACACATAACTTGGCTGAAAAGGTGTGGTGATATATAAAGTACTACTACATTTTGCAACCATCACCACACCATGGTACCATCCACCACAGTACTTTTATTTGTAAACACATTTTCTGAGACTGATTGTTATTTATATCTATTTGTGAATAAACCTGATTAACCAATTAATACCGAAATTTGTCACTTTTAATTGTTTAACTCGTGTCATTTTGGTTGTAGGTCACTGGGGATCTCGATGATTGTGCTTGTGATGTTGAGACCATCGACAGTTTCAACAACAAAGAAATCTTTCCCAAACTACAGAAACTACTATCATCTGATTATTTCCGGTTTTACCAGGTGATTTTATTGTTGACAATACACAAAGTGAAAATATCTATTCATTGTTCATCTCTAATATTCAATAGTCTGCTCCTCAGGTCAATCTGAACAACCCCTGTCCGTTCTGGACAGACCACAGCCAGTGTGGACTCAAATACTGTGCCGTGAAACCGTGTACACCGGTGAGCTTTGCAAAGTTCATTCAGATGATTTGGTCTTGCGGGATTTTGTAAAATGAAAAGACTCATTGTGTCTTTCTGAGCAGAGTGAAGTACCAGAGGGCCTTAAATCCAGCAGTTATAAGGTATTAGAAAGTCATATATCTTGGATATTGGTCATTGGTGTTGCTGGATGTTAATAATTTTTTTCCCTGTAGTATTCAGAAGCTGCTAGTCAGGATATAGAGAAATGTGAGAAGGCAGAAAAACTTGGAGCTGTCAACAGTTCTCTAAGGTTCGTTTAAAAAGTGTTGCACCTTCTGAGAGTCAAGAATACCCAAGATTCTTAACTTTTTGACCTTGTTTGTGTAAGTTCTCACTCTGTTTTTCTCTGTGTAGTGATGAGACACTTCAGGCTCTTCAAGAGTGGAAGAAACACGATGATGAATCAGATCGTTTCTGCATGTTGGATGGTAGTTTTTTAGTTTGATCAAATAATCTGTTTTTTATTTGAGGTGCCTGATAATTGGCTACAATAGCTACGATACCCATGTCATTGATTTCTTTTTCTTTTTTCAGATGAGGACTCACCTGAATCAAAGTATGTTGATCTCCTGCTTAACCCTGAGCGTTTCACCGGCTATAAAGGACCAGAGGCGTGGCGGATCTGGAACAGCATATATGAGGAGAACTGCTTCAAGTAAAGAGTCACAGTCACATTTATTCTGATCAGTGTGAACATTATTGTTGAACTTTAGGAGGTCCACTAGATAGAGCGCTCACACCGAGCATATCATTCCACACTCATGGCCAAAGGAGTATACTTTTAAAGGCTAAACTGTGCACGAGTCGAGATGGAGCGGCACATGGAAAATTAAGTATAGGGTGTTGAAGGGATACTCCACTTTTTTTTGGAAATAGGCTCATTTTACAACTCCCCCAGAGTTACACAGTTGGGTTTTACCGTTTTCGAATTCATTCAGCCGATTTTTTTTAAATATATATATAGAAGAATATCAGTAACCAGACAGTTTCTGAATGGTCTCATTGACTTCCATATTATATATTTTTTGCTACTATGTAAGTCAATGAGACCAGAAAGTGTCTGGTTACTGATATTCTTCTAAATATCAGAAAATCAGCTGAATACATTCAAAAACGGTAAAACCCAAGTGTTTAACTGTTGAGTTGTAAAATGATCCTATTTCCAAAAAAAAGTGGAGTATCCCTTTAAGAATAGTTAGCCGCCTATCTTAGCCATCTAACTTCATGGTCTTTTGATAGTAATTTTGTTAAATGTCAATCACAACATATTCGTGAGTGTTTTGTGCACTCTGAATTAAACACTCAGGCCTTTTCTGATTATTTGTAAGATAGATTATTGACATATCGTACATAACATAAAAAACTGTGAACCTTTAACATTTGTGATTGATGAAATGTTTGAAACTGAACTTTGTTTTGAAACTATGACTTTAATTTTGACTTATGTCAATGACTGATGTTATGTCAAGACATAGGCTGCAGATCTTAACAGATTCTTAAATTTGTAATCCCACAGTACTCATAATGTTGTAACTGCCATTCTTTTTTGTTATTTTTTACAGACCATATTCAGTTAAGCGACCGCTGAATCCTTTGGTGTCTTACAGTGGTGAGCATTTATTGTTAGTGCATTGTTTTTGAGTGTAAAATGTGTCAGTTTTAAAGCACACAGATTTTTCAGTACATACAGTAGATCAAATAATGATGCTCAAGACCTATAATCCTCTCTCTCTCTTTCTGTCCACTTTAGGAGATGATGGTAAGGTCATGTTCTTCAGAAACATTTAACCCAATTTGATTATCTAGATAATGACAAGTCTATTTCATTTTTAAGGTCAGGGGTTCTATCGCTGGCTGGAGGGTAAGTGACTCTTAAAGGAAAGTTCATCCAAAACTGAAAAATGCCATTACTCACCCTCAAGTTGTTTCCAAAAGAAGATATTTTGAAGAATGTCAGTAACCAAACAGTTGATGGGCCCCATTGACTTCCATTGTACTTTTTTCCCAATGTCAATGGGGCATCAACTGTTTAGTTACCGACATTCTTCAAAATATCTTTTGTGTTCAGCAGAAGAAAAGAATTCATACAGGTTTGGAACAACTGATTAAATGATGACACAATTTTCATTTTTGGGTGAACTTTGCCTTCAAAAGTGCTCTATCTTATATGTACTACTGTATAATTTTGTATTGACATGTTCCTCCTTATATATTCCTCTTGTTGTTTCCCCAGGCTTGTGTGTGGAGAAACGAGCTTTCTTCAGGCTGATCTCAGGACTGCATTGCAGTATAAACATACACCTGAGTGCCAGGTACCTCCTCGATGGTGAGTACTACTTGTTTGTTTCTTTATAATTATACAAATTTCCTGGCACTGTTTAAACTTGTCTGATTTGATTTTTTCAGAAAACTGGTTCGAAATGAAGTGGGGTCACAATGTGTCCGAGTTCCAGCTGAGGTTTGACGAGGAGCTGACAGGTGGGGAGGGGCCGAAGAGGCTACGGAACCTCTACTTCCTGTACCTCATTGAGCTGCGCGCTCTGGCCAAGATTCTACCATATTTTGAACGTCCCACCTTCCATTTGTACACCGGCCAGCCGACACAAGACAACGAGAACAAGAAACTGCTTTTAGAGCTCCTCCATGTGGCCAAGTAAGAGCATTGCAGTGGTTGCCCAGATTTGTCGAAGAGGAGTAGACAATAGTTGACAAGTCAGAGCAAGCATGCAGATTTTAGGCAGTCAGTTGACCTAAAATTGTGTAGTGTATGATGGTCACTTAAAGGGACACTCCACTTTTTATGGAAATAGGCTCATTTTACAACTCCACCAGAGTTAAACAGTTGAGTTTTACCATTTTCAAATGCATTCAGCCGATTTTCTGATATTTAGAAGAATATCAGTAACCAGACACTTTCTGGTCTCAATTACTTCCATAGTAGGAAAAAAATATTTACTATTGAAGTCAATGAGACCAGAAACTGTCTGGTTAGTGATATTCTTCTAAATATCAGAAAATCGGCTGAATGGATTCGAAAACGGTAAAACACTCAAAGTCGGCATGAAATCCTAATCTTTTTCAAAGTGCATTTTATTGGTCTTATTGTGAATGATCCATCCATGCATGTTTCATTTGATTTCTTTATTCATTTATATTGACCTTGTAATTTGATGTCATAAGTCAGACCTCTCTCTGGTGATGCATGGCACCCATTTCTCACAGACTGATATACCGGTTCAACCTCTTGCTAATTCAAATACCTATTCAGCCAAACACATGGCAGCAACTCAATGCATTTAGGCATTTACAAGTTCAATCTGAGCATCACAATGGGAAAGAAAGGTGATTTAAATGACATTGAACATGGCATGGTTGTTGGTGCCGGACAGGCTGGTTTAAGTATTTCAGAAACGTCTGATCTACACGGATTTTCAAACACAAACCATCTCTAGGGTTTACAGATAATGGGCAGAAAAAGAGGAAATATCCACAGTTTTGTGGATGAAAATGCCTTGTTGATGCCAGAAGTCAGAGGAGAATGGCCAGACGGGTTCCAGCTGATAAAAAGGCAACATTAACTCAAATAACCACTTGTTACAAACCGAGATCCGCAGATGAGCATCTCTAAATGGATTGAACCTTGACGCAGATGGCCTACAGCAGCAGAAAACACACCGGTGACACTCCAGTCAGCTTAGAATAGGAAACTGAGGCCACAATTCACACTGACTCACAGGCATTAATATCTTGCCTCCATTCAACCAACAACCAATACATTGAACCAAGTTACAATACGGAAGATCTGGATATTATATAAGGTTTTGATATTCTAGTGTATCTGCGTGAACAATTTCTCTTTGTTTACGCTGCGCATCTACTGACTGAGCAATCTCTGTACCGAAACTGTTCAATGAATCAAGCTTTCTATGAAGTGTATCAGTTTAGCTCATCACTTCTGAACCCAGCTGGCGCAATACAGATTCTTCACTTTTACTCACTCCCTCATTCATCTCTCCAGCACAGGAAGAGCGTGACTAATATTGCTCGTGCCACTTTACAACGCGCGACGGGTCAAACACAGAAATATCTGTGAGGGCCATTGTTGATGTGAAGAGGAAGACTGAGGAAGTTGAAAGTGTCAGAAGCATCTGATACCAGGCCCGCGGTTCTCGATGCGGAATTTGCTCGTGAATGCGCGCAGTCCCTCAACACGTGGTGCAAACCACCTTCGGAATCAGATCACAGTCGCCATTTGCAGCTGGGGGAATTTTTCTTTTGAGGCTGAAAAAAAAAAAAAAGTGCACATGGGTGCCGCGCTGCACCAGACGCGTTGCGACACAACTGGAGCCAATCTCCCCATTCTCTTCCCCACATCCTCATTCACGAGCGCACAGCCCTCTCGGACGCCTGCGAACGTTTAACTCTGCGTGAGAAGTGAAGGCCTGTTCTTAAAGATCCGTTGGAAGCCCCGAAGCATGACAAAATGAAGGTTTAATACATGAAGAAAGCAACAGATCAGAAAAACCACAACACTCGCATGCTGAAGGAGAACAAAAAGAGAAGGGGGGCATTCTTTAGACGGCATCATGCACTTTGCTCTTTTATAGGGTGACAGGAAGCATTAACCTACACAGGGAGAGGAACACCCATCACACATAGCTGTTTTCTTTGGTGTGCAAAGCCCTTTCTAAAAAGACGAGGTCAAAGCTGGTCACGAACGTCTTTTTGCACTCAAGGCTTCCTGATTTGCTTAAAGAAATGGTTTGCTCAAAAATGCAAATTCTGGTATCGTGGACAAAGTTTTAAATCACTGTGTTTTTTTATTTAAAGGGATACTCCACTTTTTTTTGGAAATAGGCTCATTTTACCACACCCCCAGAGTTAAACAGTTGAGTTTTACCGTTTTCAAATCCATTCAGCCGATTTTCTGATGTTTAGAAGAATATCAGTAACCAGACAGTTT
>JAOTRC010000013.1:18242785-18254673 GCA_027497675.1 Cyprinella lutrensis
CTCTGGTGGACAAACTATACAACTCCAACACTCATGACATGGTTCAAGCATGTTTCATCCATTTTTATTTTATTTTTTAAATATTCATTTATCGGCCATTATAACTGCCGATACCGATAGTTTGGAAAATGCCGAATATCGGCCTGCCGATATATCGGTCTGGCTCTATAGTTTTAAGTATAATGTTAAAAGGATAGTTCACCCAAAAATGAAAAGTAGCCCATGACTTACTTGCCCTGAAGCCATCCTAGGTGTATATGACATTCTTCTTTCAGACGAACACAATCTGAGTTATTAAAAAAATGTTGTGGCTCTTCCAAGCTTTAGTGAATGGCTGTATGTCTTTGGAAGTCCATCAAAAGCACATCTATTCATTATTAAAGGGCCCCACGCATCTTCAGGGGTTAATAAAGCCCTTCTGAAGCGAAGCATTTGTGTAAGAAAAATATACATATTTTAAACTTTATTGACTAAAATAACTAGCTTCCGGCAGACAGTTCCACACATCGATTTACTTGAAGCACGACTTAATGATGGCAATTGACAAACAATCGCCGTTCAAACAAACAGGACTGGGCAAAAGTCTTTATCATTACGTTGTGTGTCAAGTTCAAGTTGTGTGTCAAGTACGGCCGCCTGCCGGAAGCTAGTAATTTTAGTCGATAAAGCTTTAAAAATTGATATTTTTATAACAAACAGTATATCGGCCCCACAAACAAAACTGCTCAGTGTAAATGTCTGATTTACCAAACCAAGAGAATGAAAGCTTTCATCTGAATGGGCACTGAGGAATTCTGACATGTTCACGTGCTTGAACAAATCATTTCCTGTTTTCCTTCTCGGTAATCAGAACACAACCCTGCAAACACACACTTTCCCCTTCAGTGCCTCATGTCAAGAGGGCCCCAATGTAGTTTAAATACAGTGATTCACCTTCACAAATATTGAACGCTCCCCTCTGATATGTTCAATACTTGTTTTTGTACAAGATTGCTACGTAGAGCCCTCACGGAACACGTGTGAGTGATAGAGATGAGGTTCTGTATCCCGTACGAAGTCAATGCAGGTCAAAATAAATAAATAGGCCTATCAGTAAGACTCATTGGGATGGTTAATAGTCAACCAAACTAATCCATTCAGTATCAACAATTTCCGAGACAGGCTGGATAAGTTCAGGATAGTGCCAGGAAATAGTAGGTTTTTAATCTGCTATCAAGTCAAGGATTGCATCTAAAAAATAACTATCATATTATCAAAATGTAAAGATATTCAAAAGCCTTATTTGAGACATTTATAGCATCAAGTAAATGTTCTGTTCTCAGACTTATGTGGAAAACAATTTATGCTTCGGTACATACATAATTGTTATGACAAGTCAATATTATGAGATAAATCATAACTGGTATAAAAACCTGACATTTGTGTCTATTACTTTGTGATAAATTCAACATGCGCATTCGTGACTCTCCTATTCGAAATCATTAATCAAAATGAACGTGTCTTTTTTTCATGTCATTTGGTTCATTCAACAAACGAAATGAACGAGTTGACTCAGGAAAAGATTTGTTCATTTTGATAAACGAGTTTGAACAGGAGATTCATGAATGCACATCACAGAACAGAGCAAGGCAACCATTTGAGGTTATAAAACTTAAACTTTGTTGTTGTTTTTTTAAATGAGCGATTGTTTCGCTTTGTAAGACCCTTATTCATCGTCTGGAATTGTTTAAAGCCCTTTGAACAGTATGCAGTTTGCACTGAAACTGTCTTTTGGACCTTGAACCGTTTGGTTCTCATTTATATGGAGAAAAATCCTAGAATGTTTTCATCAAAAACCTTAATTTCTTTTCGACTGAAGAAAGAATGACATGGATAACTTGGATGACATGGGGGTGAGTAAATTATCAGCAAAAGTTTTTTTTAAAAGTGAACTACTCATTTAACATAGAAATGTTTCTTGGGCATCCAATCAGAATGATTTCTGAAGGATCATGTGACGCCTTAAAAAAATTAAATAGAAAATGTTTTATTTAAATCCTCCATTTCACAATATGAGTGTTTTATGACAATATGATTGTCAAGACACCTTGGCTAACTAGTGGGCATCAAGGAAAAACACTGCAAAAAGTTCAACACAGGCCCTTTAAGATACTGACATAATATAAGTCAAATTCAGCCCACTTATGACAACTGTATTTTCCAGGAACAAACAAGCGGCTAATTTAGGGAGCAGGAGGACTAAATGACTGTTTTCCTTCAACACTCTATTGACCATTCTCGCCAACCACATCCTTCCTTGACAAGACAAGCAGGTCTACAGAACCTAGATCCCTGACAAAGAAACTGTGGCCTAGTTACAGATTAACAACAGCCGTCCTAAACCTCTCCTGACTCAACAGCACAACTGCTAAAATCATTAGGGGAAAACAAATTCCAGCACAAACCTCTCCAAATCAGCTGTCAAAGGGAAAAATGTGATTCATTCCAATGAACAACTCAAACAGGTGCTTAAATTCGCTGAACACATAATGTGGCACGGTTCTGTTACCGATCCCGATCACGTGACTTAGTCCCAAATATGAGTTTAAAGAAGCACTGGGGAGTGTAAACAGCAGTCTGCCTAATATCATAATGATCTATACCAAACTTGCATATCTAGGGATGGTTTACAAGGACAAAGACGCTCAGAGGGTGTGTGGGGAATAAGAAAACAACATTCCAGTTAGCTGTAATGGAGCTGCGCGGGGGCGATGCCAACATTTGGTGGACCATTATAAAGATTCCTTAGCAAACTGAATTAATAAGATTCTCCAGGATGATACAGCAGCAGAAACAGGCCGTCAATAAGTGGTTTGACGTGATAAATGTCATGCTTTTACAACTGAGATGACAGACAGATATTGAGTAAGGTCTGACATTAGCAAAGTCAAGGATATGTCATTCTTTCAAAATTGAATAATAGAGAAAATTGGATTAAATAAGTATTTTTTGTGTGTGTGTGACTTAAATATACTGTATACCCTTGTGTGTGTGTGTGTTTTGAAAGTCTGACAGTAATCAGTGTTGTGTAATACTGTAAGGTTAACCCTACCTAATTTAAATGTTTGAAAATGATTAAATGTGTTAGAAATTTAGAAAAGTAATCAAATTTAATCAGTTACATTACATTAATAAAGTTAAGTAATTGAAACAGTTACACTGCTTATTACATTTTAAATAGGGTAACTTGTAATCTGTAACCCATTACCCTTCCAAAGTAACCTTCCCAACACTATACACACATATTGTATCAAATAAAAGCAGCCTTGGTGAGCATAAATTTCTTTCTAAAGCTTTCAAAAGATTTAAAAAAAAATACAGAGCCAAATGTTTTTTGACTGATTGCATATAGAAAAATCAGCATTCAGAAGTGGTAATGCCAGAAGAGCTATTTTTAAAAAGAAAAACTACGATACGTGCTTAAAACTACAAACTTCACATTTCTGTTTTTAAACCCTCCAGGATGCCTTGGCCCATATACTTTTATTGTATCTCAAGAGCATCACCCTCAACAGGACTTTTTTTATATAACGAGGTACAAGTCAAAATTATTGTATTAGGGAATCGAAAACATGTCACAGATAGATATGTAAATTTTCGTTTTATTTCTTTACCTGGAACATTTTTGTGAAATAACGTTTTAAAATAACGCCCAGGCAGCACCAATATCTGCCGACAGTGTGCCACCGACTGCATCAACAGCAAAAAACATACAAGGGTGAAAAATGGGCCCATCTCTTCTCTTTTGCAGAGCTTTGCTGATGAGGTCTCATGTGATGCATTACTCTCCCACACCTACATGCAGAAATCACACATGCTTTCACAAGGGAGTTTCTGCTTCAAGTAAATTGTTGGTGTTGACTGTGCATACGCCTTTAATGCGTTTCCTCCGCGCACGAGTTGCTGAAAGTGTCATTTGAAAATGTATTCGTCATCACTTTGGTACCACCTCAGGGAACAGGATGACAGAGGAAGAACAGAAGTTAAAACTGTGAAATATGACAATACTTGCAAAGGATATCATGCATTATTTACAGTGTTGCAATTTTTAAGTCCCCTAAAGAGCCCGCGTTTTCTCTACATCCTAAAATATGTGTATAAAATGGGTCAATGTGATTTTACTAAGTAAAACATGTTCCTGAAACAATATCCTTGTTGATTCTGCAACATTCAAATCAACTAATCAGATTTGAGGGATAGCTTCACTGTTTCTGTCAAGTTTAGGCTTACAGCCATGGTTAGGGGCTTCTACACCATTCTTATTCACCTTTCATTTCCATCTGATTTTAGGGATAAGTTATGAGTAGGGTTACCTTTAAGGCCCATACACACTGGGACGAATACCAGCGCGCTTTATTCGTCAGCATTTTTTGTGTCCACAACCAAGCGATTTTCGCTGACGATGAGCCGAGTGAACGTGTAAATTCATTCCTTGACATTAAATGGCGCCAATTTGCTCTGCAATACCACTTTATCAAGATGCTTGTAGTCTCTGTCGCGTTTGTAATATAGTTATTTATGTTCTAGCACCAACGAGAACAGTAGCTCTACATTCATCTGGCCTTGCATCTTCCTCGTCTTATTTCTTCCTGGCTGTGTAGACGGCGACGCTACTTGGCGTATGTCTTCTTTGCCGTTGCATATGTGTGCTCGGCATGAACTTTTTGTATTTGAGCACCCCCAAGTTGAGTTTCGCTGTAACTTCAGAAACTCCAAACACGTGAGCAAAAGCGCTAAGATCATTGGTCAGTTTTTGACTCGGCACTTCAAAGTAAAAAAAACAAACCCGAGACGTTTTTTGAAAAAATGACGCTTTTACACGCCGGTGTGAACACTCACATTGGCACTCGAAATTTGTCCCGGTGTGAACAGGCCTTTACACTGTAGGTTTATAGGTAGGTACACTGTCAGTGGGGCAGTGTACCTATAAAGGCCAATTTATACTTCTGCGTCGAGGGTACGCCGTAGTCTGCGTAGCCCACGTCGAGGGTACGGCGTAGGCTACGCAAGTAGGCGGCGCTGTCGTGGGCATTTATACTTCTACATTCAGGTCTTCGTTGCTCTGCAGTACTGCTCTGAAACGCTAGTTGGCGGTGGAGGGTTTTAATGTTCCACTGTGTTTAGATTCCTCGCGGCTAAGTTACTACAAACAATCGCGACTGAAAGGGAGCGGATCATGTTGGAGTTGGAAAAACAGCTAATTTTAGTGAAATTACTAAAACTAAAAGGCAGAAATGAGAGACGACGAAGACGACGGAGGAGATGGTACGTGTGGAAATGCGTGGGAGGAAATGCGATGCTACCAAGCTGACCAATCACAGATCTTGTGGTCCGCATCGTTGCAACGTGTAGTTACATTTTTGAGGAGGTGCGCGTCAGGCTACGGCGAAGGGTACGCGTCTGTGCGTATGCTACGCCGTATCTACTGCGCGCACCCTACGCAGAAGTATAAATTGGCCTTAAGGGTGCATATTGGTACCTAAAAGGAACAAAAGTGTACATTTTAAAAAAGGTACTGCCCCAGTGACAGAGAGTGAGGCAGGGATATGGTAAGGACTATGTTTTTACACAGGAATGTCATTCCAGAATTAACAAAAGATGTTGATCCCGGAACACGTCTTACTTGGCTAAATCATTGTGACCGTACGAAATGACTTGTTTTAACAGCACAGTTATTTAATATACTGACTATAATGTTCCATTTCCCCTCCAAATCAGTGATTGAATGAGGTAACCTGCCAATAATATATAAAGCTAACCCATTTTTGCAGCAACTAACATCAATCGCACTAAATAGTGGTCATTAGGTCATTAGCGCGTCTGTTGTTCACAGCGTGCACGAACGACCCACTCGGATCCGTACCCCGTGCGGGATACAGTACCCCGCCGATGGGGTTTTTGTTTTTGGCTGACATTTTGAAGTCAGGGTGCTTGCCGTCTTTGTCTGTGCGTTGGCTGTTCTTAGAGCAGAATGCTGCACACCCCTTTTGTTGTGCCTGGAATAGCACAGGATTGAGCAGAGTGATGTAATGCTCTTGCAGCAGGTGCTTCTGATTGGCTCGCACCTTCAAATGCCAACTCGCAGTGTTCAGGCAGTGTCTGTACGATGCCCACATCTCAAATAGCTTCCAAGTAATAAGCACAAAGGACAGCTCTCTCAAGCAACCCTCTGCAACTTAATGTGGGTGTAAGGGGAAAGGCTGCAAACATGCATAAATGGTGGTTGCATAAAACAAAGCCGTCAATAAATCTAGCAGGACTGCAGGGTTTGTCAGTCAGGTTTGATTGTGCCACAGCTCTTTGTGCTGACTACGGGTGACATAAAATGCAATATAAGCAAGGTTAGATTGATAGCAGCCGGGGTCATGTCGGACAGAACGGAAAGGGCAAAGCACGTGTTTTTTGAGTTTGGGACATGAATAATAATGAGAATCTCATAAACACTTGCAAATTAAAGTAAAAACATATTTCACCATAACAGGCTTATTTCTGTGTCAAAGAGTACCTTACAAGACTTTTGACATGCACAGAACAAAGTTTTTTTTTTTTTTTAATTAGAGGGTGATTTGATTCCTTCAAAGGGCGTATTAATAACATTCTCAGACATATTAAGAATCTTTTCAGCCGTGAACTTTTAAGAGAAAGCAAAGACCTCCAGAGCAACAGTACTTTCTCAAAACTTCCCACTGCGTCATGAGATAGTTAAAGGAATAGTTCAACCAAAAATTGTCATTTACTCAAGAGTTTCTTTCTTCAGTTGGTTTCCAACATTCTTCAAAATATTTTCTTTCGTTTTTGAGGAAAAAAAGGAGAAGTTTAGCAGAATGACACTTCTCTTTTTCATAAAAAGATAATGAATGAAAAACACATCAAGGCATCTCACGTCAGATGCGCAAATGAGATTTTTGGAAGATCAGAGAATTTTTTTAAAGCATAAAACGACATAAATTTTGAATTTATATTATGCATTTGGCAGACACTTTTATTGAAAGCGATTTACATTTGGAGACTGCGAATCAAACCTACAACGTTGCAAATGGCATGTTTTGAGCAACAGGAACTCAACCATTTTGATCTGTTTATCGTAAATCCATCACATGCCATCAGAAGACAGCTTGACAGCTCTAAGTCATCCTTCACTTTCTCTGTATGGAAAAGAGCAGAGTGGACACTCTTTTTGTGGTGTACAGTTTAAAGAAAACAGCTTTGGTGATCAATAGTGTTAGTGTAATTTTTGTGCGAACTAAGTAGTTGTTATTTTTCCAGCATAGAATAAGGACCTCCAATGTTCGATCCTCCAGTGCACAAAGCTTCGGAGAGGAGATGAACAATATTTCAAACCCCGCATGATAAGGTTATGCATTCACAGACGGCCAAGACTTCACAAAGGGTGGAAGGATGGACCAAAAGTGGCAATAATAGACCTCATTCAGAGTGTCCTGTGAACTGCTCTGTTGTAGCCAAGCAGAGAGACTTGAACAGAAACTGATGACCTCCAGCTGTGCTCTCTTGTCCCAGTATCATGAACATGATGAATGTCTCTAATTTTTTATTTAAACATAATATGCCTGTATGACAGTATGGCGATGCTTTCAATCGCATTCACAACAGCATGAAGTCAAGTCAGATGAAGTAAACACATTTGGTGGGAGGGACCCACTTAAATGTGGGTTGCATGGAAATTGCATTCAACATGAATGCAGAAGGATTCATATTATTGAAAGATTACATTGATTTATATGCTAATCAGATCATCAGCCCACATAAAGACACATTGAGATGTTGTGTAATTCATTGTTCACAAAAACAAATTTATTTCAATGGGAAACAGCAAAGTAGGACTTACCTGAGCAAAATAAAGGTTGAGCAGACACAATGTGAAGAACTGCAGGCAGACTGGAAAACAATACAGGAGCCAGAACGGCAAAGGCTCTAGCTGGTTTGCTTGCACAACATTTTTAAAGTAGAAAGAGAAGAGTGTCGTCCTCAAAGCCGACCAGAGCAAACACAGAAAGAGAAAAACACTCTGGTAGCTGAAGCGCTTGTATCCGTAGCGCAGAATCAACCAGAGCTGCAGGTAAACAAACACGAAGAGAAGCGAATACAAAACTGTGTAAAGAACCGTGAGACCGAGCTCCACGGACGGGGGGACCGCAGCCTGGATCAGCTCGGCGGAGGAGGAGGATGATGATGAAGATGAGGAGGATGAGTCCGTCCAAACACTGACCTGGTTTTCTAGTAAAAACAACATATCGCCTGGATGCTCGCTATCACGCCGACTGATCCAAAACGTTCTACCGTTTTCCTTTTCCATGAAACTTTTCGTGCAGACGTTTAGGAATCATAAGAAATTTAAAAACGTCAAACTTAATTACAAATGACATAAGCAGAAAATGAAAAAAATACAGGCTGCCTTGAGTTGTTATCCTATGGAATAAACTTTAACGTAAATTCTTGGATGTTCACAGCAAGATGTGAAAAACAAATTATTTAAAAAAACGACAGAGTCCCCCAATCTCTGCAAAGCAGCTCCCTCCGAGCTAAGAAAGCAAAGCAAACTCTAGAGCTAGAAAAAAAAGCGATCAGCTGGCTAGCGTTGCAGCTCGGCCCCCGCCTACTGACCAATGGGAAAGAGCTAGAATCTGACGCACTTGTGTCGCCATGTTGGCTCTCAATTGAATGGTGCTGAATGGAAAATTTCTGCCGCGTTCGAGCCAAAATGACTTGGCTTTTCTAATACTTTGGCCAAAGAGCGTTTAGCGCTCCGCCTATTTTTTTGAGAAACCAATCATTTGTCTTTTTAGGTGTCCTGCCTCTGGTCCTCTGCGTTCTTAATTTTCTAAGTATCGACGTTATTATTTTCACTTTTCAGTATCCTGTCAATTTGTTTGGACGTTTGCACATGTCTGCAGTAGTTATTTTCTAAGACTGGATTGAATTTGTAATCAATAACGTAAAATGCAAAATAATAGCTTTATTTATTTTTAATTGATGGATGTGCTATTCTGTTAAGCTGTGACTTGTGCATGCAATCGATTATTGGACGTTTTATAAGCATGGTATGAAAAATAAGTATAATAAGTAAACATAAATAAATCTCTGCAAGGCAGCTCCCTCCAAGCTAAAGAAAAACAACTCGATAAAAAAAACGATTATCAAATGTAGGGAGCGATCACGCTCGGGCCCCACCTTCTAGCCAATAGGGAGAAGCTGGAAACTGACGCACGTAGTCGCCATGTTGGATCTCTTTAGAATTAGTGGCTGTATTGAAAATACTGTTCGGTCGAACCAAAATGACAGGCTTTTCAAATGACATTCACCGATAAGCCAATATATATCCGCCTACTTCATTCTCATTGGTTTTCTCGTTGGTATTGTGAGCCTTCTGATTGGTATTCAACACACCGTTAAGCCCTCCCTAAACATTTGATTGGACAACATTTGCGCGTGTTGTTGTAGGCAGTAGTGTTTGAGGATGTACGCTTGCCTTGCAGTGGTCAAGTTTTGTAACACAAGCTAGCCTGGAATCATTAACCTAAGGATTTGCAAAAGGGTCATACAGTTTTTTTTAATAGGTTGACCATAAACGTGCGATATGCTAAACTATGAATGATGCATTCAGTTGCACAGCACAGGCGTGTTGTTTTAATTGTATATAGATTCTTTTAGTACCAGTTTCTATTGATGGGTTCATCCCTAATATAAACTAATGTAAACAGATGTAAGTTAGAGGTCCATAAAGTGGAAAAGGGCACCATGTGCATATTCTATTTGGTTGCGTTTCTGTTTGGCCTGACGGCTGAACAATGTTCCTCCGAACTGACAGAAGATTCCAGCCAGAGCTTCATGGAGAGGATGCACACAGGGAAGACATTCTTTATATATTTTGGAAATCATGGTGAGACTTTGTTTATTGTTTTGAAAATGATTGAAGAGCAGTTGTCATATTTTGTCAGATAAGCACTTCAGCATATTTCAATGGATTTGAGGTGCCAAAACAATGCTACAGAAGAGCTATTTTTACTTGCAGTCAATCCAACCATCAAATTGTTCATGGAGCAGCTCGAGATGTCAGCAGATGCCCTAAAGGACTATGGGATATCTGTTGTTAAGGTGAGAAAAATCTAATTTGATCTCACCAGAGAGATGCATCCGACTGTAAGCACAAAGAGCTTTGGTTTAGTTATGTTTCTTTGTCAATAAAATTGACTATTCTACAATAAAACGAAACAGCTTGAATATAACTGTTTTTACAGGTGAACTGTTCAAAAGATGCTATAGAAAATTACTGCACTGGAGAAAAGCTCATGACCAAGGCACACTTGTTCAGGTAAAGGTTTATAAAATTTACACTCATCTAATTATATAAACACTTTTGTTTAAAAGTTTGGGGTAAGTTTTTCAAAGAAAGCAATGGTGTATTCAATTGACAGGGACAATTAAGACATTTATAATGTTAAAACCTATATATATATGTCACATATATCACAGGATGTCTACATAAATATTAAGCAGCACAACTGTTTTCAATATTGATAATAAAATATGTTCCTTGAGCAGCAAATCAGCATTAGAATGATTTCTAAAGGATCATGTGACACTGAAGACTGGATTAAGGAAGCTGAAAATTCAGCTTTGATCACAGGAACAAATTGCATTTTAAAATATTATAATACAAAATCTTTGAATGGCAGTGTATACACCCATATTATTTTCTTTTAACCATGGAACACAGAAGGATATGTTTGCCATTCTGTGAAGGTGAATGAGTTCAGCATCAAAAATGATAAGAAAGTGCCGTAAAAATGGTCAATATGACTCCAGTCATGCAGGCCTTGAATGACATGAATCCCATTTTTTTTGTCTTTTATCATTCCAGAGGCTCCGAGGTCCTTAGGAGTTTTGACATCGATACCGTATTTGACGTCAACGCGATTGTTTCTCATGTCCTTTTGTGAGTTCTTATTTAAAACGTACAGTTGCAACAATGTTTAAAGATCTTCATATTTTGCCTGTTGGAACTACAGTGACTTTCTTGAATGTATTCTCCATTCAGCTCGGTCCTCTTCAATGAAGTACATTACGTACACACACCTGCTGAGCTGCTGCGCGTGGAGAGTGCGGCCAAACAAAACACTGACATTGTGGTCGGTCACATACCGGTGCTTGGCCTTCCAGGTACGATCTCTATTCTCTGTGTGTATTTTGCTTTTAGAGTCTGTTTTCTTGATTGGAATTAAGAAATAACATCTTGTTTCTTTGTCCGAACAGAGCACCGAGCTTTAATGGAGGCAGCATTTGTCTATGGAACCAAGTACCAGTTTGTCCAGACAACTGGCTCTCTAGTCCTGAAACACATGGGGTGAGCTTAACATTACTCTAAAGATTGATATACTTTCAAGCCCTATAAGTATTTAATATATGGCCACAAGGTGTTCCCAGTGTCGTTCTAATGCACTCATCCATTGTTTTAGATGATATCTAAAAACCACAATATAGTCAGCTAATATTTTATTAAAGTGCCCTTATTATGCTTTTTTTGGGGGGGATATTATTACCCATCATGTGGAGTGTAATGTATGTGAATGGAAAAGGTCTGTAAGTTAAAAAAAAAAAAAAAAGTAGCCCTCAAACCGTATTCACTTTATAGCACTTAATCCTGTAATTGTGGAAAAATGTGGGCACAGAGGACTCGGGTGTGATCCTAATTTTTATTTATTATAAATATTATATCACTGTCTTTGATAAAGTTTTGTCTATCCATTTATGGTGTTTTTTTAAATTTTGGGGGTATTTTTGAATTTATTTACTTCAAAAAGTACCATATTTTCTATGTAAATTATGCTTAT
>JAOTRC010000013.1:18254773-18265777 GCA_027497675.1 Cyprinella lutrensis
GTAGCCCTCAAACCGTATTCACTTTATAGCACTTAATCCTGTAATTGTGGACAAATGTGGGCACAGAGGACTCGGGTGTGATCCTAATTTTTATTTATTATAAATATTATATCACTGTCTTTGGTAAAGTTTTGTCTATCCATTTATCCGTTTTTTTTATTTTATTTTGGGGGTATTTTGAATTTATTTACTTCAAAAAGTACCATATTTTCTATGTAAAGTATTTCTATGTAAATTAGTTACTTTGTAGTTTAATTTATTTTATTTTTTTTAACTACATTAAAATATTCCAATAAGTTCTTAGAGCTAAAACCTAAAAATGAAGTGACTTGGTTGTCACCTGGTGACTTATTTTGGCTTATTTTAGAACGCTCTAAATTACAGTTTTTCCCATTCATTTCTATGGGTTCCCATTTTTGACACAAATACAAGATTAAGGAGTTTGATTTATTCACCCACTTAACATTGTAGAATTGAGTAAAAAAAATTTTGTGTGTTCAGGAGGCAAACTTAGGAAAAGTAGCCAAGTCTTATACCGCTCAGATCAAGGAAAGTATTTTTTAAAAATAAATCAAAACTATTTTGCCCACATTTGTCCAGAATACGGTTTTAGGGTTTAAGAATAATTTTTTTGGCTGCAGCTAGTTTACGCAACGTTTGTTCCCTCTTCTAGAGAGAAGTGTCGTTTTATCTTAAATTATAACAAATTCTTCTGCTTCTTTAGTGTCCCTCAAATGTATCTTGTTCTGTACAGGGTCGTTGATTCCTCTTCCTCACAAGCACGACTGTGGTTTTTGCACTGTAAAGGTGTGTCCAGCCAGTCTAATCCATGCCCCAGCATTCCCATGAGGAAACCCCTCAAAACCATCAACATACACACCTTCCTCCAGCTGATGGAGGCACCTCTAGTGGTGAGTAAGCACCTTCTACTTCCTGACATTTATACCATTTACCGGTATGATGAAAGCAGTTTTTCTGATTTTGCAAGTCTCGTGCATAAGTTCATTATCCATTCTGTTTTGATCCAAATCTGGACTTTTCTGGCAGACAGAGGCCGAGGTGGACCCCTCTGAGGTAGATGTGGTTCATATCCACCTCAGTGTGCCCGTGCTGTTTCTGTTCTCTCACCCCCAAACCCAGCACCTGGACCGGGCCACCGCTCGAACTCTCGCCCTGCAGCTACGCGGGGAGGTTGGCGTAGTGCTCATTTCCAGGTACTGATGATGACAATAAAAATTATAGCACAATATAATAACAATACACAATATACAATATAATATAATTACACAATATGATTAAATAAGCAATTGGCTAATGCATTAAATGTCATGATATTAACCCAATTTTTTACAGTGTTTTATTATTGTCTATGTTTTTATGTATATGTTTTTAGATTTTGGTGAATATTATGAAAAACGTTTCTTAGGAAAATACAGCATCCAAATACACATCTCCAAATCAGCTTCCACAGATCTTATTTTTTAGTCAACACTGCATCTTTTTTTTATTTTTCAGGGAAAGTCCAAATGTGAAAACTCCACTGAAATATAACGCTGCTTACAGACTCCCACAGGAGGTCAGTTTAACCTTTGAATGTGGCTGTGATTATCTGAAAAAATCTGTTTCTAACAAGAACCTTTGTCAACAGGATGTGAAATATTTTACCCTAAATAGTGCAGAAGAGGTTATGAAACTTTTCAAAGAAGAACTTTTGCAAGAACACAAGATCGAAGATGAAGAGGGAGATGAGGAACAATGGCCAGATCTTGGTAGGTTACCTCCTATGCGATCATTGCTAACTAGTTCCAGGTCTTAGAATGGTTTTAAACTGGTTCTAAAGATCTTGTTGACTTCATCCAGATACCCTTGATGATGAGGTGTCGGAGTCTGTGTACAGAGACCGTGATCAAATGCTGGATTTGGACCCTGTTACTGAACTCACATCAGACACTTTTCAAACTACAGTCACGCAGAATGAAGTCACAGTGGTGCTATTCTATTTCAAATGTAAGTTTTAATATTTATCTCACTATATTTGCCATATTACAGGAATTTATAAACCTGATGTATCCACTTTTGTCCTCTAGGGGACGCTGTCTGTGTGGCTTTTATTCAGTCATATATAGAGGTGGCGGATGCACTTGAAGGTAAAAGCATTTCAGTGATGAACAGAATGCAGAAATGCTGTAAATTGAGTTATGTCTCTGTTTTTTTTTTTAAGATTCATTTGATGGAACCCATTTTCAGCCAATGTTAAAGAGAAAACATTCTCTGATCTCCACATAATAAATAGTTTTGCTTTTACAGTGGCCTCAAAAATTATTTGGACATTTTTGCATTAGATAATAAAATAAAAACCAAAGTGGAATCTTTTTCCTCAGAGCCAGCATCCCTTTTCTGAGCATTTTTGTAACGATTTTTGGTTGGTTTGTGGTTTTAGTAGATTTTTATACAACTAAATAAGATCCTGACATTATTTACTCTCGTCATTTAATACCTGTATGACTTTCTCTCTTTTGTGGAATGAAAATATATTTTCATTTTTTTCAAGAATATATTTTGAACCATTTTGGGGTCCAAACTAATAAATATTAGAATCTCATTGATTCTAATTGTATTGTATTATATCATCCTCTGTGTTCCACATTAAGTTATGCAGGTTTGGATCAACATACACATATATATGTACCCCATAAACACATATATATGGGGCAAATACTTTTTCACACCTGAAGATTGCATAATTAAAACGTCAAGGGATTTTCCATTTTATCAAATGGCACCACATGCTATGTTAAAAAATTTCCAGTAATGTTAGTTAGGATGGCGAAGACTTTGTAATTAATATCAGCATTCACTAAATGCACTGTTCTTGCTCTGTCACTTTATTTATCGTGTTCAGGTGTGAGTGGTGTGGAGTTGGCAGCTGTAGACTGTGGAGAATTGTCTGATATTTGCAGTGATCAGAACATTACTTCCTTACCCACCGTTATGATCTACCGCCCCATGGCTGCTCCTCAGCCGTACAGAGGCATGCTGGGAACCAAGAGCCTACACGCGTTCATACTACTGTGAGTTTCACGTCCTCTTTCTCACGCAAAGAGTTCCTCTGGGTGTGATTTAGTCTGTGTCACTCAGGATTAACCTGAAACCAGGCGTCTTTTTTAAATTAGTGGCCCGATGATTGTGTGGAAGAGTCGAGTGCTACAGTGTGCATTTGCAGTTTGTCTTCTATTATATGTTCTTAGCTGATAATGGCAATTGTGGTGTCTTATCTGTAGAGCACCTTCAAAAATCAATTAATAGTTAATCCCAAGACAAAAGAGCAGTGATAGTAAATGGTCTCCCTACATTCCCACCCGAAAAAACAATATTCTTTAATGAAGACATCACAATTGATCGTTCATCACCTCAGTAGTGTTTATTAATGAGTTAATTTTGTTCTTGCAGGAGTCTGGTCTCCAGTCCCTCACATCTATCCTCCTCTGCCGAGGTGACGTCATTCTTAGAGGGAGATTTGTACAGTAAACATGTACATTTGTCCACTGTCAGAGTGCTCGGCCTGTTCAGTTCAATGCAAGACACAGGTAAGCTCTCTTTTCCCTGGAATCACTGCTGTGTGATTAGATATACTGTTGAGAAAAAAATAGTCTAGCCAATAATAAAGAAAAATCATTCTCTGATCTCCACATAATAAATTGTTTTACATTTACAGTGGCCTTAAAAATGATTTTTCAGTGTGCAAATTGTACAAAGAAAAACTCCAAACTCTTTTAGTTGTGATTTACACTAGGGTGTAGCGTGTATTTCATAACTTGATATGCCCATGAATCTCTCAATCAGGTGCACTTTATGTTTTAGGTGTAACCTCATTTGAAGAAGCTGCAAGACTCCTCAGTGGAGAGACAATTCTTGGGCTATTTGCCAACAGAGAGGCGGAGCAATGGTATCTGACCGTTTTACCACAACTATTTTGATGATGTGATCAACTTAAGATTATATCTTGCCTTTCAAAAGATGTTCAGCGCCTTAACAAGATGATACATGTGTGGACGATTCAGTGTAGTGTAAGTTCCAGCTAACTGCTTTGTATTTGATCAGGGTTAAAGGACTGTCAGTGAACTTGCCTGCTTTACTGGTATCCCGCGGCCCTGGAGTTGCTTATGAAGTCTATTCTATCCCATCATCCTCACCAACGGACCAGGTCTCACTCATAAAACGAGTGGAACTGGATCATTTTGTAAGTTGTTCTGGTAGCATAGTTACAAATCCACTCTAGTCTCCAAACACCATGCTTGACAGT
This sequence comes from Cyprinella lutrensis, assembly GCA_027497675.1. Classification (NCBI taxonomy): domain Eukaryota; kingdom Metazoa; phylum Chordata; class Actinopteri; order Cypriniformes; family Leuciscidae; genus Cyprinella; species Cyprinella lutrensis. Next base: position 18,259,077 of record JAOTRC010000013.1, read on the forward strand.
TGCTCAATGGTACGTTATATTGAAATGACATGTGTTTTAGTGGAATTCAAGTCATTTGAATTGACTGTCTCTTCCGATTTATGTATTTTTTTTATACTAAACAATAACTATTAAATTGTTTTTATTTCAAATAAAGCTGAAATAAAATACAAATAATCAATGAAGACTGAATGATGAATCAAATAAATAATTCAAATTAGAAATGTTGTGTGAACAACCTAAAACTCACTAACATGTGTTTTGCGTTAAAGCCTGAACTGACTGTGGAGAATCTTCCCGGCTATTTGGAGCTCGGGAAACCTTTGCTACTGCTTTTTATCGGAAAGGAGGACAGTACAGAGATCACGAAGTCTTTAGCAGAGATAAAGCGTCCTCTGAGCTCTGGACAGCTGGGTTCCTTCCTGCCATGTTGGATCCATCTGTGAGGAACATGATCTGTTAGACTCATTAATCAAAATGTATTATCTTTAAGCAAACCCTTGTTAGTCGTCAACAATGTGTTTTCATTGTTCTAGGGGTCGGACACCTATTGGGAGGTCTGTCTTGGAGAAGTATCTTGGCTTTGTACCTCCACTTCCTGCTTTGGTGATTTCAAAGGTAAAAACTGGAGGAGAGGTGTTCCTTTTCCCCCCAGAGCGCCCCCTTATGGCTAAGAACATCCTGCAGTGGATTCATGACGTGGAAAACGGACAGGAACAACCAGCAGGTGAGTCCCAATATCTTTTAATTAGAGGTTTTTAAAGGTGCCACCTGTCAAAAAAATCAGATCTTACTTCATATTCCATACCAGATGGGGGCAGTATACCCTATATCCCTTGCGCATATTAATCAAATTAATTGACACGATAGTAAAAGGTTGGAAGTCCACAGTTTCACGTGGAGCATTTGGAGGTTTTTAGAGATTAGAGACTCAATGAACAACATCTCAACACTAAATTATAAAGGCCGTCTCATAGACGCCTGTCTCAAATACAAGCCGGTGCATTTCGGCAATATGGGAAAATAAAAGTTCGGGCTATTATTTGAAGTTTTATGGTATTCGTTCTGTTCATATTACATTTTTAATGTTAGTTTCATACATTTTTTGAACTCTTCCCTGAACTGAAATGTAGTAGTGGGCTGTACTTTCCACACAAGTACACCCACAAGCCGTGCGAGTTACTCGTGTATTGCAGTTTGGCTGGTTGTTATGTTGCCCGCCCACATACCGCCTCCCATGGGCGAAACTGGTATTACGACACCTGCCGGGCGGGGCTAGTAAATTAGCATGCGAATTCAGGTTAATATCTCTGCAGTACTATAACTTTTTTTAATGACATCATCAACCTTCTCATTATTTTGATGCGTGTAGCACATTTTTGGGATATTTTATCATCAATTCTTACACAAAGAAAACGCTGTTCTAACACAGGGGAAGGCTATTCCAGTTTTGAGGCAATAAATCAAATTGTTATCTTATTTAATGTACACTATGTCAGTAGTTCACTTTCATTCATGATAGAAAAAAATACTCATAATTGGCTTTCCCTTTTGACAAAATAAGGAGATTTTGCATGAATTTTACAAAAAATATTTTTGGGAAAACCGTGGAAGCATGATAGATTTGAAGGCCTTCACACCTCCTCTTTTGCTGCTGTTCACATTTTTGATGTCTTCAAATGTATGTCCTTGTATCGATGTCTGTTACATGCCCACAGTTCCAGGAATCAGTCATTGCACGGCCCTGAAAAGTCTGGCACAAACTAAAGATCTTTATGAGATCACACCCTGTCCATTGAGAACTTCATCAACACTTTCCCCCTAATACAATCACTATTGTTGCCTGTGGTATAAAACAAACCCAATCACTCAGATCCAGCACTCAGCTCTGTTGATGCCCTTCCAAAATGCGCTCTCACTCGGATGTCCCCAAAGACGCCACTCCATTCCTGCTGATGGTCTCAGAGCGGGCTTTGCTTTTGTCAGCGCTAAAACCTAAACTGGTTTTATACCCACATCTCAGCATCTCCCATCTGCTTCCTACCAAGCTGAGAGGAAACTGTATCCCTTAATTGTGTCTGATTGTTACAAGTTATTTCCCTGAAACCTTCTGCCGGACTCTTGGGGCCTGGGGACTTTTTTGGCAGCTTTTTTGCACTTGGCTTCATCCGTCTGTCGGCTAAAATGTGTGTTTTATGAGGATGGATGAAGCACTTTATCCATCGGAGGATATTTATTAAATTTCATATGCCAGTCAGATGCAGAGCAAATACAATCATCTGAATTTTATCCTCGAAGCATTAGTGTAATTATAATGAAATGTCCCTTGTATTGCTGTTAAAAGAACCACAGTATATGTGCCTGTTTTGTGACTCTTGGTAGTTGGAAAAACAATAGTTGTTTCCTTTCTGCTTTATGACCCAATAGATTTTATTAGGCCGTTTGTGTATTGTCTCACTGCCGTTTGACTGTAATGTGTGTTTTAGCTTCTTACTGCAAGGGTGACTGGGTGGTAGTGTAATATTTCCCGTTACACATTCATGGGTTCATGTGACCAGAGAAAGGATTCAGTCTTTTTTTTATTTCACATTTTCCATAGAAACTTTCGCAAGTCAGTGTCCTGTATCATCAATACATTCAAGTTACACTAGTTTAGATGCGCCTTTGCGCTCAGGGGCGACAAGAGTTTGAATTCTGGTCTATAGATATGGCTTGTGTCCCTCTTCAACTGTATTAGAGTCTAACTGTCGAATCACAAGTCAGATTCAAAGGATAAGTGATGCCTTTTCTCAGTGAACTGTATTATTTGAGGTATGGGAAAAACATCTGACTGTAAGTATGAGCAATTTTAATAGTGACGCTTGTCTTAGAAAAAAACACCAAAAATGTGTATGGAATCAATGTCGTTCTGGACCCAGATGTCCGATTTTCCTGTAATTTGAGCAACCAACATTTTGTTTGGTTGGTTACTATGCATTTCGCGAGAGCGGCAAAACATTTGCTCAGGCTGATTAATCCCACCGCACCACAGACATTAGTAATAGCTGGAGACTCATGAGCAGAGGAGTCCTACTGATAGTCCGTTAATCTCCTCATATGTAGAAGCATGGCAGTCATCCAGCATTTTATGGTAGAAACCACCACATCTGTTGAGCCAAGTCCACAGAGTGTGATGAGTGCTGATGTTCTGGCTCAAAAATCTGGCAGTTATTGGTCTTATCCAAGTTTAATATACTCCACCATTCAAACGTTCCGACATGTTTTGACATATAAGATGTAATTGTACTATAAAAACCTCGTCATTAGTCCAAAAACAGCTTTTAATGAAACCAAGTTCAGAAAACGACTAATTTCGGATTTCGTCACATTATTATGTCATAGTGTGATAAAGGACCGTCTCTGCAGAAGAAGATCAACGTCTACAACATATCCATCAGAAAATATCCATACTTATGTTTGGTGATACTATATCGATTCTCAAAAACACTGTTTCTTGAATGCGGCACGCCCATCAAAACTGTGTTTTTGAAAGAGAGGGTCAAAACAGGATTGAAATAGTTTATTATTCTTAAAGGGATACTCCACTTTTTTGGAAATTGGCTCATTTTACAACTCCCCCAGAGTTAAATAGTTGAGTTTTACCATTTTCGAATGAATTAAACCGATTTTCTGATATTTAGAAGAATATCGGTAACCAGTTAGTTTCTGGTCTCATTGACTTCCATATTAGGAAAAAAAAATATGGAAGTCAATGAGACCAGAAACTGTCTGGTTACTGATATTCTTCTAAATATCAGAAAATCTGCTGAATATATTCGAAAACGGTAAAACTTTAATGAGGATGGAGAACTCTTGATAACATTATAAGTGGACCTCACCTCATAGAACATATTTTTAAGATTCCTCTTTACAGTTTTTGTACTTTTTACTTGTTTCGTACTTTCTGTTCATCAAAGAATCCTGCAAATTAGATAACTGTTATTTTGAATTACAATAATATTTCACAATATTATTGTATTTTTGATCAAATAAATGAAGCCTTGATGAGTCTTCTTTCAAAAACATTTTAAAAACCTTACTAACCCCCAACTTTTAAATGGCAGTGTACTCATTTATTTATTCAGCAGTTGTTTTGATCCAGAATGAGTAGAAAAAGACCAGAAACTGCTGGACTCTTTCGGTTATGCTTGTTTTAGGTGTCGGGGTGCACACGTTTTTAATCAGTGTGCTGCAAAAGAAATAAAATGTTTGCAAAGTAATATCCATGAAATAGCCTGCAATTATTTCTTTTGGATGGAAGAGATACTAAGGTCTACACATATTTTCCACGTCTTCAATGTTGTCTATGCGCCCGTTTTAAGTGGAGACAGGAGAGGCAATGTTTGGTCTTCCAGTTTGCTGTGTGTCAGATTGTTTTAGCATCTCAATGACTCTGAAAAATTTTGAATTTGTACTTATTATAATTCAAGGAAACCTTTTCTGTAGAAATTAACAGTAACTTTCTAAAGATTAGAGTCTATGAGATTTTATTTTTGATTTTTTTTTTTTAAATATTCAACAAGGCTGCATTTATTTGATCAAAAATACAGTCAAAACTATAATATTGTGGGATATTATTACAATTTCAAAGTGTTTTCTATTATTAAGCTGAATTTTCAGCATCATTACTCTAGCCTTCAGTGTCACATGATCCTTCAGAAATCAATCTAATATGTGGATTTGCTGCTCACGAAACATTTCATAAGTTAAAAAACTGTACTGCTTAATGTTTTTGGAAATACTGTTTATAAATGTAATCCATCATTGGTGAATACATCTATTTTTTTTACTTACTGACTCCTAACTCCTAACAAAAAGTACTATGTTTTCGACCAATATAAACTTTAGAGAACCTTTTTATCAAACGTTTGGTCAATTTAATTGACTCTTTTTGGATTATGTAAATTCTGATGAGTTAATTTCACAAATACTAAGAATAAAATGCGTAACTTCAAATACTAAGAATAAAATGCGTAACGTAATTTCAGTTTTATAGCATGCAGACAGCTATGTTTTCACAGGGGTTGTAGTAGATCAGTTTACATTTACAGAGTTTCCACACCAAGACATCTGGAAACCGTTGTCACTCTCCATTAGTAAACTCCTCTACTTCAGTTTTCCAGGTATCAAGCATCATTTACACCAAGTGCTGTTTTGTTTTGTTGTCACAAGTAGCATGTGTGCAGAGTAGTGTTAAGTTACGCTAGCTGTTCTTCATCAACATTCATGAAACAATACGTTTAACAGACGTCACCAACAACAACTATCTCTGTTTTTTTCTGTGTTGTTCTTTTAGGGGTGATCCCAGATGAGAAATGGGGCCCCCCTGTACCGTTCTTTGACTTTTTGTCAATAATGGACCAAGAAGCACCAACTTACGCAGTTCAGAGAGGTCCTAAAATGAAGAATGGGGGCAGGGAAGGCAACAGAAAGCAGAAGCCTAACCAAAAACAAACTCCACATCCATCACCAAACCCTCAAGCACCCCATCAGCACTCTGAACTATAAAGTCAAGTCCTCTCATGGCACAGAGGGTTATTTAAACATTTCACATGACTGCTTGACATCTGCCAGATTTCATGTGCCGTTAATGACTTCAGTGCTATTCGCAGAAATGTTTATCAGAATGTCGAGGTTGCTCATTATCCAACTTATTTTTTCAAAATCAAATGGACTTTTCCAGAAATGAAATCAAGCAGTCGGAGGATAGTTTACATTTTAGTGCTGTAACTTTATCTATACAGAATGAGTTATTTAAAGTCTACGACACTGTATTTATCAAAAAGAATTTATGTAAACATGTTTCGGAAAATGTATTATTCCTATTCGTACAGTATGTGTCTGTTTGATAATGCTTTTATACAAATACAGAGCTTCACATGTGGATGACATTTGCGATTTGTACACATTGTTTCAGTCACGGAGGAACAGAAACTGTTTTTATTTTTCCTTTTCTTAACCATACCGTGCTTCTTCCATGGTGGAAAGTCTAACGTCAAACCGGAAAAGGGGTGCGTCTTTGGTTGATTGCATTGTTAAAGTAAATTAGCATCACATTTAACAAGGGAAGAACTACTTTTTAATTCAAACCAAAGTTACTAAACAAGCCCCCCATCTTTTGTGAGTGTGGCTGGAATCTGAGTCCAGTATTTAAACCCCAATGCAGATGTTTTCGGTAACATCTTAAATACCATTTTTTGCCGATGCAATGTGATCCAATGTGTGATTGCTTGCACATGTGATGTATACTGTACACATATAGCGATGTGAAGGTCATTTTACAGTATAAGTCTGCATGGAAACTCCACAAGCACAGTCATTTAGACCTCTGTTTATCTTTTCATGAGCTCTCTGACTTCTCTAATGGACGTTTCAAAAGTTAGGCAAAATTGCTGTATTAAAAGTCTTACTTGTTTTTCTTTGTTCCAAAACCTATTGCCCAGCAAATGTGATACCAGGTAAAAATGAATACATACAATACACAAATATTAACTTAGTGCAGGAAATATATTTTAAAGGTACATAATATTATGTAACCTTTTTTGTTAAAAAATGTAAAAAAAAAAAAAATAAGTCGCAATCTTTCCAAAATGTGTTTTTAACCCTGTTTAAAGGGTTAGTTCACCCAAAAATGAAAATTCTGTCAGTATTTACTCACCCTCATGTTGTTCCAAACCTCTATG
>JAOTRC010000013.1:18343473-18355640 GCA_027497675.1 Cyprinella lutrensis
AGGTTTGAGACAACACCTGTTTTGCAGATTTGTGCTGTTGTGAGAGACTCTATTTAAGGGGTTGGGTCATTTTGAGATTGCAGAGGTCACTGAAAGTTGCTTTTTCTGTCGAATTTGGGGAAACCACTTGACACTTAGTGAGCCATTTCACTTACTTTTGTTTGATTTGTTCATTGCAAACAGCTGAAAGTCTAACATTTTGCTAATAAACCTGAAATGGGGTTGAATTATTTTGATTACAACTAGTTTAATAACTGAAAAGTACACTTAAAAGCACACGTTTACCATGTAGTAAAATGTGTATGACCTCTTTGAGCAAATAACAGGATAACATTTTTCAGACATGAGCTGTCAACTACAGGCACTTAAAAGAAAAGTACAAGGCATCTGCCTCCAAATCACTGTAGTTTTGACCGAGGCGATGAAACCCTGGTGTTGCACCACTACTTCAAAGCATTTCATTTTTGTTCAAAGACCAGAAAACAGTGGTACAAGATCAGAGTAAGAGTTTGTATATCTGTACTAGCATATGAAAACAGGCATTTCCCAGGAAAATGAAATGTTTTCGCATTTGTCTAAAGTAAACTTGGCATTCTGGGAAGGATTTCCGACAAGTGTCCCGTTTTGTGTTATAGGAAGACACTAATAACAGAGCCAGCGTTACAGTACATGGTGCTATTTTGGGTGTGCGTTTGGAGAGCTGGTGCTGTGGGAATCGCGGCGGAGTCGTGGACCAGGAGAGAGCCGATCGCGGAACCCGCAAGTCTTGACAAACGTCACCATCAATGCCAAAGTGCAAATTTACAAACATGAAAGCGTGAATATTTTCTCAAAAATAGTTTTGTAAATTTGTTTTATACCTCATTTCATTCTACTGTATTTTTGTATGTGACTTTTTGTTATAAAAAAACCCTAACAAAAAAATAATGATAAAATAAATACCCTGAGTTTAGTTGAGTAATTTGTATGTTAATAAAAACACTAAAACAGTATTTTGGGGAAAAGTAATTAAAAAAAAGATTGCTTTGAACAACCAAAGTGGTCTTTTATCAATCTTAATTTTTTAATCCTTTTTATCTTTTGTAAGAAATGATATTTATAACAATACAATGTGATTGACAACTTTAATATGTCTGCTTGCATTATTTTTTTTTGGCTCTGCAGAGATTCTTTTCATGAATACAGTATATGCACAGTTGGTGGTATAAAGTTTAATTTCTTTCTCCAGGGGTAAAACGAACAGAGTCTGGCCATAAAACGTTGCTGCGTTGCATTAAGGTTTATTATGCAACAAAAAAAAAAAATAGTCCAGCTTTTTATTGTAGCCCATGTCAAATTTCATAAGTGCATTTTTTTTAATTACAGGGGAAAGCAAATGCATTATATAAAAAATCCAGTTTGGCATTCCCACAAAAATGCCTTGAACTCAAACAAAATATCTGTGGTGTGGTTAAAGAAAACAAAGCATGTCTCGTGAAGTAGGTCTCTCCATCAAGACCCTGGCAGGACGTTTTTATCTGCCCACCTTTCCGAGGCGGTGGTCTGTCTTGGGGTCAGCGATGATGGCCTGAACTGCCACAATAGCCTCGTTGATCTTTGTTTGTAAATCTCGGAGCTCCTCGATGTGAAGCAGGCGAAGAATTCTGGCCGCTTCGTTCAGAGACGCATCTGGAACGATCAAGCATTCTTTGTGCTTACAATTCCTCCGAAAGTCAACAGCAAATTAAATGCAGAATATGCGTGCAAACCTACCTCCGGTATCAAATCCTAAAAGATGCTTGTCGAGAGCGACTGGTAAACCCTACGAAAGAACAAATAAGCAAATGTTGTGAAATCTAATCTACCTTACATTAAGATTTTTTAAAAGAAATTATTACATTAATTAGCAAGGATGCATTAAATAGCTCAAATGTCACAGTAATAATGATTAAAATAATAAAATAATCAAATAAAGAATCCTATAAAATAAAATGTATCAGTTTCCACAAAAATCAGATGCAGCCATGGTAACCATAAGAGATTTCTTTCAACGACAACCTTCCCGACTGGCCTTTTTCATTTCAGAAGAACGTTGAATGCTCACCTCTTTTGCTTGACTGGCCTTTGCAATGGCATCAGGGTTCAGGCGTTCCTGAATCAAGATCCTAATGGCCTGTGATGACAGAATAACTTGAGTTTAATTGCACTGGATTCAAAGAAATGTTTCATACCATCAACAAAACGAACCATACTTACTTTAAGCATTACCAAATAATCATCATGCCGCTGAATTTTGAGGAGATTAGCGAGAGCCGAGACACCAGCCTTAAAATCTGGATTATTAACTAAAGAGAGAAATCACATCTAATGTCAGTTTTTCCTCTTTATTTTGCAATGCAAAACTAGTTTGACTTGGTTTAATTACCAATGACAAGAAAACATGATCTTTGAAAATAATTGTGATAAGTGGAATGAAATCAACTACTCAGACCAAGACTATAATAAAGAAAAGAAAAAAAACCAACAACAGCAGAGCCCAATATTTTCCATTCAGTGAACCCCGTCCTCCCGGTGTGTCATTATTCAGTTGACATGTGGAGGTTTCCTCCAGCTGTGGGTCACTGGCTCGGGTTCAGCCCACTCATTGTGGGTTGTGGAGAGAGGTGGGTGTGTAATCAGTTTGTTCAGACATGCTTGGAAAACAACATTAGCGATTGAGTTGGTTTCTTTAATCAGCCTCCTCCGTCTCCTAACAGCAGGACTGGAGACTGGAAAGACGTTTGTGGGAGGGAATACTCACTGTCCAGATTAATTAATGGGTCTGCAGACTTTTGAGCATCATTGGCCTCTGTCGCAGGTTTGCAGTTGCGATATTTCTCGACTGTGGGATGTAGAATAACATAAGTGGTCAGTGCGATGGAAACCAGACGTTTCAAGTTGTCACAATTATTTGATATCTAGGAACATCTTGCTCTAAACATAAATTGAATCAAGATTGTGCGGGACAGCTGCAAGCTTTACGTTTTATTGAAAAACTTTGCAAAATGCTGCCATCCAGTGGTTTGAGACTGAACATAATTACTAAACCGCTTTCAATGGAGAAAGTCTCACCCATAAAAGGAGAAAATAGGTGTTACAAATAGTGATACACCAATATACAGAAGTCAACATTTGAAACGGATCAAAAAAGTATTACAGGTATTGTACCAAATTCATGTATAACTTTGATGAAAGGTTTTGATCCACTTCAAATGTTAACTACTGTAAAAGCATGGAAGATAAGTGCCTAATAATTGGCCATTTTGTGTTAACTTGGCAAATTAAAGGGACAGAGTGTAAGTTTCACATTAGATGTCCTTTATAAAACAATAACAACGGCCTGGCTTGGGGAGTGAATGAGCGTTGAATCATGGCTGCTGTTGACTGGACTCAGGCAGAAATCATGTTATTGATTGATATGAAATCATTAAAATTTAACAACCACTGGTTTTAATCTCAAATAGATAATTATACCATTGTCTCCATATTCAAAACGAACAGCAAGACCCAGTAGCCAGTCAACGCTCTCTGGTCTTTCCTGGACGCCGAATGGACAGTTCACGTCTTGGAGGTACTGCAAACGCACAACACCAATTAATACATAATATACATTATAATAGCAACGGTATAAAGCTCTTACTTTAGGCCTATATATACACTAAACACATGCATATGAAAATAAATATATTGATGTATATTAGTTTCACCTTTTCAAAATATTTAGGCCAGTCTGAGCTGGGAATATTCCTGAGATTTCCCCGGTCTTCAATTTTGTAGTGTCTGATTTTTTGATCTTCCAGCCAGACTATGAAATTTCTGAATTCCGTTTCATCTGAGTGAAGTAAAGAGCACATACAATATTAATAACATAATAGACAACTTAGTTGTGAACGATAAATGCGCTCTATTAAGCTCTGTTGGTATTCTCCTCAATGGACATGATCAGTATTAGGAGCATGAGGTGGCAACACGTCTTTCATTTATGACAGGTTCCTACCTTTACAGTCAAATCCATTTGGGTTGTGATACTCTAAGGCTGAAAGCTTCCTACGAAACATCCCTCTCACTTGCTAAAACTATTTTAAGAAGTTAACAGATGTATGATTTTGTTAAAGAAGGCACAACCTACTACTGCCTTCAAATGGCACTGGAATACCGGAAGTAAAATAATAGCCCATAGTCTCTGTTTTCAAAATAAAGGTTCGCGTTATTTTCTGTATTAATAATTTATTTCTGTATTATTTTCATCATCTTCTTCTTCTTAATTTGAGGACACGTTTTTCCCGAGATAAAATTTTGATATTATTAAAATTCCAATTAAATTAAGATGCATAAACTTTCCTAAACTTCGTTTATAAATATGTATAATGCATAATGTAAATTAATAGGCATTACTTAGTCTTAGTGAATGAGAAGCGTTTGTTCTGTGGTGTTAATTGAGAATGTGTACCTGCTGAATACACAGATTTTCTTCCTAGACAAGATTATTTCTTATAACACACAGCAGTGTTTGACAACATTCACTATTAGTATTCCATATCATGGATAGTTTACTTTTATGCAATGGAAATGAATACATAGTATTGATATTCATTTTCATATTTTTTCACATTTTCATATTTCATATTCATATGCAAACCTCTCATACCTTTTCCCCATATTTTCTCTCCACATTTTGTAATTTGATATTCATTACATAGCATAAAATTGATTGTGTGACAACAATGATAAAATAATTTTTTTAAATAAGGGAGGAAAATGCTTAACATGTGATTAAGCACGTTATATATTCTGGTCTCTGGATATTCTGGATTTTTGTCCGTAGTATAGCCTACTTTATCAAGATTTTAATGATTTATAAACGCATGCACAAATATCTGTGAATAAATGTTGCAGATTATGTTTTACTATGTGCGTAAACACATGCCTTTCAATTTATGTATGCAAAATTCTGAATGAAATTAATGTGCTGCAATTTGTAGAGTCTAGCCCTTCTATGTGTTGTAGCCATTAATTAAGCTCATTTAGTTTCATATTTGTTAAAATATTATAATATTTTTTTCCATCTATGTGTAGGCATATTATGAACAGCATGAGAAAGATGGATGCACAATATATCCGGAGATTTTGTCTCTTCAATAAATTTTGTTTTGAAGAAAGCCACTCTTTAAAGTGAATTTGTTTTGAACTAATTGTTAAAAGAAACAATTCAAAACGAACTACATTTAATTTAATTTCCTATTGTATCTAAGAGAAATGCATGGATGACATCACAAAAATATTTTTTTATCAGCTTAAATGTTGATAATTTGTCACCCAAACCCCTTTATCTAAACACAACGACTTTATTCTCGATAATGAGTTTATTCTCAATATTGTTTTCGACTTTCTCGAATTTTACGATGTTTTTTTTTTTTTCCTAAACACATTGAGTCCGCCAGTAGCGGGCACTCGTGCAATGTAAACAATGACGCACATCCGAATGCTGTAGCTGCAGCCAGTGAGCACGAGCACACGGAACACACTCCGAAAATCCACCGGATATAGTTGACCATCCGGGGACTTCTGAAATACTCTTTTAAACATACTATGCTTTAGGACACGCTCATTTGAATCTCACATGCATAGGGTGTAAAGTATGGATATTGAGACGCAGGGCAAATCGTATAATCCCGATCAAGAGGCAACATTCCGGACTCTCTTGAATCCAACACGGAAGTAACTTAAATTGCAATTCTTCGACGGGCCGCTAGAGACAGGCTCCGAAAGTGAGTCCATCCCATAGACCACCCATTTTAAAATGCCTAACTTCACGTGCATAAAATAATATGTTTACAGCCTGGTACAAAAAGTGGTTTTGGTCTCTATAGCTATTTTTGCCCTTCATGACAACTGTGATGGGGCTGGCCTTTTTATAACTCATCCGTTTAAATTATATTAAAAGCCTTGCAAATTATGCAAAAATAAGGATGGCCACTTGAGTGACAGGTGATTGCCGCTGATGTCACTACTGCTGTCTGTTGACGTCTCGTCACCTCAGCACTTGGCATCTCTGCCGTTTGTACTTTTCTCGGGATTATTTCAAACAATATTCAAATAATATGTCTTGCGCTGCGATTAATTGTACTAGAAGAGCGTCCAAGAAGTCTGGGGTCCATTTTTTCCGGTGAGTGAAATTCTAATGTATTTATTAATTTATTTAAAACTTTACTACACGTCAGAATTACACAGACTGTGATTAGCTGTAGGCTGAAACATACTAAATAAAGCAGTCTGAAACGTTGGCATATGGCCTAATGTACTGTTATGCCTGCATTTCATAAATAGCTTAACTAACACACTATTGGAAGTATTTTGTTTTAACTGGTGACATGTTCTCAAAAAGATAGTAACTTACTCAAGAATAGACAGTGCAGCGGAACAGAATGAGGACTGTGATGTTCACCACCTGTTTTAAGATAAAATATTTGTATTATGACCTTTTTGACACTGCAGTAAGTAAAGTTGTATTGTTTGCTTGTAAAGTAGCCTGTGAAGGAGGTTACTATCTGTTTGCCTGTGTAAAGTTTTCCTCTAGGTGATTCAGACTATCACAGGCTGGATCAGTGGGTGCACAACGTTAGACGACTGAATTGGACCCCTAGCAAGGATTCTCGTCTGTGCAGTGAACACTTCGAGAGTCACCACTTCACCACTGACTCCAGGGTACAGAGACCTCGTTTCATACATTACAAAAAGTCAAGCAATTTATTGGTTGAAATTGGCGAAGTATTGACCATCATACATGAATTTACATTACCAATGAATTTACATCAACCAACTATTTGATTAGGTTACTGTTAATGTGAAATTAGTGACGCACTGACGCAAAAATCCAAATGAAGATTTTAGCAATCAAGCAGACCACTTTTTACCAACCTTTACATTGAATTTAAAAGGAACACTCCGACTTTTTGGGACTTATTCACCATATCCGCCAGAGTAAGATAAGTTCATACATAGCTTTTTCATCGTCGTATGTGCTGGAACTCTGTCTGACGCACCCACCGCTAGCCTAGCTTAGCACAAAGACTGGATATTAATGGATACAGCTAGCATACCAATCCCAATAAGTGACAAAATTACATAAACATTTTCCTATTTACATGTTGTGATTAGTATAGTCACAGAGTGTACAAATAACAAGGTCATATGAGACACAGCCATCTTTTAAACTCTAAATAAGCTCTTTTAAGCTGTTTATTGTCACAGCTCTTTTCAATACCACAAACACCCATTATTGTAAACTATGCTTTAATTACCTAGTGATTGCTGACTCTATTACTCCATCTCTGCTCCTCACCACGGTGTGTCTCAGGTGCTGCGGTAATCACTCTGCCCAAGTAGAAGTGCTTAGCCTTCTGAGAATATAGTTCCCAATATTTAAATGGTTAAAAGATGGCTGTGTCTCATATGTTAATGCAAAATACTCTATCAAAGACTGAGAATTGCAAAAAAAATAAAATAAAAATCTCTTTGTGAAATTCATGTTGGAAAAATGATTCTCCAGGTGAGACAGCAGAGCACAGCATGATTCTAAGTGAAGTTGCACATTCTTTTAATAGGAATAATAATTTTAATGTGTAATCTGTACTTCTATACTAGATTAATGAAACAAACACATACATCTCTGTTATTAATAACAGACACTTTTTTATGTTTCTTGTCATTTTTATTAGGGAAGAACATGCCTGAAGGACACCTCTGTGCCTACTGTTTTCTCTTACTACAAGAATAAAGAACAAAAGCCAAAAAGAAGACGCTTGGTAAAGATTAATGAGGTAGTAAGTGGCATCCCTTTTTCTGCTGTAAATAGTTATGAGGAGCTTGCATATATAGACAACTGGAATAGTCCCAACAGCCTTGCTGCCAATCAGAGCAAGGTCATGATGATGGAAGACGCATCTGAACAGGCATTTATTTGATGCTCAAGTCGTCATGCACAATGACATCGCTCTGACAGTGAATGTGTGTGAGGATGTTAGTTTGGGTTGCAGCGTTCAACACAAATCGGAGTGAAAAACTAGCACACTCAGCATCAGGTCACTTTTACACTATGCCTAGCAGCTCTTTGAGTGATCACTACTACAATATTTCAGAATCTTTCCAAAAACACTTAAATGGAAAGGTTATAGATCTTATATAGCCCCGCCCGCCCATTTTCAGTGCAGAAAATAAAATGTCATGTTGCTGAGCAGAAGAAAGTCGGAAAAGACAGTTTGCTCATCGATGATGGATGAAATGTACATTCATAATCAAACTGAGTTTGGTGGGGACCAAATTCATGGCTATGTTGACATCAGTGATGGCGAGACGGAAAATGTTGTGGCAACATAAGCTCTGGTCTTCATGTTTGTTGCAATCAATGAGTTTTGGAAGATTCCCATTGCTTACTTTTCTTATCAATAGCATGACAGGAACAGAGAGAGCAAGAATCATCCAAGAGAGCCTTGTTGGGCTTCATGCAATCGGAGTAAGGGTCGCCTTTTTGACGTGTGATAGTCCCTCCCAAAACTCACCAATGATCCGGGAGCTTGGTGCAAACTTGGGCATCATGACATGAGATGTGACATTCTCCATCCTGAGGATCACACACTCAAATCGATGTGCACTTGCTTTATTGCTTAATGCATGCCAGCTTTATAATAAAACAAAACACTTAGTTCCTTTATAATAACACATTTAATATTATAAATTGAATTGTTAAATGATTGCTTTTATAGCACATGAATAAATTATTCGGATTTGGGCGAGTTTATGTGCTTCTGGGTCTGCATTTCCCCTCCCGGACACCAGGGTGCAGCAGAACACATTGAGCTCGTTGGGAAGCAGCAGGAGCTCGAATCGCGTTGTTGCTTTGGCGAAAGGCTTTGTACGTACAATACTACAGTGAAGACGTTTAAAACATCAGGAGAACGCATGAAAGCCCCCGTTTGAAAGCTGATCTTTATCTCTACGTGAGTATGTAATGAAACCGTCACAACTCTTTCAATTTATAGCATCATTTCCTCTCTGTTCCCTCTCAAATGTAGCCTTGCTAGCACGCATGCGAATGCATAACGCAGGTCTGCGAGTACGATGCTGATGATCAATAGTTTTAAGCTCAGATTTGATAGGAAACCATTAATAAGTGCTTGTGTGCACATGAGATCGCTGTTATTAAATATATTGTGTTGCATTATTAACATGGCGGAAAATGCAGTGCATGCAGGGGGTCTGCAGCAGAAGGCATCTCTCAATGGATTTCTCAAAAGTCGTTAGCTTGGGTTCCATTGTAATGCTGGTGACCTCTATATTGAAATAATGTGAATATACACCGATACGGTTCATTATAGTTTATTTTCAGATGTGTATGTGTTCTAGCTGCAGACCTGCGCCTTCAGCACTCAATGACGTCACGCGCGCTCTCTGCGAGGGAACCGGAAATACGTAATTGGTTGGTTTAGCCCTTCCCCCACTCAATGGAGAATTTTGGATAAATGGATAAAAGTTATAAAAAAATACTATTGAAATGATAATAGCGATAGATTTGTTCTTCAAAATGTGTCTTAAATCTGAGTGTACCGGATTATTGAAAATGAAAAAAAGTGTCCCACCCTCTTTTTCAGCAGCCATCTTGGTTCCAGAAGTATTTTTTCCATTCAGTTTTCCCATAGAGATTTTTTTAAAATAGATTTAGGCTGCGTCTGAAATCACCCCCTATATACTATTTTAATGGACAGTCATTTCCATTTATAGTGCGGTGTCCGAAAACATAGTGGAAGTTATCAAGTGCACTTATTCAATCCCACGAGTTGACAGCCAATGTACTCTCAATGGCTAGAGAATACCCATAATGCACTGACAGTCACATCACAGGGTCTCGCCAGAAGTTGATGACCATAGCTGAATCATCAATCTGTCCATTTTCCAAACCGCTGGTCCAATGTGGCTACAGTGTAATATTATACAGGTATAAATTAGTTACTACTGGAGCTGTCAGTTTTCTAAGTTTCAAAAGATTATTTAACCGCAAGCACAAACTGCTGCTCTTCCTGCAATAGTCAGTGTCTGAATTTACTCTCTTTTTTGATTCACCACTTCCAGTGGACTATATTAGTGGAGGAATTTAGGGAATGGTGGTGAATAAGGGTATAGGGGGTGATTTTGAACACGGTTGCTTTGCTATGCTAAATATTGACTAGGCTTATGAAAGATCTGGAAGGGGTTGAAAGACGACAGGCCCAAAGCTTTTGGACCCCATTTATATCTGTTATTTAGAGTCGTCGTCTTGTGGTCCAATCGAACAGGGGCCAAAATTGTCATTTCAAGTATTTTGTGGACATTTTCCTGTGGTTCGACCAAAGTTAACAGAAAAAAAAGAATTTTTAAGTTTCCCTGAATTCATTTATAGTGTAATGTAAGAAAACCTATGTAATATTGGCACTAATTCTGAAGTCCTGCAGGCTTAGAGTGACACATTATATTTTTAAACTGGCAATTTCTTCTATCAATAACAGAGATGGTCAAGTTTCACCCTTTATTAAAATAAAGATGTCAAAGTTTGTGAATATTATGTAGGTTAAGGTTCTAATTTATTTTTTATATATTTTTTTCTCCTGTACCATTTGGCACCTACTATTTTACTTTTAGGTGCTGATATTTTACTTTTTAAAACTTTCAAAAAATATATTTATATATTTTAATCTTACCTACCCCAAACCTTTAAACAGTAGTGTACTTTTCAGTGCCACAGTGGCTCAGCTCAAATCTCACATAAATGGACATACATTTAATCAGAAGTGTTGAAGATGACAAAGCTATAATTTCTTAGCCAGAGGAAAAAAGAAGGAAAAGCATTTATTTAATTGAGGGATGGAATAGTATATAAATGAATCATCTTAAATGTTGAAAATCTTTTTGTTGTTCTTTTTTTTTCTTTTCATATCTACATACATGCTGAATAAGTAGCTGGAGATTCTGTCTATCGCTCATCCAAACTCGCAAACTCACTTATTACGTGTTTGTTACCGGCTCTAATTTGGTTTTGCTATTTATTAGTGCACATTTAAATGCCTTCATTGAGATACATGGAAGTTTAACATAAATGCAGGTGTTGCATTTTACAGTTAAATGTATAAAACAACCAAAAACTGTTTCAGTTCATATTTGAATGTTCTTAACGTTTACTTCTGTATGGATGTGATTTGTATTATTTATTTTCTATTTAGCCTTAATTAACTTTCATATTGCTCTTGTTTTCATTCATTAAATTCAATTTCATTCTTTATTATTGGTGTTGATTTTTAACCTTGACACGTCTTTTTTCCCTCTTTATTATGCCAGTGTTACTATTCTATATGCAATGTTTGGTATAGAAATTTGACTTGTAAGAGAATTAAAGAGTTTCTGCATGAGAATGTCAATTTCATGCTGCAGTCACAATGAAAAAAGTTTATGTTGAATGTCAATTGCCCTTTTCTGTCTTAAATTATGTTTGTTTTATCCAATATGTCGATACTAAAACTAAATGTTTCACTCTTTCTGTCTTTTGAACTCTAGCAAATCAGCACTCTGCCAGCGGATCTGGGCCAGATGGACCAGTCATCAGGTACGAAACCAAACGCATACATTTCACCGCAGCAATTTCACCCACTTTAAACTTCATTTGTTGTTGCTATAGGTCATTTTTTGTTAGTTTCATCTCTCATGCTGATGTATTAAACCTTATTTGTCTTGTCTATCTCCTTTAGAGCTTGAGGTTAAAGCTTCTGCTGATCAGGGTGAGAGCAGCAGTGGTCTGCCAGTGGAGGATGAACTTGATGGACTTCCAGTCTTTGGAACAGATGAAGATGATTGGGAAGTAGACAGTAGCTTTGCTCAGAAGGCTTTCGATGGGAACAGCAATGATAAAAATGAAAGTCAAGATGGAATGACAACTAGTGGTGCTGAAGCAGGTCAGTTTGAACATTTTAAATCATTTACTAAGCAATATTTCATATGCTAAATAGTTTCTGCAGTGATATCAGGTCTCCTTTACTAAGCATGCATATTATTAGGGCTGTCAACTTTAGTCGTTTAGTCGACTAATCGGTCGATGCCGTCTTGGTCGACTGACATTCTTATTGGTC
>JAOTRC010000013.1:18372760-18384851 GCA_027497675.1 Cyprinella lutrensis
CTACATTGGCCACCGTAGGAGTTAAAACCAAATCGGAATTAAGAGGAACAGAAACTAATATTCACTGGATGGTCATATCCCTTTTCACCACTAGATGGGGGTAAAAATCACAGTTTAGCTTTAAGTACTGAGATAAAAGTTTACAGTTTGATATGAACACTTTTGTCTACAGAAGTAATACAGCAAACCACCTTTTGAAAGTAACCTGGCACTTCAAGTAAGATTATATCAATTGCATAATTACACCACTAGGTGGCTAAAAGTGACTTAAAAATATGTATTCGTCATTTAAATAAATAATTCAAGAGATTCATTCAAAAATGCTGATTCATCCTGTAATGAAATAGATAAAGTCAGAACCTCTGGTAAATTACATCTTATTTTGTTTAGTTGTCTATTTGGTGCAAAAAAAGACATTGTGATTCTCAGTTTATGCAGAATTGTGGAGTTCTAGAAAAACTGAACTGAATGTTTTGATATATCAAATCTGTTCCAAATTTAGGAGGAGTTTGGAAAGGTAATTTTTTTTTAAGAAAAGAAATTCGGAAAATCTAGCTGTAAATTTAGAGCATGCTGTAAATTAAGTGCAAATTAATTGTAAGACGGAGACTTTAAAATTGCCACCAGAAATCTTCAGGAATGTTGTTCTAACTGGAAATTGAAACAAGGGTGCACTGAGAAGTGTGAAGCCGTCAGATGGCAGTTAAGAAGTTTCATAATATCCCTCCGGAAGAAACCTGGCATATAGGACGGAGTAGCTCGTTTAAAGTGTGAAGCGGAAACCCTTCAGGAACTTTGTACATAACGCAACAAAGCCAAAAACAATGAGACTGAATGCAGGCCAGATGGGGACTGAAGAAGCTGAAAGAGAGGGAGATGATGCTGATGGAGGAGTGGTTGCCATGGAGCCTGCTGCAGTTGAAGAAAGTCACCATAAAAGGAGATGAATGTGTCGGCATTGGTCAAAATGGTTGTTACATTCTAAAGTGTCTGTGCCTGCTTTACAAGAATATTGGTCTTTTGTGAATTTTTGTCATGCTAACTCTGGCGTTCATTTCAGTATTATACCTCTTGAGGCATTATTTGTCTTCATTCAGTCTAAAATGCATTTGATCTGTAATTTATTTACATATTCAGTAAGAATTCAGTGCAAGCCTTCTTTTATATTATCTTGTTATTTATATAATAATATTTTGTTATTTCTGATGGGGAAATCATCAGATTAAGTTATTTGCATTCTTTTTTTTCTTGCTTGAATAAAAGAGAAAGTGAATCAACAATAACTGTGGACCGCGGAGGTGTCTTGTATCATCCTGAAGTGGTTTATTTTTTTGACAATGACTGGCTTACTGTACGTTTATCATGATGATTATATTACACAACTACTTGCCAATAAAGTAAATACATGGAGATGAAATACTGATTTGAGAATCTGTTTTTTCTTAGTTGAATCAGTAAAAATTATAAGATAAACACAAATAATATTATTAAAATAGAATTTATTATCTGCATTAATTGCTTCAGTCTATTAAAAGAATATTAAACTTGAATTATTTAAAAACGGTTGAATGAATGATTCAATGACTCATAAAGACTCAAACTATTTCATTCCTATTCATGAAGACTGCTCTCACTTGGTCAGCGGCAACATAGATCTGAATGTTCGCTGTGATCGTATTTGTCAAATAGACGCAGGCGAATCCTTGTCATTTAGGAAAAAGATTGCGAGGGTGTTTCGAGATGGAGATTGCATTGTGCCACTCTATCAGTTTTTATCTACAATATAACGTCTTTCACTATATTAAAGGTATAATACTATTTTTAGAATTACTTAGATATTCTTAAAATATTTGTTTATATTTTCAATTAGCTTTCAGTTTAATGAAATTTAAGAATTATTTATTTTAATTATTACTTTTTGAATATGTATGTAATGTATATCAATTAGCTTAGTTTTAGCACCATTTGAGCATTAAAACACATTTTATTTCAGTCAGTATTCTAAAGAGCTGTTTAACGACATATTTTCAGATATCGCGTGTGCTCCGTTTGTTTTACTGGGCTTTATCTTTTGTAAGTTTCCTTTCATAATGTCTGGTTTCTTTGTTGTGTAGTAATAAAACTAGTGTTTTGTGTCTCCTTCAGGGACGTAAGCGATCTGGAACCGATACAGCAGGCACCGTTTGGCTTAGTACGTCCTGCTCGAAGCTTAACCAAATGTACGGAGTGGAAGCTTGGGCCAGCTGGGTGAAAATGAAAACGGGACAAAGTGAACAGAAGCAGGAGTCCGGTAAGTTCACACATATGGGTCAGAACATGGAGTCATTCCCTCTCCGTCTGCCGCAGCTTTTGTCATTGGTAAAGGTCATTGTCTCGGTCGGTGTGTGACATCGCGCTTGACCCACCATGTGTTTTAGCAAGTTTTTCTTCTCCCACTGTGTCTTATTCAGAGGGCCCCATGACTGTGAAGGAGGATTTGTTGCAGTGCACTCCTGCAGATCTCAGTATTGGTCTGTGTCGTTTCATCAAGGAGGTCCGCAGGCCGAACGGCAAGGCGTATGAACCCGACAGCATCTACTACCTGTGCCTGGGCATTCAGCAGGTTTGAGAATGAATTAAATCCAGCACATTTGCTTCAAATTTACATGTACACTATATATTTTTAACACACTTCACTCAATTCTTAGTGCCTGCTTGAAAATGAGCGTCTTGAGAACATCTTCACGGATTCGCTCTATAGTCAGTTCATCACTGACATCACCACACTGCTGAAGGACTGGGGTAGTACATTGCCGCCTGGAGGTAAATCTCTTTTTCCCAAAACGACCTTGTTCTGTCACCTTCTGCAAAAATAGTCATCACTTTTTCTTTTTTTTCATAGATACTATATATGTTCTTATATGTGTGTGTGTAAGCAATAAGGTACGAGAGGCTGTGCTGTATTGTGAATAAGTAAAGGCTGAAGGGCGTTGTTTGGCACAACGCAAAGTGGAGTTTGGAAAGGTACTTGAAACAATACAATAACAAGTATTGTATAATCGAGAGTATTGCCTCGAGTACCTTATTGCTTTTATAAAACGGTTAACACAATATAAAAATGTTTAAGGGGAAAATGAAGAAAACTTGAATGAAGTAAAATCACTAAAAGTCTTCTTTCCGCTAGAAAAAAAGTTCCTGACCATGAACAGCAACAACGTTCAATGTGTAATATGCATGAAAGCTCAAATAAAAACATACTGTAGGAGTGTTGCGCAGTGATAAATAAAACCGTTGGGTGAAGCGGTCATAGCCGTGTTTTATCACGAATAAAGCACAGCTATTGACCAATCAGAATCAAGGATTGTAACTAATATATTATTTACAAGGATTGTAAATAATATATATTATAAACATATATATACACTGAATATGGCCTGTTCACATAACTAAAGCATATCACCCAACAAATCTAGACTAACTACTGACGCCATATCAATAGCTCCACTGAAATGCCAGTTCTGGATGTATTATCAAAAAAAAAAGTATATTAGATGTTTACAGTATTATAAGCTTAAAATAAACCTTTTATTATTTGTAATGAAGTCTAACCATTTACTTGTAAAGCTGATTAGCTTCATACTTTGAAATATCATGCGCTATTTTTATACTCCTTATAAAAAGTCAAGCATTTTTTGTAATCTTTCTTGTACAGAATTTAAAATCCCCTTGCATTGTGAATAGGCTTTTAAGGTGATCATGATGTTTCCATAGGATATATACACTCGCGGGTTGAGGAGGAGTACCTTTGGGAATGCAAGCAGTTGGGCGCTCTATCTCCTATTGTCCTGCTCAACACGCTGCTCTTTTTTGGAGCCAAGCTCCTCAACCTCAAAACGATTGAGGACCATCGTCGCCTTGCATTCGCCAATGTCACCCACTCCTCGAAGGCCACCAAAAATGGCACGACCTCCTATCTTCGGTTCAGACTGCCTAGCAAAGAGGAGGAAAAGGACAAGAAATGTAAGAGTTGTGCTGAAGGTGCAATGGGCACCATGTGTGTGAATCGTTACAGAGCTCCTAGTCGTGTGAGCGTGCATCTGCTCATAATATTTCTTGTGTTTATTGAACATCCAGCACTGGCTGTTAAAAGGAGGAAAGAGGAAGAGGTTGTTGAAGATGGGTTTTTGGAGATGCCTGAGAATGTGGAGAACCCCTTACGCTGTCCTGTCAGACTCTACGAGTTCTATCTGTCGAAATGGTGAGGGCTATTTTTTCATTTGTTCACCATCATGTCTTCCATGACAATCTTATTGTTGGTTAAAACTATTAAAGGGATAATTCAACCAAACATTTAAATTTTGTCATAATTTACTCAACCTCATGTTGTTCCAAACCTGTATGAGTTTCTTTCTTCTGCTGAACACAAAAGAAGATATTTGAAAGAAAATGGGTAACCAAACAGTTAAGCCCCATTGACTTCCATACAATGGGGTTGAGTAAATTATGACAGAATTTTCGTTTTGGGTGAAATATCACTTTAAAATTGTCAATTGAAATAAAATAAAACATAGATATTATTTGAAAAATTTAAACTTGAAATAATTGAAGTACTAAAATTACTACAACTAAAACTGAATTAATAAATTTAGATGAACTGAAATTAAAGCTAATATAAAAAAGCTTGCAAAATGAACTAAAATTAAAATGTGAACTAAAATAAAAATATCACAATAAAAGCTAATTCAAAATATTAGTAAATACTTTAACTGTTTAAAAAAAATACTAAAATAACACTGCTGCTGACGCTTTCTAATTGTTATGCTGAATATGGCTCAGGTTGGACTCTGGTTACAAGAAATCAATGCATTTAACACTAAATTAGCATGTATTTTAATCTCATAAAGGTTTTGTATGGCATCAGTAGGAATTTAATGGCAAATAATCACTTTTAATAATAAAATGGACTGCTTATAAGCCTCTTTTTCCATCTCATTTTGTTTTACACAGAATGGAAATGACACGTATTTGAATTTTTTCAGTGAACTATAATGTGTTCTCTACAACTCTCTACAATTTTGAGACTGAATTTTGAATCACAATTATGCAGATTCTTGAAAGAAGCAGCTTGAGTTCTGCACACTAAACGAGCTTCATTGAAATTGCTCTTGCTTGAAGGAGAAGAGTCACTTGTTTGGTCTTTTTCTGGTGCTTTTATTAAAGAGATATCCTTTGTAATGTTCATTCAGCTCAAACTCCGTGAAGCAGCGTCCAGATCTTTTCTACCTGCAGCCCGAGGCGTCCTGCCACCCCAGCAGCCCTGTGTGGTACTCAGCCCAGCCATTGGATAGCACCATGATGGAGAGCATGCTCACACGAATCCTAGCTATACGGGACATTCATCTGGACTCTAAGCATCAGCAAAAGTACCTGGACTCGTCAGATGAAGAGAGCTCTTAATTAGAACCTACAAACTTTGAGACCTTGCTTTGAAAAATAACTAAAAAAAACCAACATCATGATGACCAATGTTTAATGACATCTACGTATTACTTTTATTCAGATGGGAATGGGATGAAAACAGAAATGAAATTGTGCACAAGCTCAACAGACATTCCTTAAGTCATCAATTCTATCATGAATGGTATATAGACCTTTAAAATGAAGTTTGGCGGGAATTGTTTGGTTTTTAGTCACAGTAGATATTGTTTCTCGGTATTTAGTATTATTTAGTGAAAGTTTTTTAAGTTTAAACATTCATCCTGTCATTGTTGGTAACCTTTGAAAATATATGAATTCTCAGCTGAATGGCTGGCTTACTTCTGGTAAGAATTGTAAGGGTTTCCACTGACCTTGACATGTTTTCTGGACACTTGCTACTTTGTACACTTATTGACATGTAAAGGAACATTCACTCTGAAAATGTTCACAACCAGAAGTCATTTGTTTTCATTGAATTGAGCAACTCTTAGGGATGCTTAAGATTTACGTGACCACTCAGATACGTGACAGTAAAGCTATAAATCTCATTCCGAGGGCATTTTAATGGACAGAAATTTATATAGTGCCATGTGTGCAAGACGCAAAAAAAGATCATTTTGAATGTGTGTATCTGCTAAAAATTAATTTTCTCTTGACCACAGACGTTTAGTACAGACAGCCTCGGCTAATAGACATGCAAAAAGCTCCAATTCGGATCTCAGTTGGTCTTTAAGAAATAGATATTTTAGGTGTCAAGCAATGAGTGTGACGCATTCATGGAGTCAAAGTCGTGGAGTCGTGTCTCAGTCAATAGAGGGCAGTCCTGCTTTGTTAGTTCAAGTGACAGGACCTTAACATGGTAACAATGGGAATCAAATAAGCAATATTTAGCCACATGATTATGCTGATATTTGCACAGATAGATGCAGCGCCAGCCTACGATGTAAAGCCAATTGTCATTCGCTACCATGGTAACAGAGACAAGAGCTGTTGCATGTGCTTCGCACTGGATTCTGAATGTGCTGCTGCTTTTCAAATCGTGCAACACATATGAAAAGCACTTATATATATGCGTCAGCCTTTAGTAATGGAATTATTGTTAACCAGAACGTCCCACATCAGGGCCTTTAATTTAACCTGCACTGACTTTAAGCATTGCTGAATGTAATGGGAACAATATATAAGTGAGGCAGCTGAACTATATACAGTTGTTAAAGGGCAAGTGCTGCTTGTCTGATCACACATCTCCTACCAATTGTTCGTACATGTACAATTAGGTATGGCGGACAGAAAGATGCATCTCAGGGACGGATCACGTTTATATTGCCTGTTCAAAAAGAGTGTGTGGGCGTGCTCCGGGCAGATGAGGTGTGATTCAAGAGGGTTCGAGAATGAGAGGAGAGTGTGTGGGAGAGAGAAGTACAACAAAGACAGACAATCTGGCAGTGTATGACTGAATCTCCATTTGAAAAATTCAAAAACAATGTCAAACTTTGGTTTTTTGAAACCCATGCTATTGGTGTAATGTGCTAAATGTTTCATTTAGATGAGTTTTTTATTTACACAAATAGGGATACTGGCAAATGTAGATAAGGTCTGATGAGAATCTAAGCCATCTTTTTAGAGGTCAAACCAAATTGAGATAAAAGTCACTGAATGGAAATGAAATGAGCGAGGCAAAAAAAAGTCCTAAGCTCTTGATAAGTGTTAAAGCCCTGAAGCTGCCTCAAAACTCAGGGGAGGGAGCTGAGAGAGTGATAGTGAGGCAGTAGGAGAGAGGAGGGAGAGAGAGAGAGAGAGAGAGAGAGAGAGAGAGCTGCCGTTGGTGTTGATATAAGAGGCTATTTATCAAACCAACTGTGTTTCTGTGTGACGAAGGACAAGACTCTGAGAGCTGCAAGATAATGCTGGAATACAGATTGGATTCCTGGACACTTTTCACACCTGGATCACCGGCGTACAAGGAACTTGGACTGTCCATCTGTCATCCTGCGATGCTATGATTACCAGTTACGTCAGTGATTAACTAGGCGATGCAAAGAGACCATGGAGAAGTGTTATGTCACATTTGACTGAGGAAAAGAAATGAGTTTTTGCTCTAATACTGCATTTTTGAAGTGTAAAGATGCTGCCTCAGGAGACTGTGAGCTCTAAATCTGGAACAGAACTGCTTATATCTGACTAAACCAAGGGGATAGACAGACATACATCTTTTTTTTAGTCTTTACTTGGTAAAGCGTACTGTCTCACAAAGTTGCTTCCTTCCCACTTTATGTTGCTGTCAAGCTATACATTTAAGGGAAGTATGCTTTATTTTTTATATTTCCAGTGGAGGTACTGAGGCCATTTCTTGACTAACCACTTTCCATCACCTGAAGACTAGTAAGTTTTTAATTTCGTTTTATTTTACCACCACCTGAAGTCTAGTAAGTTTTTATTTTCAGTTTTCTAACTAAGTGAAAAATGTCTGTCTCCTATCATTTCTAAGAAGACTTGGTACACATGCTCTGCCAGCATCACACAATAGACTTCTGGAGGATTGTATTGGAGGTTGTGTAGAAGGCCATCGTCAAGAAGCGACACAATGGGGAAGCCATTAAGTCGTCCAGGCTGCTTACGGCAGAGCCCTTGTTGTTCAAAAAAAGTTGATGACAGGGAGGGCTACAATGAGGATGGATACATACCTCAACGGTCCATTTATGACACGATGTGCATCAATGAACAGATTGACCACGGTTCGGCACACAGCACTCTGGGTTCGAGAAGGGGCAGAGAAACTGACTTCTCCAGTAATGGTTCCCTGGGAGCAGGTGGAGACATGTTTGACACAAGGTCTTCTGTGCTAGTCAGCAGTGGAAAAAAACTGGACGAGAGGTTCATATTTGATTCTCTAAAATTAGCAAATGACGAACTAAGCAAGTCACCAAGAGGGTTTGTGAGGTCGGCATCCCCCAGCGTGTCCTGCAGTTCGGCTCCAAGCGGATCCATGAACAAGCGGCATCATCACCAAGAAAGTGGCAAGAAAGACAACCTCTGCCGTCACTCCTGGAAGGTTCTGTCTCCGCCTAAGTTCCCAGAACCTTTTGAACTCTCCCCAGGTGAAAAGACCTACTTAAACCCAGGAGTTGCCTTCTTTCCAAACAGCATTACCTCCCCACAAATTTCCCCCTTCTCTGGATCCCCTTTCTCCACTGGTACGCATACACCTTCTGTGTTCTTCTCTCCCTCCCCCTTGCCCTATCAGCAGTTCAACAGGCAATCTTTACCTACCCAACCGTCTTCACCAAGACCACCTCTGTCAGAGTTATCAGTCAGTGCCCTAATGTGTGGCCAAGAGGACAAAGACAAACTAGAGATTGGCCATGGTATGAGGGATGATGGGTGCATGGCAAAAGATAATCTGTTTCTGACTTTTAAACCCCAGAGCATCGAACCTGAAAAAGAACCGCTGCTGGCCACCCCAGAACCTGAAACTGACACAACGCCCCTTATGCGCTCCCAAACATCAAAAAGACCTGCCTTCTCACCCACTCCAATGGAGTCCACCTGGCCCCGGCGACTGATTGGGAGGAGAAGGACTGTAAGACAAGGTGGTGCAGTTCACAACCTCCCAATTCTCCCCCCTCTACCCTCTCTGCTAATGCGGAGCGTCTCAGATAAAAAGACCATTCCCCGTCTTTCACCGTTCCCCGAGCACCAGGGAAACGTGGATGGACATCTTGACAAGTCTACATTGACAAGAGATTTGAAGGATTGCTCACTTCAAGAATGGAAGATCTTGCGAGAACAAGAGGAGCGTAAAGCTGAAGCATCCAAAAATGAGAGTGTGATTGAGGAAGATATAGAAGAAGAGAGAAAATTGGTGCTCATAGAGGAGAGCACTGAGCAAGACATTGAAGAAAATACCACTCCCGAATGTGTGGAAGAAAACTGGGAGGCTGTGTTGGAGATGGTTAATTCACTTTGGGATGAGACATGGAATGAAGATTTGCAAATTGTTGGCTCTCTAAGGCGCTGGCCTCTTTTACATCCTCCATCGGGGTTTGGTGGCTCACAAGCTCCATCTGGTACAAGCTCAGAACTGGGTGCTGAAGATATGTTGGAGATTGAGAAAATGAACCAAGAGGTTGTGGAAAGCCAAGATGATGACGAACCGATATTTCAGTACAATTTGCAAACATGTCAAGGTAAAAGTAATGTTATTCTTATTCAGCCAGGGGGCCATAAACTTGTTCATGCAAAGATCCCAACCAGTTTAGATCTTTCCACCATTGACGCCCAAATGGGTAACAAATACAACCATAGCGAATCGCCCGATTCCCACCTGACGCTAGATTCGGATTCAAGTGGTATCTACATGTCAAATCCCAGCCAAACGAGTAGAGAGGACATCACTTCTGATAATGACAGACCTTTGTCCGATCTTGGAAGTATTACTTCGCTTATTCAAGAGGAAGAGGGTAAGGACAATGTTCGAATTACTGGAGCATACTCTTCAATTCCAAAAGCAAATAAAATGGCAACTTTTAACAAAAAAGATCCCTCTGGACTTAGAGCTAATAGCGTAGAGCTCGGAAGGCAAGCATTTTGTAAAGAGATTACAAGTAAGGCTACAGAAATACAGGCACGCTTGAAACCTGTTGGCAAAGGATCTCTAACCCAAGAGATTTGTAACACTGTGAACACATCAACTGATTTACCTTTGCCACTTTCCCCATCCAAACACGTGGCTAAAGAAACTTTATTAATCAAGAGCGACACTGATCCATTTGTTGCCACAGATAGTTTTGTCTACCTGGCAGTATCAGTGCAGCCCCCAAGCCAGGGAAGCGTGACAAAACCTGCACTGGAGGAACCATTGCCTCCTACTTCCTTTGCCAAACCTCGCCCTTACCCTGATGAATGTGATTTCCTCTCGACAGATAGTTTTGTTTACCTGGCTGCTCCTGACTGCCACCTGCTGGTTACAGAGGGACATTCAGTATATGGTGACTCAAAAGATTCTGAATCAGAGGACAGCGGTTCTAGGGCAGACTTTGTTATAGCCTCTGCAGTAGGAGGAGATAGCGATTGGGACTCAGACCTGACTGATTCTGAACAAGAGCCAAACTCTTCCAATCCTCCATGGGACTACTGGGAGGAGCTAGAGCAGGGGGTGCTGCAGGAACTATTCAGCGATGACCAATCAGATGCAGACAAACTGCTCTATGGCAACCAAGCTCAGCAGATTTCCTGCCAGCGTGGGGAGTTGGCTGCTATTGTTGTACAGGAGCTGGAAGAGGTGTCCTCACAGTACACACAGGGGGCAGAGGCACACACTGAGGTGAAGTCTGTATCCTAACTCTCATTACGGCAATGGCAAGCCTATTGTATTAGAGCCCATTTAATAATTCTAACGTTAAACATCATAAACAGGTATTTTCATTTTTGTTTTCCTCTATTTCTCCTTATTTAATAATGTATATATTATTTCAAAGTTGTGATGCCAACATACCAGTATTCACAATTAAAGTTCTTGATTGCAATTTTGTTGAAGCACAGTTTAAGTCTCTCTTTTAAGTTGCATTTCTGTTTTAAATTTTGTGTCATGGTGGACAGCTTTATGGGTTTATTGAGTTATTGATTTCAATGTTAAGTTGACCGGTAAGCATTTGTTAAATGATAGGTTTGGCTATTAATAGGTGATCGTGGATGCAATGTGACTATCAGAGATCAAGCATAGGAGCTTCAAATCTATTGCAGACTAATGTTAGATCAATAATAGATACACTATATACTGTGTGCTCTGTTTAACAATAATTAATGTTGTATGTTAAGAGGATCATTTTAAAAAACTGACTGTGAAAGTCCTGAAGGGCAATTAGGCTGATGTAGACACAAGGAGCACAGTTTATAGCACAAATAATGCTTAATATGCAGTAAAACGTGTGTACTTAGCTCAGTTTATGACGTTTAAATTCAGCAGGGAGAGTTGTTCCACTTTTTAACACATTGCAAAGGAAATGCATTCTGCCTGGGTTGTCAATAAATGAAATGTGAAGGATCAAAGTCTTCATTTCTTCGCTTAATTTCTTTTCATTCTTAGCTGTTTACTTAGCATGCTGTTGGATACCCCCCAGCATTCCTTTCCATTACACCATCTGTCTCATGGCCTATATATATGATTTCTCATGTGAGTTGTTTGGGATCAGAGTGAAGGAGCCTAAAGTTCTAGTGTTTTTGTAGAGGCCAAAGGGGCTATTTTTAGTTAAATTAATTAGTTCAGTGTGAATGAGGCCAAACTAAATGCATTGTGTGCCAGGATAATACATAAGTGGGTCGTGTGGATGAGATTTTGCTGCCGCCCATCGTTGTTCCTCAGTAACCTACATTATGCTTGTTTTGTTCCATCTGTTATGCATACTATGCATCAACAGTGTCACTGTTGTATCTGGGTCCAACCTGAATCTTTTGGCTTTGACCAAATATCCTGCACTGTGATGTCTCTGTTTTAAGATCTTTTAGTAAGGTCAGCTAAAATCATATTTTAAGAACAGTCTCCCACTCTCTCTTTCAGGTCAGGTCAGAGTTAGGCAGAATGTGGAATAGCATGGTTTCAAACTACTCATACTTCTCTGGAGGCAGTCGTGACCTA
>JAOTRC010000013.1:18419557-18437786 GCA_027497675.1 Cyprinella lutrensis
AAAAATAAAAAATTTATATACATGCCTAGGCTATGATATTAAATATTAACAAAAATCAATATTAAGGAAAAAAAAACTAATTGGCCTATATGTGTTGGTGATTATATTAATCAAAGCAGTAAGTTTGTTTCTCAGCTGTAAGTGTGATGTTTAGAATCGTTTAAATGAATCGCGTAGACTGGTTTTGTGAATTTGTTCAACCGACTCTTTTAAAAGATCCGACTCAAAAGAACGATTCATTCAGGAATCAGACATCACTACTGCAGTCTACTCCGGGCAGGAGAAACACGCACACACATTAACAGCAAGAGAAGTGCTTGCACGTCAAAATTGAGCCTGAGGGTGGGAAAAAAACTTACGCAGTCTCCATCATCACAGATTCACGTTAACATTTTACAAAGGTCACGCCTTTCTTTCCAACATATGAGTGTCTGATGTACTGTAATTGCTTATCAGAGTCACTAACTATGTATAGTAAGCAAAAACACGCAAAGTCAGTCGCGCGGATGACAGCCTGACTCATCGCTAATGTGCTGGGTGACTTCACTCCTGCTTTTTGGAGAGAGGATTGCGGCTGTGTTAGTGTGACTCTTGGGTCTCATAACGAGCACAGCACCGCATAGAGCTGCACTGCATCCGTCCACCCAGTGCCGATGCTTTTCTCGGAAACGCGCACCTGACTGCTAGAAATGGAGTGGAA
This sequence comes from Cyprinella lutrensis, assembly GCA_027497675.1. Lineage (NCBI taxonomy): Eukaryota > Metazoa > Chordata > Actinopteri > Cypriniformes > Leuciscidae > Cyprinella > Cyprinella lutrensis. The sequence continues at coordinate 18,420,258 of JAOTRC010000013.1, forward strand.
CCACGTCGAGACTGTGCAGGAATTCACTGCTGAAGGACAATGCAGCAAAATTAAGGTCCGATCATGCAGAATAACCTGGGACTCTCACCAGGTAATTGCCGCGCCCCCCTTTTTAAAGTGCATTCTTAAGCTTTGGTCTGTGTAGCATTGATTTGGAAAGCACAGAATCGGTTTACTCAAATTTTCAGACTGTAAGTGATTTGGAAGAAGGATTGACCAGTTGTGACAAGTGTCAAAGTGTTGGATAATACTTTGTTGTAGTTAGCTGTTAGATCACAGTATAAAGGGAAAGGATGCTCTTACCTTACCTGACGTGGCTAATAATTGGCTGTTATTTGACATGACAGCTAGTGGCGAAATGCTGTACAATTAAAGGCTACTTTAAACGGGATTTTTCTAATACTGTGTAATTATTATAAATGCAGTTTTTGTGATCTCATATTTATGGAGTGACTATTGAAAGATTTCTGTATGCTTCAAAAAGGTAAAAATGGCACAAAAACATAAAATAACCTACTCTTGGTCGTCTTGTATATAAAAACCCACTAAAATATTGATGTTGGGAAAAAAAGTTAATTTAGAGTAGTGCCTGTGATAGAGTTAAAACTAATTAACTAAAATTATATTTTAGGATTTCTCCTACTTTATATTAGGCAAAATTTGAGTATTGAATGTCATCGTTTTACAATTGCAGCCATTTTGTAATATTTGTAACATCAAGCTCATTATCACTATTTGTTGAAAAATCATCACTTTTCCCAATAGCTACCATATTGGGGAAATGCTTTATATTATAATTCATGGTTTACAATTTGCATGGTTTTATATACCGGCAATGCACCAACATTGAATGTATATTTAGATAAAATAATGCATATTTAGATAAAATATGTTTGGTGAATAAATTTGCTTTGACAATAAATTCATATTACCTGCCTCAAAGAAATTTGACATGACAAAATATGTTGCAAAATAAATAAATCTTTCTATCTTTAAACTTTTCTCTCGCATCAATCACACGCAGCTGATGATGGGCCCTTTGTGAATGTATGATTTTGTGATAAAAATCGTGCTTAGTTTAAGATCCGAAACTTATTAAATAACGTTATTTGTCAATTATCCATTTATAGGTTTGGCAGAATTCTATCTCTGTAGTAATTGTGATTAAGTGTGACACACTGTCATTTTTAGGAGTTGCCATGTCAGACCTCTAAAAGAGCATTTGTGAGAATTGTTCTTGTGACAGGAGGAACTAAAAGTTATCTAATTATGGCTCATTTGTCAGGCGGGATATGAATAGAAGTGGCTGCGGGCTGGCAATGACCTAATGGACTATGTCATATGTGAAAAAGGGTGAAAAATAGAGGTAAAGAGAGAACAGATAATATTGTTGTAGATAAATGTGTTTTACATGCTTAAATTTTGCTGTACGTTTTTTTTTTTATTCTCATGCTTCAGTTTATTTATGCAGGGTGGGTTGACAATGTAATAGGTGAGTGTGTTTAATACTTTGTTAGCGATCTTATCCTAAAAAAAAGGTCCTGTTTCTTCAGAAGCACCAGGTGCTCACCAACACCAGAACGGCCCCAGGGGTGACCTCATTTTCTGTGGCTAGTACCACATTTCTGGTGAAATCCTTTCAAAGAGGAATTATCCAGGATTCCAAAAACTAGATTTTTTTTTCCATGAAAGAATGTTTTCCTGAATGTTTTTTTTTTATTTTTTATGGTAGATTATCTTTAATGTTTCCTGACTCCCTGCTAAGTGTTTCCCAGTATGTCCTTATAGGCTACATTTCATCAAGTTAATCACATGGTATTTACAGCTCAAGGTGATTGGCTTCAACTTGACTGCAGTACTGAGCGCCAACCTGCAAAAATGGCTAATTTCAAATCACCTGCATTATTCAGTATCACATCAGAGTTGAGTACTTCTGCTTTATCTGACAGCACAGAGACCTCTAGGAGGATATCTAGTGCCAGTTCTAGCCAGCCCTAATTTGAACATAGATTTGCCACATTGACTTTTCTAAAAAAAAAAAAAAAAATCTTAGTGATGTCTCAATGAGATCATTTAGATAAATGTACCCTCCACGGATTAATGAGGTGCTCTGACTCACTAGGCTCTGTCAGATGTTTTTGTCATTATAAGTTTAACATGTGTGCAGTGAGCCAGTTAAGGGAATTGAGAGAAGCCAATGACTCAATTATTTTAAATGTGTGCAATCCTGAAATGTCAGACGGAAAGACTATCCCGGTTTTGTTTATGAAATTTAGGAATATTCGAATAAATAGGCTCTTGTTAATTGTTCTTTTGAGTGTCGCTGTATACATTGTGTTTTGAGTGTGCCTATATTGTTAAGTAGAGTGAATGGATGTTATGGTGTTGGTGAGTTTACACAATTGCAGGACATGGCATAACTTTAAGCATCCTGTTCAGTCTCTCTAGACATTTCCTCGTGATTTCTTGGTGATTTATATTTTTGTTTACTGCCGATATTTATTTTGCTCAGTGCCACACAGCTGCCTACCCTGCTGTAATCAACAGCGTGGACCAGTTTAAATACTAAACTTGTTTTAGATGGACAATGGTTGTCAGTTTCTGGCACAAACTAGTCTGAAATTCAAAAAACATACTGTATATGGTCATTTAAAGTTCCTACCAGCTGTATCTGCTCAGCTTGTCTAAGATGCTTTACATGACAACAAAGTAGCTACTAAAAAAAATTACAGACAATAACGTAAAAACTATCCCTTTTCACAATGATCTGGGAAAATGACTAAAAGCGCTGTATTATGCATGCCAATCCAGTCACTTTGCACCTACACTACTGAAAACTTGATACGCATGCGCATAACCTCACCGTTTCAAAAATTCTTGTAGTTTTGTAGTTTACACGGACACAATACTGGTATTATTTTCGAAAACTTGAACTTTGAAATCCAGTTTTATAAGTTTGCATTTTCAGGCCACCAAAACTGTCATCTTTAAAAAGAACGACCAAAATGCATTTTTTGTTTTTATTTGACAACAAATCGGTTACCTAACGTATCCTCGGTCCTCTCTAGCTGAGGGAACGAGTATTGCGTAAGTTTAGCTTAGGCTGCGGGAAAGATTCATCTTCTCGAGATATTTAAGCCAAAAATTATCCTTAATTTTGTATTCATTGCCAACGCAGTCCAGCAGCTAGAAGACCTAGAGGAGGCTGTCTAGCATGCTCACTGGCTGCCCTGTGGGAAATGCAGCACAGCCTACCAGTGAGCCCAACATGACATCACGTCCAATGAAGGGCGCTCATGTCCTCAACGTGTCCTAGCTCGCAAGAATGGTTAGCTAGGATTGGTTAAATAATTGTTCCCTCATCTAGAGAGAACCGAGGTTACGTTAGGTAACCGGTTCGTTCTCTTACGAGAGGTTCTCTTGTATTGCGTAGGTTTAGCTTATGCTATGGGGACCCTTTGTCAACACTGTGCATGCCAGCATCCACTTCAAGAGTCCCAGAGAAGCCCGGGGATCCCAGATAAGCAGGAATAAGCGCATGTACATAAGCACTCACAGGTGTGACACCGGTCAATGAATAAGCATATAGTACATAACCTGATACAGTGCAGCTCAACCAGAAGAGCTAAGTCATATGAGAGTAGCCTGCGCACGAATGCTTGGACAGAACTGACATCTCACTTAAACTGACAGCAGTTTAGCCTGCAGGGCGGGAACTTCCAGGTTATAGAACCTGACAAAGGTGGACTGGGAGGCCCAGCCCTCCGCCACAAATATGTCATGAATAGAAATTCCACTGGACCATCCCCACGAAGAGGCTATGCCTCTGGTGGAAGGAGCCCTGACGCCGAAATGGCATTGCAGACCTTTTGGTGCATAAGCAGCTGCCATCTAGGTAGGCTCTGTTTCGAGGCGCCGAGACCTTTGGTTTGCCCTCCGAACGAAACGAAAAGCTGCTCTGAGTGTCTGAAAGGGCCGTAGCGTGTAATGTAAACCCTTGTTGCCCTAACCGGGTAGAGGAGATTAACATCACTCTCAGGATCGGATGCTGGCAGAGCCGATAGGGAAATTACTTGTGCTCTGAATGGAGTACCAATCAGTTTAGGAACATATCCATGTTTAGGTTTGAGGATGACTTTTGAGTCATCATGCAGCACTGACAGACAGTGTGTGTAAGTCCCCCACACGTTTGACTGATGACAGTGCGATCAGAAAAACGGGCCAAAAAGGTGCCATAGCAACTGGACTGTTTGGGGGTGCAGGGAACATTCTTTTGGGGGAACATTGTCCCTGGACATTCTTTCTGGGCTGTCGTTCAGGTGGCCTGGCACATGCACAGCTCTCAGCGAGTGCAAATGGTGCTGAGACCAAACAAGAAGGCGTTCGGTCAGATTGTAGAGGTTTCTGGATCTGACACCGCCCTGTCGGTTCACGTAAGACACTACAGACATGTTGTCCGAGTGGACTAGAACGTATGAACGGGAGGAAACGCTTCAGCGGGTTTCAGCGGAGAAGACGAAGGCCACAGGCTCTGGCGGCCTTTGAGAACGGCGCTTCTTCCTGCATGGTCCTACAAAGGGCGGAGAGACAGCTTCGGTGGTCATAGCCTGCAGGGGTGACATCGGAAGCTTCTCGCAATACTCACATCCTCCCGAAGAGTGGGCAAGAGCAGCGTGTTCCTGGCCCAGGCAGAGTGCGCAGATAACGTGGCAGTCTCCGACGCTGAGCGGGGCTCTACCCGTCTAGTTGACAAGGAATACAAAATGCCTAAGAAAAGATTTCATTTGATTTGAACTGGTTATAAACCAATATAATAATTAAGCAGCCAATATTTTCCCTACTTAGATATTATTTTCTCTTTACTAATATTTTTGAGTTCATCAAAGTAAATATTGCTTTATATTTTTTATCTAATTTCAGGAATTTTGTGTACACCTCATTTGTCACCATTAATTTGTATTACATATATTGTGAGATGAATATCTGCATTGGGTAATCTACAGTCTGTTGACTACTAATTAATTTGAAACTAATTTGATTCTAAAGATGGCTGATCATTTTTTATTGTATCGGAAAGATTTCATTAAGAAAACTAAATGTAGGTTTTGTTTTGAAGTAAAGTTTGAGGTCTGATTTTACATTTTGTGTGTGTGTGTGTGTCTGTAGGTGGGGAATCCACGTGTGGAGTTAACACTGTCAGAGCTGCAGGAGATGGCAATGCGACAGCAGCAGCAGATCGAAACACAGCAGCAGATGCTGATAGCTAAGGTAGGATCCACCATATGAAGCCTCTTATCTCTTTATTTATTCATATATCAACGATCCTTTTCCTCTTCTTATGTCTGGACTGTTACATTGAAAAGAAATGGCCTGTCCTATGCCAAACAAGGACAGTTTTACTTAGGATAAGATATGCATCTTTTATTTTCAGATATGTTAATGGTGCTCTGTTGGTTTGCTGACTTCTGCTTATTAAAACAAAGACCCCTGTGGTTCGCCATAAGCAGGTGTACATATATGCATAAGGGGCATATGTGAACACATGGTCATATCATCTGGGGAGTGCATGAACTGTCATGTTTGATTAATTGTCGTAGCCCGGTTCCACACGGCCATGTCAGGAATTTTCTAAAAGCCTGAATGATTTGCATTTTAAATGTTCAGTTCAGTGCACTTGAGGCTGACGTCATTTGGTTAATTCAGCCCTTTTTATTTTATGTTTTTAGAATTGTTTGTCTCTGTGATGAAGATATTGTCTTGAGGTCGGCGTGTGTTGGTTGAATATCATACTTATGTTTGCACTGGAGGGTATATGTGTGTTGCATATATGGTCGCAAAGTTATTTTCCTTAAACAACAACAGGAAAGAGACTCCGTTCACATAGGAAATGAGATCAGCATGGAACTGCAGCTGTCAGGAAGAGGGTGGATGTTAAGACCACTGGAGATTGAGTGTGGATGCTATGTACGTGTGCTTGTGAAGGTGTAGTCAGTTCCCGGGAAAAAAAAAAAAAACTACTAGAATGCTTGAGGAATCGCAGAAAAGAGGGCTATGGTTTCTGAAGTATATGGTACTGTGTACTTCATGAAAATATATCAAGAAGCCATCAAGTAAACTCACCTGTTGTAAGGTAAACAAATGCATGTCTGTTTAAAACTTTTCAGGTAGAGTCGGTTGTTGAATTGCTCATTTATTTTTGGCATTTTTATTGGTTTTATATTGCTAATACAAATTGTTTGTGAATAGATAATGCAGATTTGAGGCAATCTTGTCAGACAACTTTAAACATTGTGTAGAGATAATGAAATAATACAAAACAAACATGTTGTATGTAACTAAATGTATTAGCCCTGTGGTTAAAAACACGCTTTGTTTGTTTGTCCGTTCGTTTAACACTGGATTGTGTCGAGTCAACACTCTGGGACTGTTAGGTCTGGCTTTGTATTTGCTCATTCTAAAGCAGACCTGAAAGTGCTTGTCAGCACGAATGCCTGTGCTTCCCTCCACTTTCTATTTTAGTCTCATTCATCATATATTCACTTTTTGGGTGTGTTATGTTGTAAAACCACATACTGTAGCTGAATCTTTCGAGTAATTACAGTATGATTCTCTTCAAAACAGCTCTTCTAGCAGCTTCTCTGCTAACACTAAATCTGAATTTGCACTTAAATTAAGTTGATGTTCTGTTATTATTTATTTCCTGTCTCTTTTCTCTCTCTATTTTACCATTTTACCTGGTCCTTCCTTATTGTTTCCATCCCATTCTCTCGCAGCTCTCTACTGTACGTAGTGAGGTGTGAGAAAGGGCTTTTTTGATCGGTTACGTGTCTGTTTTAATGATATGTGGAGCATGCCCCCCATTTTCAAATTGACCGTTACCCTCTCCTGTCCTTCCGTTTCCTCTCCTCTCCTCGTATAGGAGCAACGATTGCGGTATCTGAAGCAACAAGACCCACGTCAGGGCCAATCCGTGTCTGAAAGTGAGAAGCTCCAGAGGTTAAGAGAAAGGGTAGACAGTCAAGAAGCCAAACTCAAGAAGGTCCGTGCCATGAGGGGCCAAGTGGACTACAGCAAACTCATCAATGGCAACCTGTGTATGTACAGCCTTGTTAGACTTGAAAACGCTTTAGATTGCTCATTTTATAAACAGATTTTACTTATATATGTTCTCTGAAACTTAAAAATGCTACATTATGACCTACTGTAATATTGAGGTTTGTTATTGAAGCATCTAATATGTCATTTTGCCCAGGTAATTTCATCCCTTGCTCCAGTTGCTTTTGCCATCCACTCCCTCCCTGTTTCTGGCAGTGGATCAGTCAATAACAGCATTTCTGAGCTTTGAAACAGGGAGTTCTATTTGGGGTGTGGAAGAGCCTAGGGAAGATTTCACCCCCTCTTAACATTCATGAGATAATCAAGATCACAATACCATTCCTCTCTATTGAGAATTTGTCGAATGGCATGTGGACTTGGGGAGTGGACAACTGCACTGGACCTCACTCCCACACTTGCTCGAACACACCCACACTTGAAAAATCCAGACATTAACATGTAGTATATGAAGCGTATCAACAATCGTGCATCCATTTGCACACTACGATAGTTTATTTATAATTGGAATGTTTTGTGTGTCTTTCAGCTGCAGAAATTGAGCATGTTAGCAGCCTGTTCCAGGAAAAGCAGGCAGAGCTGCAGTCGGCCATGGTCAAGGTGGACCAGCTCACACAGCAGCTAGACGATCTGCGAAGGGGGCGTCTCAATGGACTGCAGCCTCTGGGCGGACCGGTGACCAGCAATGCTGCACTGGAACTCCGCAAACTCTACCAGGAACTGCAGGTAGGCAACATGATGTAGGCATTGTACAGTACAGAGACAACCGTATATAATTATTTTTGTTAAATTTGATTGAATACACAAAGAGAGAAAGACTGAGACCATGTGTTGGTGGTTGTGATGCTGTTCGTTGTTTTTGCAGCAACTCATGACAACTCGAATGGCCATCGGCACCAAACTGTTATGTACTCACTTGGGAAAAGTAATAGGAAATGACTTTCTTTTAATCCGTTAACAGTTTGATCATCAAAAACTTTTCATTCCCCAGTGGGTTTTTTTGAAAAGACTTTGATTTTAATGCGCTTTCCTGTTTTGCCATAATTGTTTATTATTTCCTAAATCTTCTCTGAAGTGTTTTGTGGTATAGCTTGCGCCCCAGAGTGATATTGCATAAAATATTCAGATTATAGCGTGTTTTCAAATTCCAAAGATATTAGTTGCATAAACATGTGACATTTGATGAGGGAAATTATTCAGATGCTGTAATGTAATCATCGGTTCTGTATGCGTGTGTATGACGCATGTATGATTGCATTAACATTTAGATCCGGAACAAGCTAAATCAAGAACAGAACAGTAAGCTTCAGCAACACAAGGATATGCTTAACAAGCGTAACATGGAGGTGACCATGATGGACAAGCGGATCGGGGACCTCAGAGAGCGTCTCTACAAGAAAAAAGCAGAGGCAAGTGATAAAGAACTAGCCTGCAACTGCAGTGCCACATGCAGATTAGTACACCAGATCTGTAGTACATCGAACTGCATTGTAAATCATTACTTAATGGTTTTTAAAGAGACCCTGGAACTAGTTAAACCCAGCATTTTAAGCTCAAAGGATTTTGACCTCTCATATGCATACAAATTGCATTCAAGGGTGTATGTTAACATAAACGCTGCATATTTTTAGGTGTAAACACTGGTACTGGATCGACTAGCCACTTCTTGCAAACTTGTCTCTATGGGGTTTGATTAACCATTCTTCTTCTCTACAGCTTGGCCGAATGAGTGGTCCTCCCTCCCCTCAGCCCACCCCAGGCAGTTCTGGGCGGGTGGCAGCAGTCTGTCCCTACATCCAGATACCGGTGCCCAGTCGACAGGAAGGAGGCTACACTTTACCTCCTGATCCCCTAAAGCCACAGTCTCTCGCCACTTCTGCTACAGTCAACCATGCTCGTTCCAAGTCAGGTCAGTCTTTCATCTTATTCCTTGACAGAATTGTATGTATCCATAAACTGCTACATGAATTCTGGAGATTTGTCCAGGGATTAAGGCATCGTGGAGAAAAGTCCAAATAAAAACTCTCTGTGGTAAAGCGATGAGCATCATATAGGTATACATGGTTCATGACCCCAATCAGCAAGATAGTACTACATAAATGATGATAGATGTATCAATTCATTATGCTTGCCTCCTGAAGGCTGTGTCTATCAATCACTCAACAACAGAAATCTGCTTACCGGCTTTCCTTGTGAAAATGAATCTTCTTTCTCACCACTACTGTAAAATCATTCATTCAGCTAAGTTCAGATTTCTTTCTGTGCTTCACTTATTTTCCTGACATGTCACAATAGCATGTCTTTATCATTCTTGGCATCATAGTGCTAACAATTCAGTTGGATGAAGAATTGCAGTATCTCTTCCCATCTAAAAGGGGAGCTCATAAGCACCAAGTTTCGAAATGTATCTTTATTCAGATATTCTCATCAATGTCATACTAAAACACCTTTCTTTGTTTTTTCCAGCCTTAATCGCTAACATGTGTTTTCATTTTCTCATGTCTGTCACCCTTTATCTCCTCCCCTATTCTTCTGTCATGCTTGTTTGTCACATTTGGGGGCGGCGGGACAGAGGAAGACAGGGTGAGGATGCCTGCAGGCCCATGGAAGGTCTCAGACTTAGACATCATAGTGGACCCTCTGGTGCAATCCTCAGAGCCTAGAGATGGGCCAGAGGCCCCCACAGACTCCGACTGTACTTCTAGTGAGTTTTTCGGGCATGATATCAAGAAGAAATATTTGATCACAGTGCATAAAACAGGATAGCATTCTACTTACAAGACAAATATTTGCCTTTGAGACATTTAAAAACCACTGTTTGATTTTATGTTGTAGATAAATAATATATAGGCCAGAGACACTGTGAATTGATTTGATTATAAATTATTCACACACACACTGACATAATAAATATACAAAAACACTAGCTTTCACTTAATTTGTCAGTCCCCATAAGGTAAGCTCTTTGCATAATGTGTTACCTCATGGGTCCTGACAGACAAAGTTCATAAAATGGCAATGTAATCCCCACCCGTAATTTATCTTAAAAAGCACACTTAAAAGTACACTTACTGTTCCATATCCCAGTAGTCACGAAAGTTAGATCCATGGGACTGCTAAAACCGTGAACTGAACTGGTGGAAAAAAGTAGCTGTTATGTAACAACTTTATTTTTGTTAGTAGTCATGAAGATGTCAGGCTGGCCTTAAGAATACATAACAAAGGACTGTATTCAACCTTTAGCATATTTAATTCCTGGAAGAATTTGACCTATTTTGAGAAAAGAAACCCCCATATGTGTTAGAGTTTAGTCATTTGCTTCACTGCATTTCTCCTTTGTGGGACTTGGCAGTCGACTGCCAGTGAGTTTGATGGCGTGTCTGTCAGACGGATGGGATAAACATGCGTCATCGCCCGTGGCTTTGACAAGCAGAGCAGTGGACTTGGACACATAGCCTTAGTAATCCATTTAACCCAAAGAGAGCTGGATCTGTGCAGAGGACAGGACAGAAATATACCCCACTCAAGCCACTGATTAGAAGTGTCCTGATGTCACAGGGGTCAGAGATGTGAGTGTAGTCCCATTTGAGACTCAGGTCAGTCTGTGTCATAATGAGGCTAACTGGAGAAAGAGCATACACGTTTCAGTCTAACTCATACTGCTGTGCTCCCTACAGCAAATGATGCAATCTGGCCCTCCTTCAGCAATAATAGGGTTCCTCTTAAACCTCCAGACTGGAAGGACACAAGTCAAGATCATAGCAGCAAGATGGGTACCTCAGACAAGGTGAGATTAAACAGTCCTCAGAAGAACTTAAGCACAAGTTCTATTGAAAGACATCTTTGTGAGTCTTGCTTAACTTGTGTTTTTTCATTTATTTACTAGGAAGCCCCTAAGCTGTTAGGGACAGTAACTGCATTGTCTAAGCAGCCTCCACCCATCTATGGAACCTATCCCAGTGCAGGCCATCACTCCACAGTCTGTGCCACCAGCTCTTTGCCCCGCTCTGCTCCTGGCAGCATAGGCTGGCAGAGAACACCCCCTGCCTCTGGTTCCTCATCACAGCAGATCCAACAGCGGATAACAGTGCCTCCCAGTCCTACGCCTCAGTCTGGATCAGCCCTATTCCCTCAGGGTGAGAGGACAGAGCCTCCTCTTGCTGTGGCGGTGCGTCCCTTTATTCCGGACAGAGGGTCCCGGCCCCAGTCTCCAAGGAAGGGTCCTGCCACTATGAACTCCAGCTCAATCTACAATATGTACCTGCAGCAGCCTACAGCCAAAAATTACTCCAGCAGCAGCAGAGCTGCTGTTAAAGCAGGTAATAAGCAGTTGCATTGGTTCTACAAACAAGTATGGAAATTAGCTTTCCATATTATAATCATGGATGTTCGCTTCTTCTAAATATGCTTTCTTTTCGCTTGCTTCCAGTATATGGAAAACCAGTTCTACCAGGCTCCACCTCGCCCTCTCCGGTTCCTCTCTACCAGCAGTCCTTCACAGATGAGGTTGACAGAGAGGTCCAAGAGAGTACTCCCTTACCTCCACCCAATGTGGAGAACATCCCTCGCCCTCTCAGCCCTACCAAACTGACCCCTGTAGCCCACTCCCCTCTCCGTTACCAAAGTGACATTGACCTGGAGGTGCTGAGACGGAAATTATCCAATGCTCCCCGACCTTTGAAGAAGCGAAGCTCCATCACAGAACCAGAAGGACCCAGTGGGCCTAACATCCAGAAGCTCTTATATCAGCGCTTCAACACCCTTGCAGGGGGCATTGAGAATGGAGTGGGTGGTACACCTTTCTACCAGCCTGATAGTCCTTTGAACTACATGGCCACATCCCTGGGTGATGTGGACACTACCAATGGGAACCTGATGGAGTCAAGCATGTTAGCTGAGCCTTCAGCAGAGCCAGCAATCTCAATCCCTCCTCAAACCTCTTCTGTGTCACCTACAGCTGATGACAATGAGAACCAGCTGACACATCTATGTAGTGACTCAGGGGGTGCCAAGGCGGATGGTGCCTCAGACCCTTCTCATAAGGACAACCATGAGGACAATCATAACAACAACCACACAAATATGGACACACAATCTAGTCCAGTACCAGAAGCCAATTCCCCTGCAGAGCAGGACACCACAGCACAGTCAGGCACTCCTCCAGGTGCATCTACGGTGAGTTGGCACTAGCTTGATGGTTTGGGTCATGACTAGATGAAGACATTTTTTTGCATGTCTCATTCTGCAAAAAGTTTTGTGATACTTACAAGCAACATTCATTCACAGAGTCCTGCAGCAATCCTTTAACCTAACCGTGGTAGTAGAATGAGTTTATCATACTGTTGGCTATATCAATTAGCATAGCTCTGATACTGTATATATTCATGTGGGTTTTTTCTTCTTTGAAAGATGTGGCTCAAAAGACACGATGTTAGTCTTTGAAATACAAAAACCAATAGATTTTTCATATTGCAGGGCAAGCGCACAAACTTGAAGAAGCCTGGCTCTGAGAGGACAGGTCATGGCTTGAGGGTCAAGTTCAATCCTCTTGCATTGCTTTTGGATGCATCTTTGGAGGGCGAGTTTGATTTGGTGCAAAGGATTATCTACGAGGTACTATTCAGTTGCCACACGCCCCTTACACCTATGTTGAATGCTTGAACTAGTCTCAGTAGTAGCTTTTCAACTGTTTCCTTCTCAAATTGTGTTTGTTTTACTCCATCCTCAGGTGAACAATCCTAGCACTCCAAATGATGAGGGTATTACCCCTCTCCATAATGCGGTATGTGCAGGTCACCACCATATTGTAAAATTCCTGCTGGACTTTGGGGTCAATGTCAATGCAGCAGATAGTGATGGATGGTGAGGACCATCACTTTTGTCTGACATTTGTCTGTATTAGAGAATATTGTACAGATTTGAAAGTCTCACTCATAAAGTGATGTTAGCAGTTGCTAACTCTGTCTCACTTGTGATCAGGACGCCCATGCACTGTGCAGCTTCATGCAACAATGTTCATCTTTGCAAGTTGCTGGTGGAGTCTGGAGCTGCCATTTTTGCCACTACTATCAGTGATGTGGAGACGGCAGCAGACAAGTGCGAAGAGATGGAGGAGGGTTATGTCCAATGCTCTCAGTTTCTATATGGTAATATCAAGCACATTTTCTGCTGTTGTTATTTTTCCTATAAAGTGAGTTTCTAGAGTAAAGGCTGTTCATGATTTTGAAGCCAGAATTCATTTTTGTTACTTCCCTTCCAGGTGTACAGGAGAAGCTGGGCGTAATGAATAAAGGGACGGTTTATGCCCTGTGGGACTATGAAGCTCAGAGTGCAGATGAGGTTTCCTTCCATGAGGGCGATGCTCTTACCATCATGAGTCGTAGGGATGACAGCGAGACGGAGTGGTGGTGGACCAGACTTAATGACAAGGAGGGCTACGTACCACGCAACTTGTTGGGGGTACGATTTCTGTATAGGCATGCATTTATTTCTTAAATGGCACTGTTATGCATTACAATATTTAGTTTCAATGTAAGGCATATAATGAGAAAGAATCAACCCTGTAAATTAGTTTAAAAGGTAGGTTCTCCATCCATAATTGTTGTTCACTGTTGCCATTGTAGCTGTACCCAAGGATCAAACCCAGGCAACGTTCCTTGGCATAGGTTGCCAGAAGAAACGGTGCAAGCTCCTGTAATAGCAGTTGGCATGAAGCTGCGGGATGGCGCCCTGTCTTTGCCATCATCCCAAGAATGAACTCAAAGATGATGGAGAACGTCTGATGCTGGACAAGAGGGAATAACCGAAGAGAGGGCAATTCAGTGGTCTTCCGTTTGCATCTCAGATTTTATTCGTCACTTTGATGTGTTGTTTATGCAGTATCCCTCTTACCCATATATCTGTTGAGGAACATGTTAGCTTTTCTGACCTCTTCCACAGTGCAAACCTCCTGAGTCTATGTGTGTGTGAGAGAGTTTAAAAATGGGATGTTATTGTCAGAACGGGACGTGGATGTGATGATAATAGTTGGTGACAGAGTATGTAGTCTTGGATTCCAGTGTTTTGTGCTCTGTGGTTATTATCGGGCAAAGAGGAAACTGAAGGGACTGATGTTTCATTTCCCACGGTTAGGAAGTTGCTGATTCAGGGAAAAGGAAGGAAAGTGCTGGAAAGTGTTTAGAAGAGACCTTGAGGCTGGTCAAGCTTCTGATGGACAATAAGGAAGTGGCCTGGTATGGACACATGTATATTTTTATGTATGAAGAATTATGTTGGCTTATGGAGGTGAAAATTGAGAAGTCATCTATGAGGAACTGAGTTTTAAAAGGATGCTGAAAAAAAAAACGGATGCCATAAAACGAATGCAGTGGCTGTTTTCCCATCATCGAGGGGATATTGACAACACATCACATAAAATCTATATTTCCATGCTTTATTTAAGTTTGGCTTGATTTTTTTATGCTACATGATATTTTCCCTTTTAAAGGTTGTTTATTTAATTGAAATGAAAAAACGAAACAAATCTTTAAACAGCTTGATATAGACTTTTATGGTTGTCAAAACAGGCAGGATCTGCCTTGTGTTTGCGCTGCCATACGAGAGCCATTAATGCAACGTCATGTATGTGCACAATAAAATTTCCACATTGGGACAAAGTCACATGTTGTATTGACTGGATTTTTTTCACAGCATGTATTCTATGCAGGAGTATGATGATGTGTACTCTTTGGGGTTGCCAAATTGAAATATCAACAAATGCATTTGTTGTGAAGATTTATATGTCCTTAGTGTTTTGTTGTTTTTTACTTGCTTTATTTTACTTCATTACTTACTTAGCTTGAAAACAAATGCTTAACGTATATTTAGAAAAAAATACCATTTGCAAGTAGTTGTGAAATAGCCTATCATAAAAAAATCATAGGCCTATTGATATTTAATATAGGTTTACTTAAATATTGGATTTAGACTCATGTTTCTCAATCATTGCACGGTACTCCCATGAATAAGTAACTTAGTTTAAGCTGACATTACAAACACAAGCTGTCATGGTTTAGCGGTCTTGGACATTAGTTCATTAGTGCTCGATTACTTTATTGTCAGTAAACGAACTTTGAACTTGTACGCTACAGGCTAGGCTAGTTGTTCATTTCCATACAACACCGCGACGCAATAGGTGAGTAGACCAGAGTAAAATACTAATTGTCTGTATATTTTTAGTTTAATGAAACGTTTAAAACGTAACATATGTGCATGACTTAAGAAAATGATTCACTACTGCCAAAAACGTGGGAAATCTCAAATTTCTGTTCGTCATGCACAGTTTTGCACGGAGCACGTCATTTACCCACCGTAACTGGTTGAACATTTCCTCCTGTATTAACTGTATTTCAGAAAATTATGAGCAAAATGTCAAAGCAAAATGGATTTCATGTCGTCACTCCACTTCTCGAGAGCGCGGGCATGTCGAAGCGGATGGGTGCTACAGTGTTTCTGAAGATGGAGAACTCACAACCCACCGGTTCCTTCAAAATCCGTGGAATAGGACACATGTGTCAAAATGTGAGGAAACATATAACTGTTAGCTGCATTTCATAAAATTAAGCTTCACGATATTTGTGACTAAACACATAAAGCTTTTAAATGTTAACGATGTTGCAAACAAAATCCTTCACTGAATCAAACTTCCCTCATAGGTAGTCTATAGTGCGCGTTCACACTGCCCTCTAGCGCTTAGGATTGCATATTGGAGAAGTCTGATAAACAATTTTTTTATTCCTTTTTAAGGTTGCAAGTTCAAACCAGTCGAGAGGTGTCATTTGTTCTTCTGGTGAGTGTAATAGTAAACATTTAATTGTGTTTCCAAATCCCAGTCATATATTCAATCATGTATTATCTCGCTGGCTCTGTGGGTATACATTTAGGTGGTAATGCAGGTATGGCCACAGCATATGCAGCAAGAAAACTCAACCTGCCAGCCACCATTGTTTTGCCCTCATCGACACCCCAACTGGTAGCTCAAAAACTTAAGGACCAGGGAGCTACAGTCAAAGTTGTGGGCAAGGCAAGAGCAAAGTACCATCAACGTTATCTCTTAAATGAAGAATTTACGTTTTCTTACCCTATCTTAAGTCATTTACATGACAATGTTTTTATGTGATGATGTAGGTGTGGGATGATGCAAATGCTGAGGCCCTACGATTGGCGGAAATTGAAGGTCTTACTGTAATACACCCGTTCAACCATCCTCTGGTCTGGTGAGTTCATTTATCATAAATAAAATGAACTTAAGGAATCTGATCATGTACAGTCCTTAATTGATTTCATAGTTTAAGTTTTCACACAAGTGAAAAGCTGTAAAAAAAACAACCTGTCTCTTAGGAAAGGTCATTCCAGCATTGTGCATGAACTCAAGGCCTCACTGCCATCCAAACCGGGAGCTATAGTGCTTTCCGTAGGGGGTGGTGGTCTGTTCTGTGGGGTGATGGAAGGACTGGATGAGGTAGGCTGGGGCAATGTGCCTGTCCTATGCATGGAAACCGTGGGTGCCGATTGTCTAAATTTTGCTCTGAAAGCCAAAGATCTGGTTATGCTGCCTGACATTACAAGGTATAAATGAACAAATAATCTTGAATTCACGTACAATTCATGAATAATTTTTTGCTTAACTGAATCTTTCTGATATTGACTGCAAGTGAAGCAACGTGTTTGGGAGCAAAAATGGCATGTCAGCAGGCGTTTGAGTACAGCAAACGTCCCAATGTCATTTCAGAGGTGGTGACAGATCTACAGGCCCTGGAGGCAGTGGAACTGTTCCTGGGTAAGTTCATTGCTACGATTAAGGTCATTAAACAGCTCAATAATTACAAAGCATGCTTTGCTATTGATTACTGTGTTCTGTATGCAGATGAGGAGCGTGTGTTGGTGGAGTTAGCCTGCGGAGCATCATTGGCTGCTGTATACAGCGGAATCATTCCGAGGCTACAGGAGGAGGGACGCCTTCCTAAACTGCTCGACCCGCTGGTTATGATTGTGTGTGGGGGTGGCAGTGTGAACCTGCCTCAGCTTCGGCATCTACAGGCAGTCATACGGAAATGACCACCACATCTTTACATTCTCACATCAGTGCATCTGCTTTGAGTAGGTCTGACATGTGTTGCATAAATCAAAAGATAAGAATAATCTGCTGCATTTCAAACCAATATTCTTTGGATTTTCTGTAATCTTGCTTTTAGTGAAATGCTATTTGCGTGATAAAATCCTTTAGAGTAGAACGTTGTCATTTACCACCTGGAACCAGCAGGCGGTGCTAATATTTCTCGTTTAGATTTTATGTGTCGCTTTAAAGGTTCTCTAAGCGATCCTGGGTGTTGACGTTCGGAATATTTTCAAACAAATCGGAGGCTAGCTAGACCCTCC
>JAOTRC010000013.1:18451747-18462955 GCA_027497675.1 Cyprinella lutrensis
AAAATAATTATACACAGTGCCCCCACATATATTATGTAAACAGAAACTTTTATTTTGGATGCGATTAATCGTAAATAATCGTTTTGACAGCCCTAATAATGATTCAAGAAAATAATCTAAAAATTATGCAATAGTTAGGCCTAAAGCTGCAGTCCGCAGTAATACCTCTTTGTCGCCATCTCTGTTCGAAATCTGCAATTGCAGTCATTTGCGGTCATATGCCCCTAAATATTTGAGGCAATTTTTTCCCACATGTAACTAATGCACTTGCTTTCATTGATAGACTATTCTAGGATTATCAGAGGAGATATGGATATAAGGCCTGTCATGATAATACATTTTACTGGACGATAAATTGTCCAAGAAATTATTGTGATAATACGATATAATAAATGATAATATTATCGTTCTGAGACCATTTACATCTAAAATAATGATAATGGCATAATAATGCAGGTACACCTTTTCAAATATCGATAAACTTCTATTTCTAAAGACTATTAAACACTGAAAATGGAAGACATGTCCACAATAATTAAATGAACAAAACAGCCAAAAACAATACAAGCAATGGACTCCCAGTCTCTGTTAAGAAAAAATGCACTTGAATAACTAACTACCAAAAACAATAAATAAAATGGATGTAAACAAAACCAGATAACAAAACAGAGGTTTGAGCCTTTCACCCACAGATGAACACGGCACTTGTATCGGGAAAGATCATTCGGATTGTGCAAACTACAGACCCATTAGTTTGCTTAACACAGAAAAAATATATGCCAGAATTCTGGCCTTGCGACTACAGCGGTATCTAAATTCATTAGTCCACCCTGTCTGGCTTTATGCCAAATAGATTAGCGGCGGATAACATTCGAAGACTACTGCACGTCATTCACGAATCCCGTGGTTGCCCCACTCCAGCTGCGGTTCTTTTGTTGGACGCAGATAAGACGTTTGACAGGCTGGAGTGGGGCTACCTATGGTCTGGTTTGGATGTGTATGGCTTTGGCAAAGGCTTCGTAAACATGATAAGAGTTTTATATAGAAACCCCACGGCCTCTGTTATGACAAATTGAGTACATTCTCTGCCGTTTAATTTACAGCGAGGCACAAGACAAGGGTGCCCTTTATTCCAAATGATGTTTGCACTGTCACTCGAGCCCCTAGTCCAGCTGATTAGACAGGAAAATGTCTGTTCAATTTCAGTTAACTCTTGCAAACAACATTTATCACTCTATGCAGATGATATTTTACTGTTTATTTCGGGTCTTCAAGTTTCATTTCCCTAGATACTGAAGGTATTTGAAAAGTTCAATATGCTTTCTAGGTACAAAATGAATTGGGAAAAATCCTCTTTGCTTCCATTTAATAGTATGGTTAAGAAAGTTAGACTACCATGCAATATTTCCGTACAAACTTCAATAAGTTACTTAGGCATTGTTGTTCATTCCTCTCTCTATGGTATTCCAGATGCCAACTATCTACAAATTCTAACTAGAGTTGAACAAGGTCTCCAAAAATGGACCTCGCTTCCACTATCATTACATGGTAGAATAGCAAATGTTAAAATGAATGTTTTGCCACGAATCAATTCCATGATTCCGTTACCTGCACCTATATTTTCTTTGGCACAAACTCAGTTCTAAAATTCGTGAATTCATCTGGAATGGCAAGCAACCTAGATTGAAATTTGAAACACTGCAGCAGGCAAAACATAATGGAGGATTAGCGCTTCCGAACTTTGAACTGTATCATAGGGCCTCTCAAATTAAATTCATTAAGGATTGGCTCAACCCGCTCTCTAGGATTCCTTGGAGAGATAGAGGAGAGCTTAGCCGGCAAACACAGGTCACAAGATGTACTGTTCTCTTGGCTGAACAACAAGCAATGGATGCAAGCTTTTTGGTCCAATCATGTCCAACAGTAGTCAACTTATGAAACTTAAGGGAAAATGTATTAATTATTCGCTTATTTGGCACACCCATATACAGTACACCCATTTGGTATAATAATAATATCGGTTCGGGAGGTACACCTTTTTCTCTAGAGACTGGATGATGAAGGGCATTTATACATTGAAAGATATTGCTGGTCCTAAACGCATGTTAGCTTTCAAGATCTATATGTGCGATATGGAACAGAACCTTCCTCTCTGTTTTTAAATTTGCACCTTAGGTCGGCCTTGAAGGTTTATGGGGTGGACTGGGGTGAAATACTTTCCACGTACCCGATCATGCTTGGTTTGAGTTGTCCTCTTCTAGTCACTTCACTTCATGGATTCACTTCATGGAGCGGATAAAGCAAATCACCTAGATATACAGCACGCATGGGAAAGAGACTGTGAACAAGAGGATGGTGTCACAGCCTGGGGAAGAGTATGGCAGAACATTTTTACTTCATCTAGGAATCTTAATCACCAACCATAGACTGTAAAAAATATGGACAAAGCGTCTGTGACGTCACCCATAGACTTTCTGAAGAACGGGTTTGAGGCTATTTATGGGGGGTGTGGAAAATCTTGAGAAATACAAAATACAAATGTTCAGAAAGGATACAGAGGTGGTTAGATGTGTTGTGTCAGATTAAGGCCAAAACGTCAAATTCCACTCGGCGCAGCCCGTTATCAGCTGTCCATCAAAGTTAACCACCCTTATTTGTCATTCATTTTATCAAAATATGATCTAAACTAACGAGTTAGAAAAAAATTCACCCCCCTCATTGTTGTCAGGCACGCGGAGCATTTTGAAGATTACAATAAAAGTCCATGTGACCAAACTGTAAAAACATGAATTTATGCTGTGAAAACGGACATTTTAACATGGGGTATATGGACATTTGCTTCTTTTTGGTCCTCTCTCTAGCGGATTTTGGATGCATTGCAGATTTTCGCACTTCCAGGTAGACTTCAATTTTCAGATTAGAATGTTGCCGCTTGTCACCAACTGATTCATTATAACTTTTGTCACAGAACTTATTGGACCCCACTTAAAAGACATCGTATTGACTCCTCCCCTTTGTGATAAATGTCCTGACCAACAACTTGGATCCTTTTTCCATATGATGTGGGAATGTGAAAACGTTAGCCCAATTTTTTTTTGGATTGAGGTATGTGCTATTTCGTCGAAAATCATTGAATACCTGATACCAATGATCCCCTCTGTATGATTACTGAATGATGATTCTCAGTTTGATTTCTCTAAACTGCAAAAAATTGTCTGGCTGGCCGGTTTAACATCTGCAAAAAAACTCAATAGTTCAACACTGGCTCCCACCACACCCTGGATGTATTCAAGTGGTTGATTCAACTTCGGGACATTATAATGTTAGAAATATCCACAGCTCGAGTGAACTCAGCACAAATCTTACCATTAAAAATATGGACTTTAGCTTCTGTGAAGGTTTCCTTAGGTGGGTAGTTGATTGCATCCTTATTTTCCTGTTCTCATTCTGGCATGTTCATTGTCACAAATGAGAAAAATAAATAAATAAATAAACTGATATGTTTAATTATATCAAAGTGTAGGTATATAAAGCCAATGCAATACTTTAGGCGGGTTTGTAGATTACCAATGTAATAAAACCCACCTTTGAGCCAATAAGGATGCAGAGGCAATAATGTTTTGTTGTCCTTGGGTCGATTCTTCACCCAGGGTACCAAACATTGCAAATTCAGCACGTATGGCTTCAGTTGTACACACTTTAGGAAGTGTATCAAATATGGTTGACCAGTAAACAGTTAGTGTGGCATCTTAGGCTGAACCAGTCTTTTCAAAAATAGGGTTAAAAGAAGCAGTCCGTCGTCTGCTTAGGTGCATACGGTGCAAAACCTTGAACTGTATTAAACTCAATAATGAGCGAGAGATACTACCATTCAGTTTCTCTTTTGATCTGTTTTTTTTCAATGGTGTTATGCTTTGATGGTGCCAGGCTCTTCTTCATCAGGCTGTATTTGAATTGTACTGCACAAGCCTGCAGAAGGAGTCGTGTGAGTGTGTGTGTGTTGATGTGCCTCAGGGTTTGTGTGCCTTGGATAAAGGAGGTGTTCTGGGAGGCCTATCCCAGCTCTGTCCAGTGTAGTGGAACAAAAGCCCAGTGTAGCTGTTTAAATTTGCCATTCTCTCCTGGATAAAGCTCGGACAATGCTCTGATCTCATGTTATTCATATTACGGTCTTGCTTGGCACCCCAGTGCTCCAAAAATCACTGCACCTCTAACCACCGAAAGGCAGGAGGCTCTTACCATGGGCGACAAATACAATTGAGCTGATCTGTCTTTTCTACAGGTTCCTGTAGTATCCATCATTGCCACAGCCCATGGCATCCTGTTGCAACATACAGTACAACTGACGCAAGGGCCCAAGTGGCATTCCTTAATGGAAATCAACTAATCAACTTTGACCGTGCAATTGTGTTTAACTGGTATGACGGCTTCTTGCTGTATAAGTATTCCCAGATTTTATGCTTGATAGTGTATAGAAACGTGTCAGTTAAGATGAACAAAATCCAAAGCCATTTCCAAATGAGTTAAAAATTGCAATATTCAGTCTAATATTTACACGGGACAGGTGTGGAACATATGCTGAATGCGTTTTCAAGCCATGTAATATCTCATTATTTTATATAATCAAAGCCAAGCCATGAAAATATTTAAAGCATTTAGCCTTTGTAACCTTTTAGTTGTCATTTAACATTGATTTTTATCATATGCCAGGAGGTTTTCAAACTTATTTTTCAAACATTTTTATGTATAAAGGAGGCCCATTGATACCTTTTTATTTTATTTTTGATTATTTTTAACCTTTTGTGAAAGCAGCTGACCCTTCCTTTTCTTTTGTAACCCATTTTGATTAGCCAAAATTAAGAGTTTATTATTATTATTTTTTTGCACAGTTTTTCCTCCAGCTTGAAACCCCCTATCCTCAGTGACACATGGTGTCACATGGCGTGACAGTGCTTCTACATAGAGAGGGTTTTAAAATGATGGATTCACCAGATGGAGAAGGTGGTGGCCAGCAGCCATTGTCCATTGAATCCACATCAGAGGCTCATATAATTTACAGAGGCGGCAGAAACGGCGTAGCCTTGAACTCTGCTTGCACCAGGAAGACAGGCCGACAATTAATACGCTTGGGGATTGAAGCAAAGATGTTTTGGAGGTCATTGTATTTAAGAGCTATGGGCACTAGCTAGCATTGCAGGCCTGCGACCTGCCAGCGTTAACTAAACATTTCAGTGGGCCATGAAATGTGTGCAAGTGTGGGTTTAACTTGAGTGGAAATGCAAGTTCCCAACAAGACCGCTGAGGCTGAAAATGCAATCAAGTCTGATGGTCTCTAATTGGCTCTGGATTGTTGCCGGCACATGCGGTAGGGTGTTTCCAAACAGTAGCCAGTGGCAATGTGAATCTCGGGGGGAATTTTATTGCCATTTTTGTTACCAGGGTGAACCAGTATGCTTCTGGTTTGGCAACGACTAGAAGCCCTTCGGGCGCACATTAGAGCAATAATGGTGGGGAAAACTGACTACATTTATCCTGCGGCGTGGAAGAAAGGCCACAAAGCTCTCAGCTTCATCCCCTAGACTACGGACAAAAGCAAGACTGTTTGTGCCACCAGTCTTGCCAGAACTATTTCTGAAAAAAACTACCTATTTATTCACTTTTTGCTATATTTAATGAGGCCGAAAATAGTTGCGGTCGGGTTAGGGAATGCTAGGTCATGTCTCAGACTTAATTATTTCCATGTTAGCTACCACTAGCTGTCAGACTTGATGGTTAATTGGTGCTTGTCGACACTGGCTGTAAAATGCAGCTATATGTTTAAGTGCAATTCAATCACAGGTTTTTCTTAAGGGTGAGTCTCTGAGTCGTCACGCCTGGAATTCATCCGCCTGTCCATGACGCACCTTTAATGGGGAAATTCTTTCATTGACCCAAAACATTGACTTTCTTTTTTCGTTAAACATTAGGCATAGCCTAGACTTTTAATGTAAAAAGGCACGGTTTATTCGAACAGAAAGCTGAGATTGTTTTGAACTACTGTGGATTAGATTTTGTTCCTATCAATAAAGAGCAAAGGAGGACACTGTCCCCCGATTTGGACCGACTGCTGTGTTTTCAAGATCTTTCTGGCACATTTTACTATTACAATTTTGCTTTGTTTGGACAGTGACTTGAAGAAACAGGATATCCCTTCTTTTATGGCCACAAAAGAGGCTTTTTTTGCTGTGTAACGAGTGGGTGTGTTGCTGTGTTGATACGACTCTTGTGTAAATGAAATGAGTGATTTCTGCTGGCCTTTTGTAACCCCATATTTTTCCAATGCATCCAGTTCTGATTTATTAGAGCCAGGCTTTTATCCATTCCGTCGTAAGAGGTTTTTGGCCAAAGGGAAAGTCTCCATTTCTTCACTTTGTTATAGTATTTTGAAAAGAGCAGATTGTTCTGGGATAATCCGGGTGTAGGTCAGAGCTGGGTGGTGGAATAGCCCTCCGCAGAGAGTGTGTGTGGTCATGCTATAAACACTTTCCCATAGGCCCATGAGTCTTCATGATGCACATCCTGCCATCAGTTACACCCACTTCACACACCCGTCTCGTTACCTGACAGTCTAAGGGTGTGAGAAATCCCTCAGAGAGGATTCGGCTGTATGTTATATCTGTTTACTCGAGAGTCGAGACACACCTCACAACCTGAAGAATCAGATCACGTTCTTTCTCTCATACTTGTGTTTGCATTTGATTAAATGATTCAAATTTTTTTTGCTGTACTGATCGAAGAAACAAAAAGTGAAATTTTGAAATCTTTTCCTCATTTCACAGTCGGGTGTTCAGAGATGTTGAGGCATAATTAAAAGCTGGTGCTGTAAAAGATCTTCCCTGCTGTTTGCCTTAGATAAAAAAAGACTTGGTTGACGTTAGAGTTAGTCCTTTTAGAAGTTTTTCCCTTTTGAGTTTCCCGCGGACAGACGACACCATCGCCAGGCCATTAGCCTAGATGGTGATGAAACACTATAGACTGAACACGTAATACACATGTGCGTGATGTCATCGTCTTCTGAGATTTGCGTTTTTGTTGTTTACATGGAGACTGTTTTTAAAAACTTGCACTTTTGAAACCTGTTTTCAAAAGTTTGCGTTTTTAGGCACGCAAAATGCTGTTGTTGTTTAAAATAATGGCCAAAGCGCATTAAGTTTTATGTTACGTCACTCCATTGATCTCCAACAACCAAGCAGATAATGATTTTCTATTCTATTCTATTCTATTCTATTCTATTCTATTCTATTCTATTCTATTCTCAAAAGTTCATCATGTTAACAAAATTGGCATATCTCGGACCTCAGATGGTAGCTGTTGTTGTGCTGATGCAGTGAAGTGAATGTATTTGTTCACTCCACTGATGGAAAGGAGCAAAGTTCATGATCAATAATTGCTGTTGACAGACATGCATCCCCATTAGCAGTACCCACACTTCCTGACGATGACCCTAACCTGACCTCTGTGACCCGTGCTCAGCACAGGAGAGGAAAGAGCCAGATGCACTCTGGTTTGTGTCCTTTAAACAGAGGAAATTTGATCTGCGCTTGGAAACCAAGGCTTTCATTATTGCTTCGAAGTGGTATTCTGGAAAAATAATGGCATTTCATATCTGGAGCAGATTGCTCAAGTAAGGCAACCAGACACTGTGTACGTGTTTTTGTGTCGGTGTACAAGAGCACAGCTGATTGGTTTGACGGAGATCAATGGAGTGACGTAAACTAGTGATTAATCAGTCGCTGGATTGATATTGTCTGATGCAAACTGAATGATCAATCAGTGTTTATAATGTGATCAGATGTCTGCTGTGTCCGACAGACGGCTCTTTAAGTCAACATTATTTTCAGCTGGTCAATGTTAACCAACTGGTCACTCTGTAAGACAATGTCAACAACCAAAATCGACATCATTCTCATCCAGGTCTGGCTCCATTGGTATTGAACGCTTAGTTTTCACAATTCAATCATGTAGTCGCACATGCCGTGCATTGTTGAATTGAACACATTTTTTAAACTATTTCTAACAACAGCCTTTTAAGACTTATTTATAGACTATGTAACTATGCAAACAGTATTTCCAGAAGTATGTTTTCCACCAGATAGGATTTGCATGAAATGCCTGAAAGCTGGGTAGTGCTTTGCTACAGAACCAAAAAATGGAAATAATCACTAACATTGTAGTATGTTCTGTGACAGCTGTTCGGCTTTTTAATCGGCCTCTCCAGCTGTGTTTCTAAGCTAAAGGTTTGTAAACTGGAGTTATAAGACAGAAGGCATTCACAATTGTGATAATTTCAAATCAAGTCTTCTTGCATAATCTGCTTTAACTTGTTTACTATCTTCACTGAACCCAATTTAACAAAAGCAGGCTTTATTGGTAGGCATGTGGGAAAGCTAGTAACGAAAACATATTTATTTGTGAGGATGAGTACATTGTTGGCAGTGTAAACCAGTTTAATACGTTTATAAGGGGTTTAAACCATTCTAGATTTTTTGGTTTTCCAAAGAAAGCGTGCAGTGCTTGTTCACGCAAAACTTGTCAACACAATGTTAGTATGTTGCTGTGTGGTTTCATCTAGTATTTTTATTGTGGTTAATTTTTTTAAATTTTATTTCAAATTTAAACCGTATTACGTTATAATAATCAACAATATGCCACACAATATAGTAATTCGTTCTCTACATAGTTTCTCATGTATTTTAGCTCTTTTCCCGCTGTCTTCTCGTTTTAGCATTTTCCCGTAAAATATACCGTATGTATATGTGTGAGACGTGCAAGCTGGGACATATTCGGCTCATCCTCGATGATACGCCGTGCACGCTGTTACAAAAAAGCCAAGCAAAGTGAGGTCTTGCCAGTCTTGCGGACCGAAATTGTCACTTCTGCCACGCTCGTGCGGACACATCGAGAATAAACAATTCTCGCGCACGCTCTGATCAGTAAAGGTGCATGGACCTCTCCCGAATCATCTCCAGCACTCAGCCTCCGAAGCACCACTAACTCCACCTCCGTTTCCCTCAGAAGATGATATTAGTATTTAAACATTCTCTATATTTTTTCAATGACACACTGTCTCTTTCACTCTCATGTACGCACACACATTGTCTCTTTCTCTCTCACACATATGTATAGTTATAAACTCTTTAGACTTTTAAGGATTAGTGCTTTATTTTTAAAGTTTGTGAGTAAGAATCATGTAAAAAAATCCCTTATTTTGGGGATGGATTCTGGGAAATGTTGACAGCGCTTTATAATTCATGTTTTTTTCTCCTTGTTTGTGTTAACTGTAACATCTTAGATCTCACTCTTTTTCCCTTTACACTTGTCAGCTCTCCCACTGAACAGTGCAGAAAAGGAGGTGTGGAATATCCAGGAAGAGGGCGGTCTCAGTTAGACCGGGAACATCTGTTTGACTGTGTGGTGCACTTATTCAGACTCTGAGCTCAAGCTTACAGTTGGAGTCAGATGTTATAATATTCATACTGCTTATGCTGTAAATCCAGTTGAGGCTGTGCTGTTTCGAAGAGTGCTTTTTCGTGTTGATCTTGTGGAGTAGAGGGAGTTTCATCAGCTATTTCAGGACCAGTTCTCTGATTTGATGGTGAGAGATGTATGAGCCGCTGCGGTCTGCATGCTTCCCACACCGCAGCATTCAGGGCTGAGATCAACACAGCTCTCGCTGCCTGGATTTCACGCGACTATGTTCTCTTGAAGTGCCTTTCTGTGAGGTGAGCATGCTGCCTTTGATTTAGAGAAAGTCACTTTAACGTTGACGTTTTAGGGTGTGTGTTTCTGTATTTCTCAGCTAGTGTAGCGCAGTTAGAGTTTGTTGTGTGGGTTGCCATGTGACGATACATGGATCACTGTTGATAGATAAGCTTTATGCATACTTACCCTTTAACCCCAGGTTAGGGTTGCACCATCCATTTGTAATTTCTTACTTAAATTGGAACATAAAAGTCCACACTATAGGCTTAGTAACTAGCTAGATTGTTATACTTATTCGGTACTTTATTTAGTTGCACCGTTTATTTTAAAATAAATAAAATCTATCTTTGCTGCTGCAGAGCAAATACTGAGACTTGCTACTGCCGGTACATTCACAGACATTGCTGTGAGCTTGTAAGATTTGCTGCTGCATTAGTAACATTAATGAACCCCTGTAGCAGATTTTAGGAGCTGGGGAAGGTGGAAGGTTTCTGAAAGCACGCTGCAGACTGCTAATAGTACTTGAATGTTGAGCCGCAGCTCATTGGCTGCTGATGCAACAGCAACCAATCAGCCGCACTATATAGATAACGATGTGATTGCTACCAAATTGAGTTCAGGACCTATCAGCCTATTTTTATGTAACATAAATAACATCTAGAAGCTGTATTTGAAATTAATAGTATCAGTGTCAACAAGTATCAGCAAATAAAAACTAATACAAAAAAGAAATTACATCAATCATTCATTTATATAACATGCACAACACCGACCGATGCACACATAGGCGCACCATTTAGGATGGGTTTGTATTGATGGTACGAACGCAAAAATAGTAGTTCGTAAGTTGTAACTTGGTGTCCATTTATGTCAAAATTAGGCTAATTTGTCAAATTGTAGGCGTAACTTATGCACAGTGCACACGTTAAGTACGTGCCCATACATAAGTAACTCAGGTGAAGCAGGCTTATGGAGGAACCAACTATGAATGGAATGAGACTGGTGTGCATTTTTCCTGTGGGTGTGCCACTGCCAAGTGACAATGCTTAATCAACTAGACATAAACAACCTGCCCACTGATGATTTATTTATCTAAAATACTACTGTCCTTTTTGATTTAGCCTATGTTTGTGATCTGTTTTTGTTGGATGTGTTCACTACACTACACTCTTAAAAATAAAGGTTCATTATTTGGTCCCACTTTATATTTAGTGGCTTTAAGTACTATATACTTACATTGAAATTAATAATTTGATACAATGGACTTATTGTTTACATACATGTTTTTACATTGTTATATTTTAAAAATACCAGCATGTAATTACAGCTATAATTACTTTATGTAATTACATTTGTAATTACACTGTTGACCCTCCCCTCACATCTTAACCTACCCTTAAACCGACCCATACCACCACACCTGTCCCCAACCTTACCCGTATCACACCTCAATAGCAGCAAAAGTGT
>JAOTRC010000013.1:18466345-18486048 GCA_027497675.1 Cyprinella lutrensis
CTATTTACATTCAAAATAGCATGCTGGTTCTAACTAACTATATGAAGTAATATTGTGAAACATTATTACAAATTGAAACATCAGTTATATGTTCAAATGTTCAAGGGCACAAATTTTCAGCATCAATGCTCTTGGCTTCAGTGTTACATGATTCTTTAGAAAATCATTCTAATGCTGATTGTGTGCTGAAGAAACATTTTATATTATAACATTGAAAACAAAGTTTTTACAGCAATGTAAAATTCTTTATGGTTACTTTTAATCAATTTATAACATAATATATTAATATTATAGATATATACATCTTTTCTACTGTGGGTAATTATTTCTTATTTAAGGCTACACTGTCACACACACAAGACCACACATGCGCTTGCATGACCATTTTCCTTATGTGTTGGTTAATTAATTGTCTCAGCTGTCAACTGTGAAACAAAGGAGCTTTAAAACCAATCCTTATCTCAGTCATAGCACGTTTCCCTTCTTAATTACTGAAACACAGGCCCTTCATTTGGTTTTAATTAGATGGGTTGTTTTTGACGTTGAAATATCTGCTCAAAAACAGTCCTTCTACATTATTTATGTGAAGATGTTGATATTTCAAACAATTTTATTCTTAACATTAAACACAAAATTCTGCGATATTGTATTTATATCGGTATATCGGCCTTCAATAATATAATTTATTGCAAACAAACCACTGAGGATGCCAAGGACTGCTGGAGAGAGCAAGATTAGGCCTACCCCCCGTGACCATCTTATCCTCATCGATCTACCCTACTCAACACAGCCGTTCTTTGAAACGTAAGGGACACCGCAAATTCCAGCATTAACAGGGTCCAGCGCTTCCCAAAGCAGCAGCTCCCGTCACAGGACTCCCACACCCATTGTTTCCCAGTTCCGGGAGGAGAGAAATTCCCAGTGTGGGAACAAGCTTGTGCACACATGAGCAGGCAAGCAAAAGTGTTACAGTGCTGGGTCACTATGCCATGAGGACCCTCATAAATTCCTATGGTGGAGCCTTCCTTTTCAGGCCACAGACTGAGTGCTCATAGTTGGTGGCATTGAAGTCCATGGACCCGTATTTGGACCAGGTATAATACCAAACTGTGCTAAAAGCGCTTCTCAAGGCAACCGCTACAGCTACGAATTACAATGAAAATTAAGATGAAGTTTTGTGGCTTTTATTTCATCCATGTTAAATTAATCAGTTTAATGTGCATTCAAAAATTACTGGAAAAAAACAGAAACAAATAATGTCAGACAAAACCCTGAGATCAGCTGTAATTGATAAAAATCAGTAATTTATTACAATGAAGGCATTATATAATTCACACACAAAACTGCTATAAACGGAGTTATGAAGCACAAAGCGGAGAGTTTAAATAAGGACACAGATTCCAGATTATTTGGTATGTGTGGGCTGGATGAGGGAAAATGGAGAAGGATGTGAATGGTCATGTAAAACAAAAGCATGTAGGTAAGCTTCTAAAACCCTTTTTGAGACTAAATCTATGTCAAAAGTCCCACTGCGGACTTCTAAATAAGATTATATCAGTTGTGGCTAAATATTTAAGCAGCTCCAGACGCCTGGCTGACGGCCTTATATAGCTTCTCCCATGAAGTAATCTTTTTAGTAACGTCAAGGCAAAAGTAACTCATGTTAATCCTTATAAAACTACTCTGAACTTTGACCTTTTAGAATTAGACCAGTCAAAGCAGTCAGGGAAGCAGAATGAGACAGTTCCTAAGCAAAGAGAAGTCAAATAAGTTGGCAAAGTTGCTGGCCACTGCCAAATACTATTTGACTGACAAGCTTCAAATTTGCTTCAAATTTGATCAAAAGTTCTGCAAGTAATTTGCAT
Source organism: Cyprinella lutrensis (assembly GCA_027497675.1). Classification (NCBI taxonomy): domain Eukaryota; kingdom Metazoa; phylum Chordata; class Actinopteri; order Cypriniformes; family Leuciscidae; genus Cyprinella; species Cyprinella lutrensis. Next base: position 18,468,211 of record JAOTRC010000013.1, read on the forward strand.
TGATTTGGAAATAGCTAGGCTACTACTTCTTCTGCTTATGGAATTGTTTGGCTTTAACAACAACAACAACAACTACCATATTTGTATTGTCACCAGTCATTTGGTACAATCATTTATCGTTATATTTTTTATTTAATAGAAAACAAAAGCAGAACTTTTATCTCAATTGTCCTGGAAAGCATTTGGCCAGCAATTTAAATGTGAATTGTCAGGTATTTTCACATTGAAGTATTCAATAGTGTCATGGATAATTAGATTATCATTCACAAATCCTCAGCCCCTGAGCCTATTCAAACTAGACCTTTAGTCTTAACACTGAATGCATTTGACAGTGCATGTTTAGCCTGCTACTTAAAGTAGTATTTGAGAAGATCACAAAATTAAATGCAACCATTTGACAGCGGTGAATGGAATACAATGATTCAAGTGGGACTTGCATTCCATAGCATTAGAAGAGCACTCAGTGAACTTGAGGACCCCCTGTGGATAAAACCCATCCAAGAAAATTACTGAGTAGGGTGAATTTAGGTAAATCGTTCCACTTTTTGACAGTCATCCCATTTACCCAGCCCCAATCAAGGTGTTATTATAACTATTGTTATTATTGTATATTGTTTTTAATAACACTTTTACACTTTTTAAAATTGAACATGGTGAAGAAAAAAAAAATTGTCTTTTTTTGGTCAGTGGGCTATGTAAAAAAACCTACTAAATTTGTATACTCCATTAAAACATTTTAATTCGGGGTTTTGTCTAAATATAGCTAATAGTAAGCACAAGAAGCCATATATAAGAATATATAAGAAGCCAGACTTGCATATTCTTCAAAAAAATATGAGATGAATGGGTAAGTAAAAACAGTTTTCATGTTGGAACCACTGCCCTTACCTAACTCAAAAAAACGGCAAATGCATGGTTCATTCAGCGCGCTCGTGCGTGAATAGCCCTCAGTGACATTGACGTGCTGTAGTGGACACCTGAGAAAAGCGCGCGTGCCATGACTGATATTCCTCTCTTGATGTCTCGGAATGTGTCTAACAGCGACCGAAGAGGCAGTCTTGGGGGAAACGGAGAGGGGGAGGAGAAGGAGTCAAAGTAACAGCGTGAAATTGCATAAAACATGCCATAGAGCGCTGAGCGCACTTCCACACTGATCTCTCTCCGCACGGAGTGGATGTTCACATGCGCTTGTGAAGGGACGAGCTCAAAGTGCATTCCATGGACCAGTGTCGAAGTGTCTTCTTAAAATGTTGGACGTATACATGGGTATTATTTTAGTTTAAGGACAGAATTTTCTAGAAACCTGCTGCTGGAACCTGCAAAAGAGGAACTTTCAACAGACTCTGCTCAGACTTCAGAGATTTTTTTTTTCTAAAATGCTCTTATTTGGAATTTCTGTCTACTGTCTCTCATTGTTTTATGCAAACCTTGCTTTGGAGTCAAGTCACGACTACTATGATTATGACCAAGATCAAGGAGATGCCATGGTAAGCACTGGCAAGATCATTTTCAAGTTTTGAATGTGGAGAAATTGGTTTGATGCATTAATTATTAGTTATGGTTTGCTGTCCTAAATCCCGGATGAAGTTATTTTCAAACGTTGTTGTCTACTGCTTCAAGCTTTGAGATGCAACATATGAAGAGTCAACATAACTAGCACTGGTGACTATGCTTGTACTTAGCCCAGATTAGCTTTAGTTTACAATCCTGATTCATTTATTAGGGGCTTCTTGCATAAACACTTGAATGGAACTTAAATAAAATCCAAAAATGTATTTATAAGCTTTGGACAGATCATTAAATGACATTTTTTACCATTTAGGGGGATGTGATATTTAAACAACATTTGACCTTACTGTTCTCTGTTTATTTATTTGTGTTTTTGTTTTTATTTATTACAATATAAATTCATCAAATTATTAAAAGCACCCAGTACCTCGGGGATATTTACCATTTTCCTGTAGCCTATTTATCATATGGACATTATATTAAGACAACTTCATTCACACATCTATGGTTTATAATTTGAGAGTTAAATTACACAGTTAAATTGCCACACAGTTAAATTGCCTCAAGAAGTGGAAGCAGGTGACATTGGGTCAACAACATGAGAAGTAGTCTCGCTATCTCTCATTCTATCTCTCGTCTCCCCACTGAGAAAGATAGAAGAGAGAAAGTGTTTCTGTGATCATGTATATGATGATAAATATACTCAATGGGTGCAATTAATTTCATTATATCTTCTTACCTCAGGAGCTCCAATGTGAACTGTCTGAAAACAAGAGATTAATTCTTTGGCGCACACACGATTAAGACACAACGTTCTATCATTCTTTATACAGCAGCAGAAATGTTTTACTATGTGCAGTGTATAAATGATAGCTACCATATGCTATGCGCAACAATGTGGATATCTTGACAAGGTCTTGAAATGTGCGATTGGTAATGTGCAACATGGGCCGTAAGGTACACTAATCACGAGTGCCTAAAATTAGACTTGCTTTGTTTTCACTGCTCTCTCTCTCTCTCTCTTATTCTCCTTTGGGTCGCTGTGAAATTCGATGGTTATTAAGATTAATTTAGCTGGAATTCACAGAGAGAAGCAAAAGCCAATCGTAAGTACAACAGCAACAACATAAAAAGCTGCTGAATTCCTAATGGTTTATTTTCAGTCCACTTGGGGGATATTTGTCTTGCACTAATGCCACGAAATTGAATAATTGTTCCGTAATTGCACATGTGGCTGTACGCTATATGAATGTATGGGATGGTTGAATCAATAATTCACTGGGCATCAGTCAGCGCTCGGCAAATATACTGACCTTATTTCTCTCCCTTGGACATTTCTGTCATAGCCATCTCTCATATGTTTGGCAAAGCTGTCCTGTAAATCATGAGTAATTGCAAAGCATGCGGATTCTACATGTAAAGAGAGTTATTGTCTAGAAAGACTATCTTTCTGAAGGGGTCACCTGGGAAATGTGGGTGCTTGGTGAGTACACGTGAGTTGCAGGGACCCCCTGATTTGTAGTCTTAAAGGCTCAGCTGCAGTCTTGACCTCATTTATTGGGACTGACGAATAGTTGTGTCATGTGGCTTTACGAAAACTCCATCATTTTAACTGGGATGTTGACTGCTTCGGGAACGTCTATTTTATATAATTAGCCGCTACATTGCAAGTCTCTTGAGACTCTCTGGTTTAAGTAAGCATTATATTTCAGTCACTATGAGTGTGTCTCATGGCTAGTAATCAATGTCCGAGAATAAACCACCCATGATAAAGGACCTTCTGCTTGTAGTAAAAGAGTCCCCCCTCTCTTTTAAACCATGCTTGTTTATTTCTGCTCTTTGGTGATAACCAAGGGATTCCCCGGGGATGTCTTCTCCAGTGTGTCTGTGTGTGGTACATGTGTACTTCCCAGGTTGGAAAGTTAGCACAGGTGGAACAAATTACTCACTTCTGCCTCTTTTCTTCGCCTCTAATAGCCAATCCACCTGCCGGATCGGCTCATCCTTTAACTTCAGATTTAGCACAACCACCTTTCAACACTTTAACAACTTTAGAAGAGCTTTTTTTTGTGGGAGGTTGGGGGAGGGTGAGTCAGACGTTGTGATGACATAAGCAATAAGACTTCACGTCTTTGGGGAGGTCAGCAATTCAACCATTCTTTGAATTAGGAAACTTCTGCAAATGGGGTGTTTCAGTTGTTACTTCTAAGAACCTATTTTCATAATTGTGCAATGATGTAGTAAAGGAATGACATGTTTGAAAGGCTTTAAAGTGTTATTTGGGGAAGTGTGTCAAATGTTCATGGAGGAAAATGAAAAAAAGTTGGTGATATTAAGTGATGTTTAGTTCAGTTTAGTTTAGTGATATTAGTGGTTATTTCCTGGTTCTCTTTAAAGCTGCAGTCTGCAGTTTTTCCTCTTTGTCGCCATCTCTGTTCGAAATCTGAATTATCAACTTTACGTGAGTTGTACTTCAACACCCTCGACACGGCACAGCGAGGATGAACACAATGTTTGAGGAGAGAGAGTGCTTTCAATCACGCGCCAATGTGGATACTGGCATTCATAATCACAGATTATTCTTTTTGGAAGTAGGACCAACATAAGAATTTTCACCAGAAAATGTCATCTGAACTAGTAAGAAACATCCACTTTTGTTCTGGTATTGCAGTAAATCACACTGATTAAATGTAACAATCGCTTATAAGTTATCATATCACGCAAAACCATGCAAATTAAACTTTGTTCTCAAATTGTTAATGTTAACAACGTCAGCGTGACTGCATTTAATGCGATTCCTATATTATCCTTGTTTTCGCATGGGGTGGTTGCAGTCTCTTTTTTTCTATAGCCACTCCGAAGTCTGAAAAAATCCATTTGCATTTTACAGCGGGTGAATCTGTTGTCACTGGTGATTTTCGTTTAAACCTTTTTGGACCCATCATCAAATTGATAAGTTTAATTATATCAAGTGGTGTGAGAAATGGCTATAAATCTCCACCTCCAACGTTTTCTTTTGATTCCGGTTTACGTAATAGTTTTCATTAACGATAATCTTGGTATAGAGCCAATCAAAAGTTTCTCTCTTCTGTCAGTCAGTCAGCCAGCCAGTCACTCACATGGACAGACACAGGAGAAAAAAAAGGAAATCTGTAAAAAATCTTTCTCTATTCTGTAGTGATTGCATTTTCATTTTGAGTAGTTGTAGCTGTCTCCTTCTTTTTGCGCTGTCTATAAACTGGCTGTGGATATCAGTCCCCTTCAGCAGAGGAATTCAGCCCTGACTGTGGCCCAGCAGTGTGCCTGAAGCAGCTGGGGGACTGAGATTTTCTGGGGGTTTTTTGCACTTTTTTAAGATCCAAGACAGCTTTTGCAATTTCCTCTGCAAGGAGAAGCACTGGAATGTGTTACAGCAGAAAAACCCAAATCACCAAAAATGATTAAACTTTTTTTTTCTTTTATATTTTTACCTGCCTTCTTCTAGGAACCTATATTATAGCCAGTGTGTGAACCACTTTGGGAGTGTTATTAAAGAGACTAGACCCTTGGTAGTAGAGTAAGGCAGTATTTTCCTACTTTTTTAGTCTTATACTCACAAGTAAGCCTTAAGTACTCCTTTATAGACAATACATCAGAAATGTTTCTTTTTACACATTATACAGAATATCATTTACCATTGTTGTAAAATTGGTCACCTTTACTGTGATTCATTTTAGCTAAAAACATAGATAATGCAGGTTGCCATTTGTGTCCCTTTACGACTGAGCTTGTCTGACTGTTCAGTAAGCAATCATGCAGAAACTTTCCCTATTAGACAAAATGGCATATTTATTTATAAATCAAATTTAGATGTAAAATTTGACAAGCTTAAAGTAATTAATACTATTTGAAATACCATAGAAGAAGGGCATTTTAACAATCAAGTGAATATGCAATCATTTGTACAGATCTTAATGAGAAGTCATGACTTGCAGTGTAGCAAAGACTTAGAGATTAAGACTTACAGAGACTTACAAAGGGAAATGGAAATCTTTCTAAACCCTGCTCTAAAGGATAAAACTGGTTTGTGCACTGACCCGTTCATTTAGTCAGAGTGAGGCAGCGAAATGAACAGGTAGTGCACATGTATAGGCTGAGGCCAGAATTATCTTCTTTGAAGGGGTGGTTTACTGTTTTTTTTTTCTTTGCATGATTGGGTTTATGGTGTGCAACATGTCATGTATTCGTGGTTTTTCTTTTTTTAAAAGTCTTATTTTTTTATAAATTTCACCTTTATTGTAAGCCGCTTTCTCCTCTGTCATTTGAACGACCGGTTGACTTCCTGAGTCTATGAAACCACTCCCTCAGAAACAGGCAGTGGGCTCGTATTGGTTAATTTGTGCTGGTGTGTTGTGATTGGCTAAACTGTAGTGCACATTGTCCAGATAATTTACTCCCATTACCTCTTACGGGTGAAAGTTGCATGTGTTGTTCATGTCAAATGTAAATAATGGTGTCGATACTGTAGTATCAGTATGAGACAGAATCAGACAGTGGCGATGAAGGGAGTCAAGCAGAACCTCACCACACAAGGCTCTTACAAAATGTTTCTGAATGGTAATTTGCCTATATTTTTTTTTTTAACTTTATGCACTTGTTTTGTCTTACACAAAATAGCATCGAACTGACTGGCTACTATTTACTCTAACAGAAAGAATTCATAATTTTGTTGCAAAAACGTGAAAATAATTTGTTATGTTTATCCTATTGTTTACTAGATTAATTTTCTTGTTGAGTGTCGTTGTGGGTTTTGGTTCTTTTGCTGTTGTAGTCTGTAAGGACCTTTTGAAATAACTGAAATCATTTGGCGAAGTGATATGGACATGTAATGTGGTCAAGACCTGCCTGGAACTACTTTAGCCGTTTCCTGAAAATATGTGCACACCTTATAACAAGCATTGAACAGCCCATAATGTTAATCAAACTGCAGAAGAGAGAACATCTCCCCTGCACTGCTCTTGACTGAATCACATCACTTTATTAAGAATAAATGTAGATTTAATAAAAACAGTGAAGACTAAGCAGGTTTTTTTATACTTAGGCTAGAATTAGTTGTTGGTGACCTTATTTAAAGCAAATATATATATATATATGGTGATTATATAGTTAACATGAAATAAAATGACTCATATCGTGATATAAGATTTTCCTCTCAACACCCACACACTGCATTTGTTCAAATTCTTGTCACCCGTTGTCCTCGATTGAATGATTGTTTGTTAAGCAGCATGCTGCTCTACAGATGCCAAAATGATTTTTAGAGAAAGGATCAAACATGTAGAGTGATCACTTGTCACATTTAAAATGTCTGAATGTCATCAGAAAACCAAGCATTAACGAACAAATCACTTTTATGAGCCATTTTTTTTCCCTAATAACTTTAACCAAATTGTCTCACATGGTTGATAGGGGTTGTATGAAGTAATCATTTAAACATGGACATTTGACAAGCAGAATGCGTCCAAATTATGTTATTTTTGAATAGTTTATCTATTATTTTTTTTTAACATAACTTCACAGAAATCTTCTTGCTAAATGTTTTCTTCTTGAAAATATTATTTCTCTTTAAAATAAATGCTATATAATGTATGGATTTACATTTATTTGATGAGAACTGAATTGAGCTGAATAATGGCAGTACTCCTTTCTGCAGAGCTGCTTTACAGCCAATTCGACTTTGTTTCATAATTGACCATTGTTGCAACATCGACAGTTATTGAAGTGAATTGAACTAACATTGAACTGACTGCAGCAGAATTTGAAATTTGTCTCATTTTTGAAGAAGTTTGCAGCATTGATTATGTTTTGTTTATTACTATGAATCTGCTATTATATCTGTAGGCCTAAAGCTATATCATTAATCTGAGCAGGAGTGTACAGTTCTTCATGATGTGTCAAACGTGCTTCATGATTTTGGTGTCTTCCCATAACACATTGACTCCTGATCCAGCATGAATTGGTATTGATTCCGGGAAGAAGGATCTATACAGCTGTTCATAAAGATAGAACTTTGGTTACATAAATGAGGCCTGGTGATTCAGATCAGAGAGGTGGTGTAAATGTGTGGGGTGAACGTTAACACACACCCTGCTGAAGTGCGGTCACCAGGGTGGGGCATGAAGATACACGGGCTAGGCTGTCATGGATTAGCTCCACTGGTGTATGACAGAGAGAGACAAAGATTTCATAAGACAAGCGTGTTATGGAGGCATTTTTATGCCAGTTGCTGCACAGACATGCACATCACTTCAGATTTACCTTCCTTCGTGTTCCCTCCCAATTCTTTTATGTGCTTGTTGTCAGTATTCCCTTTTATACTCGTACACTTGTATAACTGTTGTGTGCATGTCACATGGAGAGCCCTTGAGTTTAGTTTTTTTTCCCCCCAGAGTCTGACCTTTAATAGGTACTGAACAAGGTTTGCAGAAATTGATAATATTCAGCCTCGAAAAATTAATCTGTATTACTTTAGAAGAGGATGGTTTCTTTCTGGACAAGTATTTAATGTGTAATTTCAATCTACTTTGTATTGTTACAGTGTCGGTACTAGTTTACTCGTTCTCCATTTAACTGATAAATTGACATTTATTTGTCACCAAAAGTCCACTGGATGATGCAAAACAGGTCGTCCAGCGGCCTTTTGACAGCTCCATGTCAGATTTTTATATCCCCGCCCACAAACAGTCGGATCAACAAAGGGTTATTATTAACAGAACAGTTATTGCAAGGGTAAGTTTGTCACTGAAAATTGTATCATACTCGTTTTACAGCATTAAGCCTATGTTAAAAGAGGAATACTATAGCCTAGACCTTATTCAGAGCCGTGCCATGACAGGCACTAAAGCCAAGCTGTGAGGAATAAAAATTTGTGATTTGTAATAGCATTCATTTTTAATTTTATTTCACATATTTCAGTTATTTGCCAGGGTAACATTTTTTTTTTCATCTAATATTTATATTTTACATAAAAAATTTTTTTAGTTTAGTTTAAACCTAAACCTAAAGTTTAGTAAACAATAACAAGACCTTCAATGATGCATGTCACATGAAAATAGACTTGTGTGACTAAAATATTTAGAACATGCTTCTTCTTTTCAGTTAACAGTCACCCATTCAGAAAAGACAAGCTTTATGTAAACTGGTTTGTTTTATGTGTTTTACAAGCGAGACTCTTATTTCATTTGGGCTTTGGGAAAGACACCATTTTTTTTTATTAGGGATAAAATGTTATGCTCCGTTCATAGCACATGTTTGCTTTCATTTAGGCTAGCTGATGATTCCTTTTCTATTTTAGTTGTAAATATTTTAGTCACCTGTCTCTGTACAGACTGCGGTATACCATAAGCCTATGAGCTGAAAGATGAGGAGCAGGCGACCCTTTTTTTTTACATTCACACATTTGTAGGTTTTATAATAATAACATTCCTGTTCTAGCATAGTCTTTTTGCAATGTAAGATGTTTACATTTTTACGGGTTTCCCAGGATGTAAAGATTATTTTGGTCCCAGGCGATCCCAATGCTTTGTTTGGATAAGATGTGGAGATTTGGATTAGCCGTTTTTATTTTGACTTTTGTCATGCATTGTATCATGTTTGAATTACAAAGAAGAGAATATTTGCTTTGCGGTGTTTGCTTGTGGGTCATAGTTTGGATCAGACCTTGCGAACAAGGACATCCAGCAGTGGCTCGTGGGATTAAAATCTGCCGCTTGTGAATGATTTACAGTCGCATACTGTGTGCTGCTTGCCAAGAACACTGAAATTAAATAAATGTATCTCATTTTATTCTGTATTTTTGTGGATGCAGTCCAACCTTAATATATACACAGATTCAGAATACCTTCTTTTGGCTTTGATTCAAACGTATATCTATACAACCATGTACTTATCAGGAGTATTAAGTAGTAGGCTTTAATTTAATTAATAGTATTGTGAATGTAATGGTCAGGTTTATGTTCTGTTGTCATGAAGATTTAGTTTGTATCATCTTGTTTTCCTGTGTTCTGTTCCTGTTTCCTTTGTTCCCCAATTTCGAGGGGCAAAAACCATCGGAAGTGAGCATCCCTATGCTTTACTCACTCAGGCGGGTAGAGCCCTTGAAGGGTGACTTAGAAGGGAGTGTTGTGTATGTCAAGGAAGCGCCCTGTTGTGTGTCATAATGAAGCTGTTTGGTTTGGGACGCACTTGGTGAAGGGTGCAATGAAAAGGTCAATTTTCTCATTCGCACACCTTCTCAAGCTTACCACGACAAAGCTAGACAGCGATACAGCTAGACACAGAAACGTCTTGTTAATGTTGTGCAAATAAATGTACGGAATGAAGTTTTTTAAAACATGCTTTATATGTTTTTGTGTGTGTTCCGAATCTGCCTTTAACTTTATAAGTTAAGCATTAAATGCATAAAACATTAAACACATTTCTTACTTCTTTTTTAAACTTAACATGAAACGCATGACAAAAATGCGTGTTATATGTTTTAACATAAACAATTTTCTGTTAACTTGACTCCAACTCCCACCATTTCTAGATTTAAAAGAGTCGTGCATGAGGACTTGTCAATCTGGGTCACATAACCATAAAGATTAAATAAGTTCCTTGAAGTGACCATTGCATTATCCCATTCGCTAACGGAGAGTGTTTGGAATAACGCTGTTTAAAATAATGGCGTTAGGTAACGTTGTTATTTTTTTTTAACAATGGGGTAATTTAACTAATTACCTTTCCTGTCATTACAATGCCGTTAACGTTACTGGATGTTAAATGCGGTTTGTTACCACGGGCGTCAGTTTGGTTTGAAATGTGCTGGGGACAGAGATGCATTCGGAAGTGTTGGGTGCAGCCTCTCTGCAATTATTGAGTTTTTAAATGGTCTAGTGGTAGATCTTTTGCCAAGCATGTCAGAGGTTATGGGTTCTAATCCACGATTGAATAGTTTTTTTTTTTCTCATCAAAACTAAATATTTTCATCTGTGGTTACAGTCTATATCAAGCAGGGACACGTTTGTGTGCATATTATTTTGTGATTTCACTCAAATCAATGTAGAGTCTCTCCACAACGTCGATAGATTGAAGAGTACGTCCGTGAAGACTGTGTGCGCGCCACAATGCAACTCATAGCAGAGGCCACAAGCGCTCAGCTTGAGTTCAAAACCAAAACAATTTAATGCTGGATCTCTTATTAATAGCAAACTAAATGAATGTTCTGCTAGTTAACTGGAGATGTTTTTTTTTTATTTATTTGTTTCTAAAAGTGGTACAAAATGACTCAGAATCGATGCCTATGCACGTTACTACACAGCTAGTGAGGAGGTAGGTTAATAAGCGCAGCATCAAACTCTTGCTGTCTGTCAATGTGCAATAAATATAGAAAGTTATGAACAAACACTCGTCTGTATGAAAACTGCAAAAAAAAAAAAATCCAAATTCTTTGACATAGCTTGCAGTTTAGTATGAGAAATTAGTATTATCAGTACAATGGGAGTTACAAAATAAATCTCAAAATCAAATTCACTAAATGCATTACAGTATTGAGATTTTGGGGAGAAATGTCCATAAATGCAATGCGTCTAAATCCGACACACATGGCACTCTTTGGCGTCAATATAACACGTTTCGGGGTAGGTTTAGGTCTGGGGTAGGATTAGGGTTAGACCACTAGGAGACGCCTTCTGGCCCTTTATTAATCTATTAATCTGGGTCTCGTATTGACGCTAAAGGGTGCCATGTGTGTCAGATGTAGACGCAATGTCAAAGCGTCAATATATGACGCTTTGGGATGAGACCGGGCTGTTTTTTTTTAATGTCATCATGCAAAACAAATGGTCCTATAAATGGGCTTCATTATACAAAATGTGTTCTTGATGTGCTCATGAGATTTACCCATCTTAAATTAATAAATGTAATGTTGCTAAGAGGTGTTGCTAAGACATTGTGCTAATAAGTTGCTCTGAAAAAGTGGAATCCATTTTTATAGTGTGAAGTGTGTGGTCTTTGCCCACTGATCTTTTGACCAGCTAGCCAGGCCAGATATAATTTCACACCATGAAATAAACCCAGCGGTGAGAAAATTCCCAGCCTCGCTCAGCGGAACAGCTGTGTCTGCTCTGCTGGGTTTATCACTGCTAAATGGTTACAGTGTGAGAATCGAGATACTCTTCCTTGTTGGGATATTACTCAAGGACGTGTTAGTGTGGACATCCAGGTTGTTGACATGGCTGAGTGAATCATTCGTTTTAAAACTCAGAAAAAAAAACACAGGAGAGTTTCCTTTCTCTTTGCTTCCTTCCTTTTTTCTCTTTCTCTTCTCTGCTGTGCATGTAGCCTAATAGCCAAATAAGCATAGGCAATAATCAAACACTCTTACAATAGCTGTTCTCGATTTCAAGAAGCATTTGGAAGTCCTATTGATTTTTGTGAATCATTCTGAAGATTTTGTTAAAGAACATGATTCACAGATTAATTTTAAATATCTCAATGGGGGCTACGTAGATGTCCCTGCATGAGGAAAAAAAAATCAGTATAAAATAAAATTTAAACTAAAATGTTTATCTTGACCCCGCTCATGTGTACATTAAATAATCTACTGGCCTGCAGAAAGGTTTTTAAATTAAATGTTCTCTCATAAAAACAATGCCGGGCACAAACTTCTCATCAAACCATCACCCAGTTTGCTTGTCTAAATTAGTTGCTTACATTTTAAAAAATGAGCATACAATAGCATAAAAAACCTTTTTAATGAACAAAACTCCATGTTTAATACAAATGTACACGAAACTTAATGAAATATATTTGGTGAAATTAGAAAATATTTAAGAAGAGTGTTCATTTAGTTGTATGCAAACACGTTCCATATAAAAAATAGTAATGTCACAAGTGATAATCTCAGGGTTTACTGGGTTTTACGAACACATTTTTGTATTGTTGGTGGTACTAAAAAATAGTTTCTGTTTGCGTCATCACAACATTTTGGCCGTATTGTTTCGGTGATAAAAGTCGAAAACCGAAAATGCCTTTTTGGGCCATTTTCGGCCGAAAATTTTCGGTGGCCGAATATTCGGTGCATCCCTTATTTATATATATATATATACATACACACACATATATACATAACATACATATACATGTTGTAAATAAGCATTCATTTAGGCTGTTTTCAATTCAGTTCAGTAAATTGTGTCTTTTATTTGTTGTAGTTGTTTTTAATATAATTTAGCTATATGTTCACCATTTCTTGCATCATCCCTTCTTTTTCCTGTCAATTCTCTACCATCTTCTTAATACAAAATTGACAAAAGCCCCCCAAAATTGCTTTTATATTCTGATTCTGATGGTTGATGGGGAAAAAACTGCAAGTTTTGTCAGTTTCTTTTTTCAGATTAGCTGCAGACAAACATTCAGAGGTCAAACTGGATAGCGGATCATGTTTGGCATCAGCATTTAAGTCTGTGTTTGGGTATGATGGCACTATAAACCTGCTCTGCAGGGTCAAGTACACTGAGCAGATTTTACACAAACACACGTATTATAAACTCCAGTCTAATCCTGAAGCCATTTAAGTATTTATGTCCCTGTTCTCCTAAAGGGAAACATCTGGTCACTTTGAGCTTCTGGGTCTGATCATAAATTCAGAGTGAAGTTTATGTTTGTCGGCTTCTGGGTCATGATGGCTTTAGCGCTGGAGCTCAGGCCGGTGTACTCATTATAGCAGGACTGGATGAAGATAAAGTTGGGCATGGTAACTTTCTCTGTTATTCCTTTTATGGAGAAAGGAAGATGAACATGGTTTAGTCTGAGAGGTGAGGGCTAGTTTCAGTGTGTGTGGTCTGATCTTTGTGTATGTGTGTCTTTTGTGTTTTATGAAATCTGGGACATCTTGGGACATCTACAGTAGACCAAACAAGGTGATGATGTGGTTAAGTAGTAAGTAGTCATTTGACAGACACTTTTATTATGAAGAGACACAAAGGGGCCTCATGTTTAACACTTTCTGCAGATTTCATCATGAAATTGTGCTTATGCACAAACACTAGATTTTACATAATCACAAAAGGTATGCCAGAACCATGTGCAAAATTCTTTTTATAATACCCAGTCTACGAATGATTGTGCATACCATCTTCCCCATCTTACGTGATGTCATGTTTAACAATGCAAGACATTAGGAAAATATGAGATACGGACAATGTGGATTACATTGCTAAGAATCATTCAGTATCCTTGCCTTGTTTTAGAATAAGTGTACATTTCAGAGAAGAGGTATTCTCAATATTTTAGACTGGCCAAAAAAGTATTTTTAATTGCTTTAAATAAATCTATGCAATTTTTGCTATAATATACACAAATAATTTATGGTGTTTATATATTATATAATGCCTATTTTGTGCATATGCAACATTTATCAGGCCCCTGGGGAAAGGTATTCAAAGATTTTTTTATCCAAAATATATATATATATTTCAGTCATTTACTCACTCTCATGACGTTACAAATATGTTTAAAAAGAATAAGGTTTGAAGAAAGTTCATTTACCCCAAAAAAGGATATAAAAAGCACCCTAAAGTTCATTTATGGCCATTATTTCAAGTCTTCTAAAGTCATACGATAGCTTTGTGTGAAGAAGAACAGACCAAATCTTGATGCGCAGAAGATCAAATTTTACACTGGTTTGTTCATTACAAAAAGCTGTCATATGGCTTCAGAAGACCTGCAGGAGAAAAACACCAAATAGTGTAATTTGAGAGCTTATTGCTTTTATGGCTATATTCTATCTGTCTACACGGCAATCTGGGTGTCGAATCATGTCACTGTGTGTTTCTGGAGTTTATGAGGCTTATGTGATTGTTGTAATGGGTTGTAAGATCACATCGTGCTGCATATTATGAGTATCACTGCAAAGAGTCACAAACAATCAATCCCGTTTCCCGTTAAGTCTCTTTTTTTCACTTAGGCTGCATGTATTTTCTTGCTCAACAAATATTGTAAAAATATGATCAAAAATTATTACAATTTTATTAAATTTATGATTAAAATATAATCTGTAATTTTCTGCATCATTACTCTTCAGTCTTCAGTGTCACATGATCTTTCAATAATCATACGTATAGGCTGATTTGCTGCTTAAGAAACATTTTTATAATTATCAATGTTGAAAAAAGTTCTTTGATGAATAGACAAATTAAAAGAACAGTGTTTAAATGAAAGTCTTCATAGAAATTCATGACTTTTAAACAATATAATGATCAAAAAGTAATCAATGAGTGCTGCATAAAGTACTGTGTACCTTTGCAAAATATGAAACAAATATTGAAACAAAATATTCAAACAAAGCCTTGATTTGTTTCAGTGCCGTAAGATTTTATCCACCATTACTGATCTTTTCCGTATTGCTACTGGTATACAGTGGGAGGTCCAATGTAACCTGTTAGTCAAGAGTGTATATTCAATACATTTTAGTTTCAGTATATCACACTTCTCATGTAACATATGGCTGCAAATAGCCCTGGGTGAGGGTATGATTTTCAGTCTTGTTGTTCTGTTTTGGATTTAGCTGCGTGCTAGCACAGCCATGCACAATTTCAGAGAATTAAAAAACTATTCCCAGTATGCTTTTTTTGCTGCTTTGATATCACCCCTCCTCATTTTCTCTCTTTGTTTTGTCTTGGACAGGGTGTCGTAGCTGAAGCGAGACACATCTGACTGGCTGGGCCACTGGCCATGATGGCCCCACGTAAGCGAGGAGGACGGGGCCTGTCATTCCTCTGCTGCTGTCTAAAGGGACGGGACCAGCCTGAGATCACCTACCGCCTCCGCCATGACAGCAACTTCACACAGCAAACCATGGAGCCCACCCTGCCCATGCCCTCTTCTGAGGAACTGGATGCCATGTTCACTGAACTGGTGGTATGTGTTGTACCATGACCACAGACTCTTGTTTCCTTTCTTGTATTTTAGAGAGTATTTCCCATACTCTCAATTAGATGGATGGATAAATGGTTGAATGGATGGATGAATGAATGGAGAGTGGGTGGATAAGTAGGATCTTTGGAAACAGACCACTTTGAAAGTCAAATCTCGTTTTGGTTTTGTCAAACATTCTATTGGTAGGCATGTAAAGGATAACTTATTGAAACGGAGAGGAACTTTTCTTTGTATCCCATGATGAATTTTTTGATGGATGGATGGATGGGTGGGTGGTAGATGGAGCACTCATTGTATTCAAATTATATGTTTTATTCAACTTTCTTTTCGGCCTTGATACTTTATATCTGTGGAAACTCTTTGAAAGTCATGTCTGGTCTTTGGTTTTGTCAAACATTTATTGGCAGTCATGTGAAGGATTACTTTTTGGTAACACTTTACTATAAGGTTCATTATGTTTACATGAACTAACCACGATCAATACATTTGTTACTGTATTTGTTAATCTTTGTTAATGTTAGTTAATAAAAATACTGATGTTCAATGTTAGTTCACAGTGCATTAATAATGTTAACACGATTTTAATGAAGTATTAGTACATTTTGAAATTAACATTAACAAAGACTAATAAATGCTGCATAAATGCAGTTCTTTATTAGTTCATGCTAACTAATGTAGTTAACTTATCAACCTCATTGTAAAGTGTTACCACGTATTTAAACAGAGAGGAACGTTTCTTTGATGAATTTCATAATGAATTTTCAGATGGATGGAAGGTTGAGTCAATAGAGGCTAGATAGATCGATGGGTGGGTAGACGGATGAATGGATAGATGGAGCACTCGTGTTTTTTTTTTTAGTTTGTTATATGTTTTATTAAACTTTTGGACACAGGCCACTTTGAAAGTCAAATCTGGTCTTTGGTTTTGTCAAATATTACACTGACAGGCATGTTAAGGATAACTTATTAAAACGGAAGGAACTTGTCTTTGCATCCCATGATGAATTTTCACCATTGCATTTTTTTTTTGCTAAGACAGGACATGCAAAGTTTGTAAGCTTGCATGCCGACATGGCCAAAATATCAAACAATGATTAACTGGGGTAATTCTAAAGAATCCCACCAGAAAAAGCTCATTCTTTATCAAAGCACTGCTTTTCTCTACCATTCCTCCATTTGTGGAGTGAATCGGTGCTTGTCTTGGATTCCATAATATGGGGAATCCAATCCCTGCTAATGGTCCAGTAAAGAGTATGTTAGACAATGCACATCCCCTCATTAGCTCTGCAGACTCCATTGAGTAGAGTTTCGTCTGTATGTCTCATGCCCACCAGCGCATGACCAGCAGGCATTTGGCACAGATGGGCTCATGGATGACTTGCATGAGCCAGACTCCCATCTCTTACGCAGCCTGTCCCCTGCTGAGCTTTTGAGCTCTCACATAGAAACACAACTGAGATGGCAATCACTGTCATGTTAAGTTGATTTAACAGGAAAATACTTCTCGCAGACTTTTGATTCTGCATCGATTTGAGATGAGAAAGCTGTCCTCCTTATGAAGGACTACTGAACTTTATCTTCGAACATTTGAATGTCTGCAACTCAAACAGAAAACTGGTCTTTTAATTTAACACTGTCACTGCTTGAAAACATCCACTTATCACTTGTGCAGGTTCAGTTTTTTTTCCGTAGAGAAATAAAGAGGGAGAAAGTATGAGAGAACGATCTGGAGAAGATCAGATTTTGACCTGCCTGCCTCTACAATAGATGTGGTGTCTGGATGTGATGTTCTCTCTCTGGAATCCCTGCTCAAATATACATGAGTACTTACGAGTTGGATTATACGATTTCCCTGTATTTTTCATTCTTTTTATCCTCATTATTTCCTTATGCAGCTTGTTAAAGTGGTCTCTGGACCTGCTTGTTGTATGTGTCTCTCACATGATGTTAATTAACTTGTGCCCGGACATCTGGATCGAATATGACCAACTTAGTCCAGAACTGCATCATGGGAATGCACAGAGGTCACAGGAGCGTGCAGGCATTAATTGATGGTTTACATGACTAAATCATTTTTTTGCTGTGAGGAAACAAGAAGTCTCCCTCTCACACAGAATTGTGGGAAATTAACTCCCGCTTCAGGGTCATTGATATCCAGATACTGATGTTAGACTTTAAGTCATGTTGGTTTTGTGGCCGACTTGATAGGATGCCTGTGTGTGCCACTGCCAAGTACATTTATTATATACTCAAAATGTTTTTTTTTCCTCTTTTGCCCAATCATTTTAATTTATTTACTTAGTTATATATAATTTATTTATTTATTTAATTTAGTTTTATTTCATAGTTTCATATCCTATATTTAATATCCTA
>JAOTRC010000013.1:18504817-18516373 GCA_027497675.1 Cyprinella lutrensis
TTTCGACTGAAGAAAGAATGACATGGACATCTTGGATGACATGGGGGTGAGTAAATTATCAGCAAATGTTTTTTTTTTTTTTAAGTGAACTACTCCTTTAATCGACAGCACAACGTTGATTACCACAAAAAAAATTCACTTCCTTTATCTTCTTAACACTTTCCTTTATTTTTTTCTTTAACAAAATTCAGGCTTAAAGTGAGACACTTAAAATGGAAGTGAATGGAGTCCAATCTTTAAACGTTTCAATGCCTCAATAGCACAGCAATAAGTCAGTAAGATATTAAATTTTTAAATATTAGTTTTTCAGCCAGGATGCATTACTGATCAAAAAGTGACAGTTAAGACATGTATAATGTTAGAAAATATTTCTATTTCAAAGAAATACTGTTCCTTTGAACTTTCTATTCATTATAAAAATCATGAAAAAACAACAGCACCACAATTGATTTGATAATAATAAATATTTCTTGAGCAGCAAATCAGCATATCGAAGTTTTTGAAGGATCATGTGATCTGAAGACTGGATGATGCTGAAAATGTAGCTTTGCCATCACAGGAATACATTCCATTTTAAGATATTATAATTTAATTTTTCACAATATTACCGTTTTACTGTATTTTTGTTCAAATAAAATGTGGCCTTGCTAAACACAAAAGACTTCTTTGAAAACGTTCAAAAAATCCTACCAACCCTTGAAACTACTTTTTAAGTGATGTGTACAATATATAAGAAACCAGGAGCAAGTTTCTTCTGAATAGTAGTGTGTATTAATCCTCCAATCAGATGTTAGGGATAAGGCATGCACAGTATCAGCCTATAATTTCACTCTGATTTTGGGGTAGATTATAGTTCGGGACACGGTTAGCACTTTGTTAGACTGGAATGTTGTTCCAGGACCAACAAAAGTTGTTGATCCAGGAACATTTCCTATTTGGCAAAACCATAGTCACTGTGTGAAGATAATGTTTGATGTGATTCATTCCTCAGCCATTCGAAATGAGATTAAAGGGTCTGCAAATTGTCCAGTGAAACATTATCTCTCATCATCTCCCTCTCCAACTTATTTTTCTTCCTTTTCTCCCAGCATGACTGAACTGGAGAAAGACATTAACAATATGCGCACTGGCTTGAAAAGCGTGGAGACGGTGAGCGACATTCTCTCGTTTTGTCTACAGTTACAAGCTCTAGAGATTATGAGGTCATCCAGTGTAGCAAATGTATCTATTTATACACAGCCGTTCGATACAATTGGATAAAACATTATTTATGGTTTAAATACTTGAAACTAGAACTTTTGAGGTTTGACGGCCTGGCTAGATTGCTAAGGTGTTTTTGACTGATCACTAATGGCTGGGTATTTGGGATTTTGGTCTAAATTGAATGCACTTTTAATATTCTTAAGTCATGGCCTTACTTGTGTCCATTCCTTTATCTTGATAGCAGTCTCTCTCTCTTTCTCAACAGGAGCTGGAGTACCAGAGGGGTCAGCCTCAGATCCACGGCGACAAGTTTGTGTCTGTTGTGAGCCAGTTCATCACTGTTGCTGGTTTCAGTTTCTCTGAAGTGGAAGACTCTCTTCTGGATGCCAAAGAACTGGTAAGATCGAAAGCACCCCACAGTTCACTGAACCTAAGGAGATAATAGATGTTAAAGGTTTATGAGGTTTGAACATAGCAAGGCTGTCACTCCATCTGGCCGCTTAAACGTTAAAGCTCACATAAAGTCGCTCCGCTGCAGCTTTGAAGTCGCTGTTAAACGTCTGAAATGACCGATATTTCTGGCACACATAACTTAGAACTCAGACTTGTAGAAGTTAAATCACTGTTTTCGTTGGAGTTTATCGGGCTTCTGACCGTCTGTGTGGAACCGCTGGAAACATGGGCCGTAATTTTTAACTGCTATAGGCTGAAGATCAGTTTCAAAGGCAGATTCTTGGTTCAGGGACGCATGAAGGTTTGATCTTTGTGAGAAGTTGAGGATCTACTTTCACCATATCTGGATCCCCATCTCAAATATCATTACATTAATACATGACTGTTAAAGAAAAGTAATACTTTTTTATTCAGCAAGGATGCATTAAATTGATCAAAAATGACAGTAAAACCCTATATAAAGACTTTTATTTCTTTCTATAATCAAAGAATTACATTTTCTCCCAGTTCCCACAAAAATATATAGCAGCACAGCTGTTTTCAACAGAATGATTTATGAAGGATCATGTGACTCTAAAAACTGGCGTAATTATGCTGAAAACTCAGCTGTGCCGTCACAGGAATAAATAACATTTTAAAATACATTAAAATAGAAAATCCATATTTTAAATTGTAATAATATTTCACAATATTACTGTTTTTAATCAAATAAATGCAACATTCATTCAAAAACATTTAAAAAACTTATTGACCCCAAATTTTTGAACGCGTGTATGGTTTTAAAAAAAGAAGCCTCATTTGATCAAAACTGAAATATTGTGCAATATTATTACAATTTTAAATAGTAGTTTTCTATTTTGATATACTTTAAAATTGAATTTATTTATGTGATGCAAAGCTTCAGCCTTCAGCCTTATTACTCCACTCTTCAGTGTCACGTGGTCCTTTAGAAATCATATAAAAAATAAATTCAAAGCAAAAAGTTATTTTAAATTGTAAAGATATTTCACAAAATTACAGTTTTTAGTGTATTTTTGATCAAATAAATACAACATGTACATAAAAGACTGTTCAAAAATATTAAAAAATCTTACCGACCCCAAACTTTTAAACAATAGTGGATATGGGAAGGAGATCGCTAGTTCATTCTAGCGGCCTGGACCTGATCGATTTATTACATCAGTTTTTTATTACTCACTAAGTTCAAGTGCCAAAGAATCCCTCATAAAATAATAATTATATGCCATGAAGAATCACCCTCCTAAATGTGCTTGTCTTTCATTCTACACAGTTTGAGAAGGCCGTGAAGCACTTTGGCGAGGACGTCACACGCATGCAGCCCGATGAGTTCTTTGGCATCTTCGATCAGTTCCTACAGGCCTTCAGTGAAGCTAAACAGGACAACGAGAACCTGCAACGACGCAAAGAGGAAGAGGAGCGCAGAGCCCGCATGGAGGCGCAGGTAATGTGTCCGTCTCAAACACATGTACAGTCTAAAAAGTCTAAATCCCCTTTGCAAGGCCCTTAAAAGTGTTGGACTAACAAAAAGGGTTTCTGATGAAAAAAAAAACAAAAAAAAACCCCAAACAATTATTAGTATGTTCAGAATGGCATACTACCATTACCAAAGTTTTGAAAGAAGTCTCTTATGCGCAAGCCTGAATTTATTTGATTTCAAAAATACAGAAAATACAGTAATATTGTGACATATTATTACAATTTAAACGAATGGTTTCCTATTTGAATATACTTTAAAATATTATTTATTTCTGTGATGCAAAGCTGAATTTTCAGCACCATTACTCCCATCAGTGTCACATTATAATATGACGATTGACATAATATGACATTATAATATGCTGCTCAAGAAAAATTTCTTATTATCAATGCATTATAAATGTCTTCACTGTCACTTTAGAGCAAAAGTCAAGATGCACCAGCTTACTTGACGTTAGGGGAACTGATGATTTCACTTCACTTCATTACTTGTCTGTGACAGACAGTAGTTTTTAGTCATTGTGTCAGGTTCGAAATAGAGTTTATCTCCAAAATAAAATGCATGTCGAGAGCTTTTTCATCAAAAAGCGCAAGAACATGTCATATGTAATGGAAATCATATCTAAAATATTTTAGAAATTACTAGACAATATGCAGCTGCACATTTTTTCCCTAGTAATCATTCAGCAAACTAAGAATTAATCAAAATAAAGACATGGGACAGATAGAGGGAAAGGCGTTATGAAGAATTCTTATTAACTATAAAATAGTATGCTCCCTACAGTATACCCTCCCTATGTAGTATTTATTCCATAAAGCAAACTAAACACCTCAACAATGACAGACATTCAGACAAAAGGAAAACGTGCAGTTGAGATTTATGGAAATATGTCTGTGACCAGCTTAAAGAACAGCGTGAGAAGGAAAGAAAATCCAGGAAGGCCAAAGAGAACTGCGAAGAGGATGGAGAGTTCGACGACCTGGTGTCTGCACTCCGATCCGGGGAGGTGTTTGACAAAGATCTATCGAAGATGAAGCACAACCGCAAACGTCCCGTCAAACCGAGCGCAGAGAGCAGCAGAGAGAGGCCCGTCACCAAACTCAACTTTTGAGGAGCGCTGCCTCCTGCTGGTAGAGATGAGACATTACTCTCGTGTGCACAATGCTCTACCACTGTTTCTTATCCAGGCCCCATTCGTGCTGACTGCCAAAATACTTCTGGAAGATTTATAGAGGCTTTTCTAAACATGTAAATCAGTTGACAATGTTTGTGTTGAAGATGGCTGGAGTTGTGCACCAATAGTTCTCCCCAGGGAAAGAACCAACAGAAAGGGCTACATGCTTTATAAAGCATCAAGAAACCCCACCATTTTCATAGTGAAACCAGAAACCCTGTTTATTTCTGTCAGCTCAGATACTGCAAATGCTTTTGTCGAATTTTTTTGGTAGTGTTCAACCTGGACTATCAAAATAACAGGCCTTGTTTTGCAATATGTGGTGTGGTAAACACTAAAAGTCAGTGTTTTCAGAAGTGATTTTTGCCAAATCAATGGATTTGAATGATAAACCATTGATACTTGTAAAATGTAATTGGCCTGTAATAAGTATTTTCATTTTGTTACACCTGTAACTCAAGCAAGTGATAGTCTGGTAAAAAAAAAAAAGGCCATTCCAGACCTGTTAAAGCACAATGCACAACTTTAGAGAAAACTTTAGACCTCTTGTATAAAATTTCATTGAAATTAAAGTGTTTATTATAATCTACCGATGCCATGTATTATATATACTGACACGAATGCTGAGGTCAAATTTTGATTGCAAATATATTGTAGAAAGACAAAATGACATGCACAATATACTTTTTTTTTGCGGTTACCAAAAAGAACATTCATTTAAAAGAGCTGTGGATGCAAAACCTGCATCTTAAGCAAACCAAACTGTCTGCCATGCATGTATATTCTTGTTATTTCTGTTTGTGTTTAAGGTTGTATATATGTACATATACCCATTGTTAACTCTTCGCAGACCAAGGCTTTTTTCTTAGTCCTTGACACAATTTTGTGCTAATAATTTTCCTGTTGATCAGATGCCATTAAATCTTTTTCACTAATAGTTCTTTGTAATACTTTGTAATAGTTTCCTTTGTTGGCGGGATTGTTTCATTTTCTTTATTTATAGAAATCATTTGGATGTAAGATATGTAATCAATAAACAAAACCCTGAAGGTCATTCCACTGGTGTATGACTGCTGATTTGCAATCTGAATTCATTCTTGAACTGCAACAAGATTTAACTGAAAATTAATTAAATAAGTGTCAAAGAGTGATCTAGAGTAATCAAACACAGTCTTAAAGGAAGCAAACATGGATAAAACAAATTCAAACTTTATTTCAGGCAATTTTTTTAAAGATATATGGCAACGTTTAATAGCTAAACTGTCTCTGATATTTAGAAAAATTATAATTTGAGTATTTAAAAATGAGAATGCATCTCTTCGTTGTTATTGGAAACAACAAGGTAAGCTTAATGGTAAAAAAGAACACTTAATATGATCACTGTTAATACCATCTCAAAAATACATCCATTTCAAGGAAGGTTTCACATATAAAAGACAGTGCTTTTATAAGATTGGTTTCTCAACACAATGTACCAGTCTAAATCTCTAAAACGGGTCTTACATTGACATAAATCCTGATAAATGTTTGAAGAAAGTCTTAATTTTCATAAAATAAAAAAGATTTAGAAGCTCTGATATATAGAAACATGAATGCTGGTTTAACCCCTCACATCAAACCAATAAATGGCAGTCTGATGCTACAGTCATTTACATTTATAAAATTCATAATTTGATAAACTCATGCTCCAATGTGGCAGACTGAAACAATGGAAATTGTTTCAAATATTTTAAAAAACAGATATCAATGTATTCTGTGTTCTGTAAGCCATGCTACATTCAACATTTAAGGCAGTTTGTACAGGTTTGATGTTGATCTTTCAAAATGGAATACTTCAAGAAGATTTAATCTACTTTTTCTATCAAAAAGTAATATATTATGCTTTTTTTGTTACAGATTATTAAAAGGAAATTACATCCCATCAAGTTTGATTTGATTTGTCAAAAATGCAGCGTGATTTGGAGATCTTTTTTACTACATTATAGAAGGTACAGTCATGGTTCTGGATGCCACAGCATGTTTTGGAAATGTGTAAAAAGTGTGTTTAAACAAGCAAAGAAATAAATTTCACAATGATGAAATTAAAATATTATAGCCCTATTTCTTAAAGACCTTGTCAATATGACTGATCGGTTAGTTACAAAACTCTCAACTCTTTTAAGTTTGTCTGTTAAAGGGGCTATATAAGAATTTTCATGTGTTAATTGCTTTATAATTGCCAGTGTGTGAACAGCTTATAACGAAATGTTAAAAAAAAAAAAAACAAGGCGTTCTTCTAGTTCCTAGACGGACATGGGACGTTTTTGCCGGCAAATCAAAAGAAGGTGACGTTTCAAGTGTTCGTTCAGGTATGATGTCAAATTTTGGGCCAAATGGCCGTTAGCTGTTTCCCTCGACAAAAACCATATTTGAGTTATTGCTAAGAACAAGCTGTGATCAACAAAAGTTTATGATACTTGCACGTTTTGTCCATCAGGATAATTATCACAGATGAACACAACTTCTATGAACTTTGAAGCCCAAATGCAGTCGCCAAAAGCAAAAAAGCTAAAGATAGGCTATAAACGAACTACACCATGGTACCTCAAATTCGACGTCACCTTCACTAAACTTCCGGCAATTCCCAATTATACTAGTTTATAAGAGCACAATTATAAGCATAACAAGGCTGTAAAAAGCGTGTGCCATACAAAGAAAATGGATTTTGTCTCACATCGCTGGATCTGAATCGTCTCCATAATTAATAATAAAAGTACCGTTCGTAACAGTGTTGTTTTAATTACCTCATCTGTTGACATGATGTCGGTGAATTTCAGAGCTTGTTCCAACATATCCACATCTCTACTATCAATGCTTTCTTAACTCCTGCTTTTACACTCTGCCATTTCTTTTGCAGAAAATATTTACATATTCATCTAAACGTCGCTCTCAGCAGCGTCGACGGTGTCGGGATATTTCGTAACAGTATATCGCTGCAAAGGTATTTCCAACTTCTTTTTACTCCTTAGCAAAGAAGGTAAAAAGAACTTTGCTTTGAGTATGTCGGGGCTTCATGTCTCTTGTACGATACGTGTGCACGAGAGCGGTAAGATTCTAGCTGCAGTTCACTAAATGGCCACCGGTGTCGCTAATAACAAGGGAATTCTACATATAGCCCCTTTAATATTCCAGGTCAGCATTGACACCCCAGAGCAGATGATGAAGATGTGGTTTTAGGCAATGAGAGATTTCTGTAACCATTCAGCATTCGGTTCTTTCACAGTGTTGTAAAGCATTTGGATTAGGCTCAAGAGGGACTTTCATCTTGGCACTTCAAACACACATACACTAGTCAACACATTATATCTGCTGATTACTACAATGATTCAGTTATACTTGGAGAGTTTGGTTTCAAATATAGGTTGGTGGTAGCAAAAGTGTTAAAAAACACAGCGACACTTTATAATGACTTATATGTAAAACATAAACATTAGAGCATAACAGGTTAAATTCATATACATTGAAATAGTCATGAAACTTATTTTTATTTATATTTAAAGCTGAAGAATGTAACTTTATACCACTGTGTCAATATGAAAATTGTCTTGTTTGTTGTTGAGCGACCCAGTCTATACAGTGGCTGCATCTGAAACCGCATACTTTCAAATATATTTATATAGCGCTTTTCACTATACAGATTGCATTCACACTACACACATTCATACTATATAGAGCATACATTTTAGTGGTTGTGAAATAATTTTTAAAAAGTACCTAAGAGAGTCTGTGATTTCGGATGCAGCCACTGACTCGACCAATGGCGTGAGTTGGGGCAAAAACAGGCAAAATAATGCTCTTTTAAACATATAATGCAATAATGTTAGTTAATGTACATTCAAATAGTTGGAACTGCCATGAAACTGATTCATATACTTCCATTTATTTGAATGCAGATGGTTTTCTGAAATCTGAAAGGGAGGCAGACTACAGGTGATTTTTTCCTTGCAGCAACATGAAATGTAGTTGTAATAGAAAACATAAGAACACACCTTTTTTTCCATCGTGACTTTATCGCTATAAATAAAATCTGTAATTAAAGCCAATTGCAAAATGATAAACGGGCTACAGAAAATATCAAAATTTAATTATTTTTTAAAATGTTTTGATTGGTGATTGTCAGCTCATTTTGTCAAAATCTTAACTGTTTTACTAAATATTTTATTTAGTAAAACACTTTTCATGTAATAAACATGTTTTAATCTCTTTTAAGAAAGAATGACACATGGGAAAGAAAGACACTGACTATAACCAGCATAAATATACTATAAGGAGACTTCTGATATTAATCTGATATTAAGGGTTTCTATCATATTATGTTTACTGTATAAGCAAAATATGCAAACAATTTGATATTTGATTGTGATCTGCAATCATGCCAAAAAATAAGTTAGCTATTATGTTGCATGTTTCCAGTAGTCCAAATAAAGGTATAGCAAAAATGTATTTGTTGAACTTGAATCCTTCCAAAATTAATTTCTTACAGCTTAAAAATGTAGTTAATGTCATTGAATTAGAAAATAAAATCAAAAATAAAATGGAATAAATAAAATGGAATCTGAGACTAAACTAATGTCCAAATCCAAACTTGTTTGTTAAAATCTAAACCCTAACAAACTTCTCCTTTTCACGCAATGCCAATATGTTTGGTTAAAGTAAATGCCACCTGACTTGATTTTGTTATCCAATGAAATAAATGTAATTTTAGATTTTTAAGTGTGACCTACGTAATTTTTTGGGCCCACCTGTAGCACCTTCCTTCGTTAAAGTGACAAAGTTACTTATATAAAATTACAAAGTCATCATAAAGTGTGAGCGCGTTACAAACTGGTGTCAGCAGTCTCAACTTTGGGCACCGCCGGTTCAGTGATTGTATCCGCATGCGCATCTCTGCAGAAGAACACCGCCGGGTTTTTACAGGCCCACATGGCCACATCTCCCCCATTGGCCGGGCTGGAGGAAGACAGGCGGCTGTTTGCCCCGTGCCGGCTCACGTACCGGTCCCGAATCCGGTCGGCCCGAGTCCGGACCGTGTCCCTGCGCTGCGTCTGCGTGGACAGGTACGCGGCGATGTTTCTAGTCCTGTATCCCTCCTCTCTGCTCCGGCCCAACAGCATGGATATATTTGGGTTCCTTATAGCATAAATCAACGGGTTGATGGCACCGTTAGCCCACGCCATCCAAATGGCCAAAGTGTCCATCGCGGGGTTAAAAGAGTATCTCCCGAGCGCGGTGATGATGCCCATCAGACAGTAAGGGCCCCAGCAGAAGATGCTGAACACGATCATGATGAGCACGGTGGTGGCGGTGCGCATCTCACTGTAGAAGCGCAACAGGTGCGCGTAAGTGGTCACCGGCCGCACCCTGATCTCCGACAGCCGGACGGTTTTACAGATGTTATAGTGGCAGAAGCACATGAGGGCGAAGGGAAGCAGGTAACACACTACTATTAAAGCGATGCTGTAGGTGGTGCCCATCCTAGAGGTGCCCGAGTGGAACACATACATGCAATGGTAAAAGCCCTGTTTGTGCACCACCAAGCGCCCGGAGGTCTCCATAAGCAGGTACCAGGGAAACGAGAAGAGCACAGCGGAGAACCAAACGGCCGCCAGGAGCTGGATCGCTCTCCTCCGGCCGATTTTGGCTTGCGGCTGCCTGACGATAGCGTAATACCTGTCGAATGAGATGAGAGTCATGGTCAAGGTGGAGATAATGCCGAAACAGGTGTTAAAGAACCCGTTGGCGATGCAGAAGGGCTCTCCAAACATCCAGCTGCCATCCTTGCTGAAGAGCATCAAGAAGGAGAAGGGTAAACAAAGAACGGCCGTGAGAAAATCAGAGAGGGAGAGGGACATGATGAAAGCGTTAGTGACCGTTCTCAACTGCCTGTGTTTGATTATAACCACCACGACCGCTGAATTACCCAGACTGGACAGTAAGAAGATGGCCAGGAGGAGCAGCGCCTGCGCAGCCACCGCGATGCCCTGGAGAACCGAGTTCCCCTCCGAACTCAACACTGGGGGGTTTCGGTTCATCTCGCCCCCGGCTGTATAGTTGCTGTTTACAACGGGTTTGATGCTCACAATCTCTAAAATGAAGCCCGAACCTGACATGTTGTCCACGGTCGTGTTGCTGATGCTGTGGAGATCCATTGGACACGGTTAGGGCGCATCCACAGAGTGGAAGAGAATTCATCCCTTGTCAGTATCTTCCGTGTCCGTATCACAGTAAAATGAGTAGCCTATGCGTTCCGATGTCACGAATGGTCCCTATGTAGTTCTTTGATGCCCTACACTGTGCTCGGAGTAAATAATGCTACCCCGTGCACCTCCCCTGTTACAGACTGAGCTGACAGTACTGCCCTTTTACTGTTAATGCGAGACGAATCGACGTCATTCCGCTAGGGGGCGCTAGGAGGCCCAGAAAGACTATTCACCGTTGAGACGCATTCAGATTTTATTCAGAGTTTGTGTTTCACTGGAAACATGTTTGGTCTAAAGTTTGTCATCTTTTTAAAGCAATCTAATTGAATATTTATATCATAAATGGATACGGATCTCGGTAGTATCAATGTCTATAAAATACATTTTTACATACTTAATCGATAGTGCAAAAGCATCTGTGATTGGTCAATTCTGACAAGCGCTGAGAAAAGTAATAGACACCCTCTGATAAGCATCGTTCGCTCCAGTTGTTGGGAGCTAACATTCCAACCGAATCAAATTCTCAATTGAATAAAAATACTCATTGTTAAGACGAATTAGGTTTAATTTACTTGTATACCAGCAAACGACTAACGTTACTGATTCTGCCTAATGAACAAACTTTAATATACTTCAATAAATTGTGACACGGTGAAACTTGAATAACCAGCTTTTAAAGGTGTTTAATATTTTTTTCTGCCCCGTTGTGCTTGACCAACGCCAGCCCATTTTAGGTCGGTCCGTTCCATTGTAATCGCTGCTCTACATGCTTGTTTTATTTCTAGTAGCCTACTACAGACGCACCTCCCCGTGACGTTGGTTTGAAGCCGTCGCTATAACAACGGACCAGACTTTTTTCCAGCTGAATTACGCACTTTCTTATGATGATAGGTTTCATTTGTTGTGCTTTTAGTCTGTCTGTCTGTCTGTCTGTCTGTCTGTCTGTCTGTCTGTCTGTCTGTCTGTCTGTCTGTCTGTCTGTCTGTCTG
>JAOTRC010000013.1:18531303-18548454 GCA_027497675.1 Cyprinella lutrensis
GTTTTTTTTCGGGGGGTGAAAAATTAAGTTTCTCCAATCTTCTCAAAACTCTGGATTCTGATAGAGGGCCATGAGACTTTGATCTGGGTGCAAAAATGGAGTCTCTAGACCCTTCCTGAGCTGAGATATTGAGATCCCAAGTAGCATTTATGCCGTTATAAAAATAGTGGGTGCTACGTGGGATTGAGAAGATTGGAGAAACTCAAAATTTCGCCTCTTTATATATACTGCCCCTTTTGTAGGTTTTTCTTAATTTCTATTTAGCGTTAATTTAATTTTTGTAATTTTAATACATTTCACATTTTAATTGTTTTTAATGTTTTTTTCGCCTAATATTTATATTTTATTCAAGTTTTATTTGAATTGAAGAAAGTTTTCGTTTTAGTTCAAAACTGTACACTGACAGCCTCTTGCATAACCAGTGTCACCATAAACTGTTGCAGGTAGGTAGGTAGATAAATGGATACACAGATGGATGTTCATATATCCAGACCAGGCGCACACCTTGACTACTTGAACTATATAACATCTAAGGGCAGTCCAGCACTCAGCTTTATTAAAGGTCATCTAGGCACATTGTGTCTTTGAAGAAAAGCATTATAAAAAGCTCAATGTGACGGCTGCTCAGCGGGACCTGCCAGAGGCAGAAAATCGATGCTTCAGATCTGACATCTAAAGACTGAGATTTGAGGGTTTTGATCCCTTTACGAAAAGAGTGCATTAAACACGGAGCAGCCATTCGTTTATTGTCACAAGTTTTACAAAGATGTCTGCCTCTACTTACCTCTAACATCTGTTCTTGAATGGCCTGAACTTTCTGTTCAAATGCTTCTGCCGATTCAAGCAGTTCTCGCTCATAAAACTCTCTGTTGATTATTAATAACAAAGCTGATTTCTGTTGTCCAGAGGTGAAGAAAACATAAAGAGGACTGTTTTGCAAAGTGTTACTTTTGTCGATCAAGTTCTTCTGTCTTACTGCTCTCCTCATGAAGCCAATCTTTGGACTTTATTTTAGATGCATTCAGTCTAGCGATGTTTTTCTCCAACTGGGAGATATGCTGAAACCAGATGAATGCCATACAAATCATGTCATACCACCATTACTGTATTATTGTTTTGGCATTTTACAACATGTATATTCTTACGTTTTCACACTGCGTGACTGTCTCCTCCTTGTCTTGTAGCTCTGATGTAATGATAACCAGTTCCCTGCGTGTTTCTGCATAGATTTTTCTTTGTTCTTTAATCTTAAGAACAGTTGCCTCTATCTAAACGGAAAATATGAATTAAATCCCAGCTTTTGAGTGAAAATCTATCCTGTTTGAAAAAATAGGCTCAGTCTACCTCCTTTTCTATAGTGTGTTTGCTTTCAGCAAATGTTTTCCTCTTCTGAATCGTGTTTTCTTTTAGGTCCCGTTGGGCTATTTCCACCTGGACAATTTCTTCCTTCAATGACTGGATCTCATTCTGTTTTTCCGTAAGCAATATCTTTGCACCAGCTTTTTTTGACAGCTGCTGATTCATCTGATCAACAGCTTCTCCATAGTTTCCTTTAATGTTTTCTCTCTTCCGACTGAAATGAAATGACAAGAGAAAATGTGAAGGCCAAGTATGGTAACCCATATTCAGAATTTGTTCTCTGCATTTAACCCATTCAAGTTAGCAAACATGCATTTTATCATTTGTGAGCTAGTAATGCTAAAGTGTGTATGTCATGGCACTAAACAGAACTGCAAAAATAATGACTAATTTCCTCAAATGCTCATCACTGGTCAGAGAAAAAAAAAAGATAGCCTGGCCTTTGAAAGCCCTTAGGTGTGTTTGACTTGATATGGAACAAAGTTTGGGAGAAGCACGTTCAGATAACAGGCGCTTATCCAGTCATCTCAGTTAACATCACGCTGCTCTGTGTATTTGACAAAAATTATATCTTATCCACTTTCTCAACAGTTTTTTGCTTTGCTTTTCTGACACAGTATACGCAAACATTGCGTAAGCACCACTTTCCGACTGTCCGCTTTCAACTCCTCCCTGACTGCAAGTGGTTGATTACATGCAGCCACTGCTGATGTCGAACACACCTATTGCTTTTACAAGAAAGTTAATGTTGAAAGAAATGTACACATGCACTTAAAAATAATGGCCAGCACAAATAATAGCTTAAAAATAAAACACGTCATCTACTACAGATTTCAGCTCTGATTGAAGTTGATTCAACACTGCAACATTATCTTCTCTAGCTGCAGCTACACAACCTTCAAAAACATCAACACACATCTTTAGATACAGTTTCCCATTAACCACAAGTTGTTGCCACAGTATTTAGACTTTTATTTAATGGATTCAACAGGTTTCCAAAGCTTTGTGGATTAACTCACCTGATATTTCATTCTTAATTTCATCCTGTAGGTTCATTTTTTTATGTCGAAGCTTGCTTGTCTCAATGGTTTCAACCTCAAGTTTCTCTCGTGCTGTTTTTCTAGATGATTCCTAAATAAGATTGCCACCATGATATGAACACATATATTGATCATTCCTGTAATGCAGTAGGCCTAATTTTAACAGGATGTTTAATTTTAACAGGATGGATAATTATTTTTTCTCTATCATTTTGATTAGAGAGAGGAAAATAAGAAGAAACACTCAAAATATGAATACATTTACCAATTTTTAATGTTAGAAGGTATGATGGCTTCTTCCTAGTTCAGATTTTATTTATGTGAACATCATACACAGCACAAAAGTCCGCCACCATCAATTAATTCGAAGTAAAGGCAGAGATAGCAGCTTTACCTAGCTACTTCCTATGACAACACCCTTGTTCCAAGATGATGGCGGTTTTGAGGTATGCTTAGAGCCCCAAGGTGATGTCTAGTATATATGTCTATGATAAAATCCATCTATACTAAAATAAAAAGACTATATAAGTTTGGCTAAAATAATGCTTACTATGGTACTTTGGTACTTTTTTTCTCATGTGAAAGCTGGTCAGGATATCAGTCAAAGCACCATCATTGATATGATTGCTAATCCTTTGTAAACAGCACTGTAGACAGGAAGTGCTTTGATGAATCGCAGAAGTAGCTGAAGCAGTGCTTCTTTTGAGGGCCTGTCTGAACCTGATACCCTTTTGTAATCTTCTGAGACTGTGAAAGGGAAGGAGGTAGTTTGATGTGGTTCACCATCAGAGAGTCTGTCCTAAAATGTCCATTAGAGGGCACTGTTGGTCCTTGTAAAACAGTAGACAGTGAGCCCAACGTCCATGACTTGAAATGCAATTAGAATGGGCTGGAACTGCAGTGTTGCAATTGATTTCCTTACCACAGCATCCAGAATATATTGTGTGTATTTTTTATTTCTTCACAATATATGGAGTATCTGTCTCTGTGCAAGGCTATGGATTTGAGTCCATGAGTTCATTCGCTTAGGCCAGAATACTATCAGCAAAAGTCTTAAGCATACACCTATAATTGATTTTCACAAGATAACGTTTGTATTAGTGCTGGGATGGCAATCCACAAGTAGCTACCACAGTTGCTGCCTTAAATTTCAATCAACTTCAATTTTTTTAAGTCATTTCAACTTAAATTACATAACACTGACTTTAAAAATTAGTTGCATCTTGTATAACTTTGTTGAAAATTGCTTAACTTGTTTAACTTAAGTTAAAGCAATGCAAAATCAAATGTTGTCAATTCTTTTTAAAGAGTGTACCAACGAAGAATGAAAAAAAAAACAAAAAAAAAAAACCTCTGAATCGTGCAAATTTGTTTCTGGAAAGATGAGCGTTTTTTTTTTTTTTAAAAAGATTTTTTTAATCTTTTAATCTTAGCTTTTTTAATGATTAAAAAAAAAATAGAAACATCAATAATGCTAGTCTGGCTGAATGGAACTGCTCTCGTTTTCATCTTTCCCAGTCTGAAAGTTAGAGCTCCCAGCAAATGCAGTTGAACTGGGAAACGGTCCAAGCAGAGTGATTTTAATTGGAGAGTAGTAGCCAACATGCTAGCTGATGTGGACAGCAGAGTGAAGGGAAGAGCCAAAGCCCATAGTTTAGCTTGTGATGGGAGCTCTAACTGTCAGCTGCCTCTTCACAGCAATAGTAGCCTCTTTGGAGGACTTTAAAAGGGATCACTGAGGTCTTGAGGAAAGCTCTGACTCGTAATAAAGCATATCTGGTGGAACATATAAAATCTTCCTTTTTGATTCTGACCCCAGGGGCCACAAAAAGCCTCTTGGGCCCCAACCTGTAATTTCTGCCAGCTGCAGCAGTGGCAAAATAGACCAGACCTGCTTCTAGCTTATACCTTTTTTTGTTGGTTCAAGCACTTCAACACATCTCTAAAATTACAGTCATCCCTCCATATTGTTCAGGTAGGCCTTTGCCACACTGTTAGGATCGTGTGTGTCCTTTCCTTCTGTCCTTGTATACATCGCTGGGGTGCCACATCCAGGCCAAAGAGTGTTCGGTGTCACACGTGGCTGTCTCCTATGTTGTTTGCAGACAGGCCCATTATGTGGCTTGATTGTGCATAATGGAACAGGTAGTGCTGTTACGCTGTTAAGTACTTGGCTTTGCTTCAGACCAGGGTCGGGTTACGAATCATGTGCATAATTTATCTATATTCAAGGTCAAAAGCCACTGCAATGGTATGACATCCACCATACGTGAAGTGTTCAATGTTTCTCATTCTGGAAGTGAGTGCAGACAATGATTCTTTTCCAGAATTGCTGATCTCGAATTGATTTGTGAAAAGTCATCTGTTCTTGTTTGGAAGAGGAAATAGGGAAAATAGGGAAGATTACTGCTAAATGGTTGCATACTGTATAATGGGGCTTAATTCTCTGCCTGATAATGTAGCAGTAGGATTAACTCGATGCTATAGTAGGCTGTATTAAAACACATGACTCATATTACATAATCCACTTACTCAGAATTGCACATTCTGTTTTTATAAAAGCATTTAGATTTTCTTGAATCAGCAAACAGTCACACTAAGTAATGTATAAAGGGTTTTCTGTCATTTCCGAATGGAATGATTTTAGAATTTCCTGAATATACAGAACGAAAAATGGCATTTTTAAGTTTATTGTCTTTCTCTGCATTAATATCAACACTTTAATTACAACATTTTATTGGTAGATATTTGAAGTACAGCCAGCTTGCAGGCTGCATTTATTTGGTCAAAAATACAGTAACAATTTTTATGTCAATTATTTCAATTTTAAGCAACGTTTTCCATGTTACTGTATTTTAAAATTGAATTAATTTCTGTGCTGGAAAGCTGGATTTTCAGCATCATCATTACTGCAGTCTCTAGTGTCACTGTCACTCTTGTTAGAAATAAAGATGAAAAAAGACTATGGTCTATTCACAGCAGTTGTAGATTTGTTCACTTCAAGCTCAAAACAACCTTATACTGTGAAGAGAAAGGTCAATGGACTGAAATAAACACAGAGCTTAAATACGCAAGGCAAACCAATCAACAAAATATTGATTGGTGCAAAACTTAATCAATCAATCAAGGAGAAACCATGGAAACCAACTGAAACACTCGAAACTGAATAATTCGTTTATACGACAATGACATACTAAAAACGGAAACATTTCCTTTGCATTTTTGTCTAAAACAACACCATTGTCAAAATGATCCCCTTTCACAAGGATCCGTGACAACGACTAAAACGCTGTTTTATGCGTATCAGGCCATTAGTTGGCGATGTCAAACTCGTAAACTCTACGAGTCTAGACTTAAACATGTAATACATGTGTGCATGATGTCACTGTTTTCACAAATTCACATTATAACAATAACGGTATAGGTTTCAAAAACTACCACTTTGAACCCCATTTTCAAATGTTTTTTTTTTTTTTCTGGACCTCAAAATGCTGCTGTTATTTAAACGAACTGCCAAAGTTTTACGTTTTTTGTTTCAAATGGTGTCATATAAACGCCCCATCAAGCATGTGTCAAACCCAGCCTGTTCTCACGTAAATGCATCTCTATAACACGCATTGTGCAATTTATACGCGAAAATGAGTTTTTACGTGCATATGATATGCAGTTTTTGCGTGCATTTGATACGCAGTTATACACACTGTAATACACACGCACACCACAACACTAATTCTACACAAAAAGTATAATACACACGCACCCCACACCACTACTAAACCTACCCTAACCAACCCATATATATCCTATGCACATAAAAACTCACTTTAGTGTGTAAATTGCACAATAAACACACTGCGTGCTATAAAGACGTATTTAGAAACAGGCACAAATTACCTACAGTCACATGATCCTTCAGAAATCATTAATTTGCTTGTTGCTCCAATATTCCTTCTTATTATTAGCTAATGCTTATAAAAAGCTTCGTGGAAACTGTCATGCATTTTACATCTTTTGTAACATTATAAATGGCTTTACCGTCATTTTTGATTGATTCCTGTCATTCCAATTCAACATCCAGTGGGGCATTCAATTCAAATGCACAGTACTCATGGTTCGAAAGAAAGCCATTTCTTAAATTCTGAATTTCGCCCAGTCCCATCATGCCCAATGTGAATTGCATTGTAGCTGACACTATTATTTGTGACTGATGTGAATAAAAGATTACAAAACGACCACGTCTCTGATGCAGGCAGTCTAGAGAGCTGAGACTGTACAGGGATCTTGAACTGTCATCGTCTCCCATCTGCTGTGCCACAGTGCTGCAGGCAAATTAGAAAACCCTTTCCTCTCTGTATTGACTTTCTACACAGCTATACAAATTAGATACTTAATGAGATTGTAGGGAATGGATGGTTGTTGAAATCAGATTCTGGGTGAAAGGATGTGTTGAGAGGTTATGTATACCAATTATGAAATCATTACGATAGGAATAATTACACAGAACTATAGGATGTTCAACACACATGGCACACGAAGATGTTTCGGGAACACCGAAGTATTTGCCAGTAACCTTTTTGCTTTAGTAATTTCTATTGCTCCACAGATAGGATCAAACAATTAGCATAAATGTCAGTGGAGCAGGTGAACCGGTGCATTCATCAAGGTGCCTTGTGTTCTCTACAGCTATCAGTGTGTTGTTGTTGTTACATTATAGGCACTTTAAAAGGCTTCTTTTATCAAGAACACAGATTGATGCAGCATGTATGTGTACCTGCCTTTTGTATGCTGAACTTTTTATAGAAATATCAAGTTCCTTAATTAATTGTGCAGCTTTATCAATTAGTGTTTTATCAACAAACCTAAAAAGGTTAAGTAATACAGCTTTCTTTTTCCATTTTCTAAAACAATGTGAGTGGGGCTTTTCCATCTCTTGGACATGCAGTTATGAGGGTGTCGCCAGTCTGTTGCAATGCGTTTGCTAGGGTGTTTTGGGCAGTCACTAGGTTGTGGCTAATTGGTTGCTAAGGTTTATAGGGTTGTTGACACATATAAATGACTGGATTTCTAGAGTGTTCTAACTTGCCAGCAGGCGGCTCCCGCCGAGAGAGGGCATTGACTTACTTTACACCCAAAACATTGAGGTGTATTAGTCACACATGAATAGTTTTTTTAAGATGTATGGATATACATTAATTGATACTTCAAATGCTATCTGTAATGTTTATGGTCTTTGGGACAGGATAAGCGATGTACATAAATCATTAAGATGAGTGTGTCTACTGCACACTGCCGATACAGGTAACTGAACTAACACAAAACAGTTTTCTCTATGTACATATTATGCAGGAAATATTAAGCATGAACATATTTCTGGGATTATTAGCATAAATGTGTTTTAATATACATTAAATATTACAATAGGCTACTTACAATCCCCTATTATTAAATTAATTGCTACATTAAAAAGGTTTAACATGCACAATTTTGCAGTATAAATGCTTGAAAATAAAGCTTCATGCCTTAAATCCATACGCAGTCAGCATCATTTATCTGAATATGTTGCGAAGTGCATATATTATTTTCCAATTTCTTTTTGTTGACCAACATCCACTTGGATCCACAACAGACTCTTTGAGATCTTGGCAATAAATCGTTAAAAAGCCACGGGTCAGCTCAAATTCGATGGCTTTTTACTAGCATGAGTTTGAACAGGGGTTTTTTATATTGTTGAGGTAATAATGCATGCAACTGACATTTAAGTCGTTATCTTTACTGCTTCAAAATGCATGTGAAAACACTATAGTGAATAATAGTATTATATTACACAACAGCCACAGTGAATAACTGTGAGGAATTAAGTTGTATGTGCATGCCTTATAAAGTATAAATCTGTATTCAGATTTCAGAAGAGTCATTGTGACATTGTAATACAAATGCTCAGGTGTCTCGTCCGTCAACTGATCTGGTATTCGCCACTATATAGATGAATGTTTTAAAAAGCAGGGGAAATTCCTGATTTTAAACAAATTATTATTTAAATGTTTAGGATTGCAAAAATATACAGGGAGACTTCAGATATAAAAACACACTACTCAAAAGACTCAAAAATCTGATGATTTAATAATAATAATAATAATAATGCATTTTATTTATAATGCGCCTTTCTTAGACTCAAGGCGCTACAACATACAAAAAAAAGGGAAAACAATGAGATACATAAAAACAACCACATTCATTTATAAAAAGCAGCTCTAAAAAGGTGTGTCTTTAGAGACTTCTTAAAAATATCCAAAGTTGGCGAGTCTCTGAGTCCCGAAGGTAGACTCCTATTAATTTTCCTAGATTTCCTATTAATTCAATAGAACTCGGAGGATATGGAATACCAATATGGCGGTGCGGCGGCTTTACTTTTAATGACGTTGTAAGCAATCCAGTCAATTATATTGATCAGTGGTTGTTGCAATGGCATAGCTAATGGGTGTTTGGATAAGCTTGCTTACTAGTCCAAAGTCAATATTCTATTGATATGAAATGACTTCATTTGGTGAAAAATGCCTTACTTCTCCAATCATTTCGCCCACAAAGACAAATAACAGTCCCCTTCCTACATATTTTTTCTTTTTTGATAATACGTTTCATTAGGTTTTTCAACACAATAGGGAATAAATAATCTTTTAATTCATTGTGATTAAGTATGAGCAATAGTAATAATGTCACTTGCAGCCATAGTAAAGAAAAAGAGTCACAGAATTCAGTGTGTGGCATGCATCAGTTAGCATGTCAAATTGCTAATTTGTTTTTCATGAATTAACTACATGTGAAACTACTTCACAGTTTGCTTGAGGCTTCTATCAGGAGAGAGAAGTAACCCTTGCAGACTTGTTTATCTGCTTCTGTTTCAGATGCATGCCATGTGCAAATGTGGTTCTGGGAAAGTAAGATATACACAGGGCTGTGTTTATGACATGAGACACTACAATTATCACAAGTTCCGCTTTCCGCAGTCACCGGGAATGGCTATGTGGGCTTTGCAGTTTGCTACCAGATATGCTGTTCACTTGATACATTATTGAGCCTCTTTCTAGATATGGGGCCTGCATAATGCATGATGTAGTAATAAATACCACACTTCACATAAACTGCAGATTCCTTGCTGAAGAGACACTCTAGTCCGTGGGGAACGGCGAGTCATTTTGTGATCTGTTTGGTGAAAGGGAACGAGAGGCGATGACCGGGGAGAGAGTGATTGCGAACGATGGAGTGAGACGACACGTGAATGAGTGGACAGATTGGGGAGTGAGGGATTGACACAAAGCTTTGTGTGCGTTTCAAAATGGGAGAAGCTTGAATGGAAAAAAACCCTGCTGGCAAGAGACGCTCCCAAATTGTAATTGGTGCTGGAGGGTTTTTTGGAAGTCTCTCTGTGCCTGTTGCCAGACTAACCCAGGCACCAGAGGTAATACATCATCATGTCTCTTGGTCGGGTAGCAGAGCTTATGCGTGTAAAAGCCTTTCGTCCGAAGTCCCGTCTGATCAGAGCTGGATTCGTCCCTTCGGCCAAGTCCTACTTCACCTTCCCGGAGAAGATCACAGTACTTTGACATATACCACAAAATCACAACTCAATTTAGTCCTTAACGAGTTTGTTTGAGACGCTTGTCTTCACGGTGTATGGTCGAGATTTATGAAACGTCTTGTATAAGTGAGGAAGTATTTGCTGACAGTGAGGTTTTGCCGACTAGTGTTAGTACAGCAGCTAAATCAGACATGTTTTAGGACTTTTTCTGTCAGAACACCCTGTCATCCAGAGGAAAAATAAATGACCCGCTCTGGGAAGGAAAGAACAAAGTTGTCTTCCTCTTTGAACACACTTTGTGCACTCACCTCGCCTTGACCACATTCTGCACCGGTCTTATTTGCTGATGCTTGCTCTTTGGTGGCCCAAAAAACACATTTATCACGTTGCAGATGGTCTCCCTCGCCAGATCGAAAAACCAACTGTTAGAAAAACAACCTTAGAAATTCTTTTCCAGAGAACTCCTCAAATCAAGGGAGTCTTTACCTCGGACTTGTGTTCATCTGTTCTGTTTTTTTTCCCCGCAACATTTTGATGGACAGCAAAGTACACCACACTCCAAGCGGCATGTTAATGCCATCTTGTAACGCAAAATCAGCACCAATTGATTTCCCGTCCTTCTGAGAGCAGACCTTGAATACACCTGGTTGTCAGAGCTCAACCAACAATGTTCGAATGACTGGAGAGACAGCACATTGGCTATAATCGATGTCTTACACTTTATGCCTGCGCAACTGAAAGCCTGTTACAAGCAAACAATGGCGCTCTGAGGGAAAAGCTTAGGCCGTCAAAAGTGAACTGTCAAGCTAGTTGTCCTCAGGAGCGTAGCCATAACAGTTCTGCCAAGTCTAATCCTGTTTGTGTTTACCTGTTATACAGCCAAGTGTGCAGCTGCTGTCTGATTGCGCTAATAGCCTCACAGAAGAACTGCACAGCCTGAGAGACTGAAAGAGAATGAGAGAGCGAATGTGTTCGAGAGAGAGGGAGAGCCAGGTTTTAAAGGGTGACAGCGAAAGCAGATCAAATCCTGTTCGTTTAAAGCCTCCGTACACGTTCTTACCTTCGGTCCACCGTGTGCTGTTAAAAATCGATCGTCTACCTGATTCCTCCTTTTGTCATTCTCAGAGTTGCCATTTTCAGTTGAAAGGAGATGAAGAAAATAATTGTTCACATATAGGGGTTTCATGTGGGGATTTTGACCGTGTTGTGAGTGAAACAGCAATAGAGTTTATCAGCAACTAATGGTCTTGATATGCCTCCCCATCGTTTTATCACGTTTGCCACCACAGTAAAGTATCGGTATGGAACCATTTTCAAAGGAACAAGCACATTATTTACCCTTGCGTGGCTTGGTTGGTTAGGTGGGAAGATATTGTGTTGGCTTGAACCATTTTCACTGTATTTTGTTGAGGAGTCTAAAATGCGTCATGCTTGTAAGACTTTTCGGTAACGCTTCCTTTAATAGTACAGTACTTACAGTGTACTTACCTAGAAAGTACTGACCAAAGGTAAGTGCATGGAACAGCGGTAGGTTTAGGGTAGTTTCAGGGTTAGTACTAGTTATTACCCAGTAATAGTAGTTACTAAAATAAGTACATAGTATTTACATGGGTAACTGGACTGTAAAAGGAAGTGTTACCGACTTTTTATCATCTTAATCATTGTTTGTGAAAATAGGTGTTTCAGCCATCATATGATGTAAAATATAATATTTTATTGCACTTATATGCTATCATTCAAAAGTTTAGGGTCAGTAAAATATTTACTTTTATTCAGCAAGTGACAGTATAAGACATTTATAATGTTGCAAAACATTTCAGACACACTTTAGATTAGGGTCCAGTTCTCACTAATAACCAATTTTAACTATAACTTTTGCCTCAATAAACTCCTGCTTATTAAGATAGTTGTTACGTTTAGGTATAGGGTAGAATTAGGGATATATTATGGTCATGCAGAATAAAGTGCTTTATAAACAGCCAATAGTAATATGCATTCTAATAAGCAACTAGTGAAAATTGGACCCATAATGTGTTACCAAGATTTCTATTCCAAATAAATGTTGTTCTACTCACCAAAGAATCATTTAAAGATGTATAATGGTTTCCACAAAAATAGCAAGCACAACAGCGTTCAACATTGATCATAATAGGAAATTTTACTAAGCACCAAATCAGCATATTCAACAACATATTCAGCATATTTAACATATTCAATGTCTTTTACAAAATCCAGCTGTTTAATCAGATGGTTGCTTGTAAAATATCCACAGTTGCCCACCAGCTAAAATTGCCTGAGTAAATGGAGATGAATTGCCCTCTCCTAAGATTAATTATCTATCTTTCTTTATAACAGCTGATCCAATTTGATTTTTTTTTAAATCAGAACTGCAGGTGCTTATCAGTACAAATGCAGAGAGTGCCGCATGATTTTACCATGAGCAGTTTTTGTAGACCTTTGCTTTTCTGTTTCCAATTTCAATTTTACGATTTACATGATGATAATCTGGTAGAGTTGTCAGTTAAGTCACCAGATCTTGCAGAAAGTAATGCTTTTTACAACTGGGCCTATTGTACATTTTCACATAGTTCGTCTTGAAATATTTCTCAAACTTGCTTAACTGAGTTTGTGTTGGCTGCTGTTTCCTCTCTTGGTTATGGATCACGTTTTTATTAGATTTTTCCCTCATAAGGTCCTCAACCGTGCAGTGTTAAATTTAAAACCTTACTCTGAGTGTCTCGGAAGACACAACCTGTGGAGAATGTAGATGAAAACCTCAGTGCTGCAGCTGCACATGAAATAAAAGATATACGGTTACAATATTTTTGGCAGTGTATTCAGTATATGTTCACTCTATGGGTAGATTCTGGGCATCTATTTTCTGTGTAGGTGTGGTTGTACAAGTACAGCTCCTATGTACTCAAATGGATAAAGATGTATAGAAAACAGCTCATCAAGATTCATCAATGTTTCAATAACAAGTTTAGCTTCTTGAGCTCAAATCAGATTGCAAAACAGTTTTTGATGGCTTGTATATTCAAAACATTCAATAAAAAATTGTAATTCACACATTTGGTCTTCTTATCTTAAACATACTGAGCTATTGACTGAGCTGCTTTATACCCCAAAAGTAAGGAACAAAAACTTCTATCTGTGTAGCACATTTTTACTTTGCTTCTGTCTAAACTTGCCCAAATCATCCTTCTCCCAGCAAGAACATGTCATGCGCTCCATGGAGATCTGCTTAACCTGGAGAAACAATGGCCTATTTGTTTACCCAACAGTACCAGTTCTGTTAACAAAGGTTCCCAGGGTAATGGTGAGCCAGCCGGTGTTGGATTTACAACGGCGGCTGTTTGACCCAGACTGATTGGACAACATTGTTCTCAAAAATATATGTTAATGAATAATGATGTGGATTTTTGGTACCTTGGTAATTCCATAAAGAACTTTTGAAGAATAATTTAAGTAATGTGTGAATCATTCAGCGGCATGCATATTTCAAAATATCCTTTGTACTGTCTTCTGATAACAACACTTTTTTGGTGCTTGCACAGATACAATTAGCGATTTCTCTAGTTAAATATTTATTGATGCTTACTTATGAAATAATATTCATCACTGCCATTTGCAGTCTGTAACATTCATCCTCTGTGTAGTTTCCTACAATGATTTAGAATATACTGTCATTCATATGGAACGTGAGCTGACTCCAGTTAGGGGTAATTCTACCACATGGGGGCAGAAGAACATTAATTAATAGTGTGTGTGATAATGGTTGAAAGCTTTAGAGATGAAATCTTTCTTTCTGGACATCCATTATGGTTTTCTAATGAATGGAAACTCTGTTTTGCTTCAGCACATCATTATGGGATCAATAACCATAGTTAATTCCGGAAAATCTAATCATATTTAACTTTGTTTGGATAGTACATGGTAATAGAGTGGTAATAGATGGTAATAGTCATTCTTTAAACTGCCTGAGAACAAATAACAATGTGTGCAAAATGAAAATGGCAATATTTGCTGTGGTTCATTATATCAATCTTAAGAGTTGAGATTTTGTGCCGATGGCATTTTGTACAGATGAACGAAACATCTGACAGGTGGTGTTAGCATCTGCTAAGTACATGTTTGCCTCTGTGCGATGTTGACAGTAGCAACATTTTCTGCTTGTGCCCTATTGTCACGTACAGTGTGCATTTTATACATACATAAAATTATGAGGTACCATTAAGAACTGCTGAAAGGGAAATCCATCAGGTCGAATGACATGATGGTAGCAGAAAGGTGTCAAGTTTTATTACAGAGTGGGAGTCAGGGATGTAAAGGCTGTCAGTGTGCTTGAATAAAAATCTAAAAAACAGTATTAGCTGATCTTACATCTTCATGAAAGTTTTTTTCTTTCAGTTTGTGTTAAATGCTTTGATGCAGCTCTGTGCTGATGTTCTTGCTGTACCGATGCTGTAGCTGACTTTTCATGTCATCTGAGCTTCATCCCGGACTCCAGCTGTGCTGACGGGGGCCTGTGGTTAAAAGCCTTGGCCCGGCAGTGCTGAATAATGAATAGATAATACAGTGTCACCGAACACCTGTGTTGAGCCTGGGTGATGCCACCTTGTCACTCTGAGGAAGATGTCTGACGGCCGTTCTGATTTACTCTGCCATGGCTGTAGGATAGAAGCGGGCATGTGTGTTTGTGTGTGAGGAGAACACAAACGTTTGACCTTAACTGCCAACCTCATGCTGGCTGAACATGTGGCAAATGGTTTACCATCTCATCACGTCTATATAGTAAGTTTAGTTTAGATTACTTTTCCTTCAGGTGTTGCTTTTGACTTTTTACTTAATTTGTCATTGCTTGTAATCATCCACAATTATGGAAGAAATAGCATGATATATAGAGTGGGGTCAGAAAGTCTCAGACCACATTGAGTAGCCCATTTAAACCTACACATTTACACTTCACATTTAAAAAATGAAAAGTATTTCAGTGTTGAATTATTCAAAACAAAAATGTTTGCGAGCCAACACAAAGTTTCTCGGGAGAACGCAAAACATTTGCAAAAGAATGCAAAAGCATTGACTGATTATTTTCCCTCCTAT
The DNA here is from genome assembly GCA_027497675.1 of Cyprinella lutrensis. Classification (NCBI taxonomy): domain Eukaryota; kingdom Metazoa; phylum Chordata; class Actinopteri; order Cypriniformes; family Leuciscidae; genus Cyprinella; species Cyprinella lutrensis. The sequence goes on from JAOTRC010000013.1 coordinate 18,546,385, forward strand.
CTCATATCCCCCCACCATGTCCAGGTTTGAGTTTTTCTAGTTTATTTTTGTTTAAAATATGTAGAGAATCGAGGTGAATCAAACACAACTTGATTAAATTAATCTCTCAAGGGATTCATCCACATGTGATTCAGCATTCCAGAATCAAGTTCTGGACATCACATTCCATCACTGAATGGTTAAAGATTAAAGTTAAAGATCCGAACAAAGGAGCAAGACCTCATGTTTTTGTTCTGTTCTGTTAAGTTATGTTCTGTTCAGTTTTATTTTCTGTTCGTTCGTTCGTTCAGTTTGTAACTGTTAAGTTCGTGCCTCTCTCTAAAACAACCAGAGAGTGTTCTGTTCATGCTTATCTCTGAAGACAACAAAGAGCGTGTTTGCACGCTTAGACCAGCAGACAACAACCCATCAAGATTCGGGTTAATTCAGCTCATTCAAGCCATCTGACTCGCTTTATTTTCATCTCTTTCCTTTATTTTCTTTTTCGTAAAAGTCTCGGTTCAAAGTTAAGTTTGCTGCAAGTTTCGTTTTCAAACATCTTCCTGCAACGCGCTTCGAACTGCAAAGACTTTTGATTCGGTCGCCAGTCACACGTGACCGGCAAGCTCAGAACTTCCATCCCTGCACTTCATAGACAACGCAACGGACCCGGCCGGGAACCCCCTCTTCGATGCAACGCAACAAAGGAATTCCCTGAGCCCCGCAAAGACAAGCGCAAGTACTCCAGACGTTTAGCTGAACTGGTGCCTTTAATGTAAATTAAATAACCCAGCTAAGAAACGAAGGTTTAAATTAATGCTTGTTGGTTCTTGCAGTTATGTCTTTTGTGCAAATAGAAAGTTGAAACTTTCTCTCTCACTCTTCCCAACTCACTCTCTTTCCGTTTTCGCGATTGGATGAATGTGTGTGTGTGTGTGATGGGTAGGTTTAGGGGTCAGGTAGTGTATTTGTGTGTGTGTGTGTGATGGGTAGGTTTAGTGTAAGGAGACACTATATACAGTTTAGACAGTATTAAACCAATATATGTCTATGGAGAGTCCCCACAAAGATAGCGAACCAGACGTGTGTGTGTGTGTGTGTGTGTTTTCCTGAGGGTCAAAACTAAATTTTGTGAAGCTTTGCTACATCACGTAGAGCCTCTTCCTGGTATGGACACACACACGCAGTGCTCTTCACTTCCCGCCACTTGAGCGGCTGATGAGACGACGCCGAGCTCTCAACCTGAAGCAAAAACAAAGACAGCTTGAATCGCGAGCTGAAATCCTGCCACTAATGCAGAATAAACACCACTTACACAGCGCTGTGACTGCACTCAACATTAAACTGAGTGTGCTAATGATGTTTTCTGTCTCGCCTCAGAGTATTATGAGCTCCGAACATTCAGTGTCTGCTCTTTAAACTGGGAAATCCCACAATTCATGCAAAGCAAGCCAGTCAAAATCTGCTAAGGGGTAATAATGAAACCACAGTTTTAAAAAGTGACTTTTCACTATTATTTACAACAGGATCAGCATTTTTATGGGTTTAAAGTCATTCTATGGGGAAAATCCAGTTTTTAATGTTGTTTATATGTCTATGTGGTGTTTTTAATATGCTTTAAGACACACCATCTGTAAATATTAGAGTATTTTCAACTTAAAACTGCAGTGAACCAAAGAAAGTCTCAAAAACGCTGGTGTTTTCTAGGAAAAAACATTTAAATATGTTAATTTGGTGATCTAAGAAGAGTTAGGGATAGCAAACTTGGAACAAACTACACATTTAACAACATGTATTGCATTAAAATCAAGTAACGAGAGGAGCGTCTCCCAATGTAAAGTAAATGTAGCCTAGTTTGTTCCTACCATAGATGGTTACTAGCATAGACAGTAAAGGTTACAGTTAACGGTCACGACAATGCTCTTCTTCTGTTGTTTGTCCTAGATGGCGCAGTATGTTAGAGACACCTTGTGTCCGCTGCACGATTTGTGACCGTATTCTATTTAGAACCATTCCCGCTTCATATATGGAACTCCAAAATGGTTCTATATAGAACCATTTTTTTGGTAAAAGGTTCTATTGGCCAAGTAT
>JAOTRC010000013.1:18554454-18565463 GCA_027497675.1 Cyprinella lutrensis
GATTTGCTTACTCAATTATTTGAGAAACCTTAACTAGTTCTATTAAAATTAATTTGTCATGATACCAAATGGAGATATTTAGATGCCCTACTTAATTTTTATTTACTCAATTTAAAATGCACATTTCGTGTATTTTTTTTCTTTTATTTCCATTGAGCAAGCCTCTTTTCTTTGTATATGAGCGTCACCAGTGTTTTGGAACCACAGCCAGGGACACTCATTTGTTTGTGTATACCAGAGAAGGCATTATTTTACTCTGTGTTCTAGAAGAGGTTGCTTTTGGTGGCATGACGTGTGTGGCGGTGAGAAGCCGAGGGTCGGATGCCTAATGTCGAAGATGAATAAGCAAATGCGTAAATCGATGAACTCGGGCCATGGTTCTCTTTATGAAGCTTGTCGTAAAGCAATCATTTAGGATTTGTGTTGGCATAAACAACCTGTCTTCCCTTTTTATGGGAGGTATGGAGGAATGGAAAGCGCCTATATTACCGAGACAATTTTGCGGATGACCTTTAGTTTAGTGGATGCCAATTTATCCTGCTGAGTGAAACAGCGAAAGGGAAAAAATGTAAGAGCAAATGTGCTCTGACAAGGCCGGTTTTCAGAGCAATCCAGAACGTGTTTAGAGATATCAGTCATTTAGCCGAAGTAGCTGTTTCAGGTTATTATTGATGGACTGACCTCTTTGACTTTGCCTTTCAACACTATTCTCAGAGGGGACCAGCACATTATTACAGCAAATTTTGAGTGTGGTTTGCAAGAGCAGGGGAAAAATGTCAAAGTTGCATCTATATTGATATTTTTGCTCCCTATCAGGTTTTGGCATTGTGAAATAGGCTCATTGAGAGGGTATGCACTTGTCTCGTAGCATAGCTGATGGAGAGACAGACATTTATGGACCCCCAAGCCACTGTTAGTCCTGGGAATTATGAAACTCATAAACCAGCTCGACTCCAGGAGCTAGTAAGACATAATGAAAGGAGGGCCTTGAGACAGAGAAATCACCAGTCCGAGTTTGGAAATGTCATCCAGACTTATGATATGATCAAGAGCACTGTCTCTGGTGCCCAAGGTGTCCTCTAAACTGAGCACTCTCCATATAGAATGCCATGATAAGATAATGCTTAACGTTTCTATGCGAACTTTAATTTGTGCTTAGTCATCGGAATAGCTAATTCATCCAAATGTATTCTGTCAATATTCATTCACCCCCATGTTGATTTGTATCGCCTTCTTCCTTGGATCACAGAAAGAGAAATTTGGAGATTTAAGAAATTCTGCTAGTTGCTCTCCCCAAACCCCCAATTATAATTGTGTTGCATATTTTTCAAGGTTCAGAAAGGTTGCAAAAGAATCACAAAAGTAGGTCCCTTTCAGTCGAGTACGTCAGATGAAGTTGACGTCAACTGAATGGGGATCAAGCCAGGAAGCCAGTCATCTTCGAGTACTATTGAACGAGCAAACGGAATTGGCGTTTGTAATTTGCATCACACTTCACCCCCGCGGCACAGGTATAAATACGGAAGTGGATGCACGCACTAGTTGCCTTTCGGTTCGAACATCATTTGATGTCTATGAAGAGAGTGCAGTTGTTTACAAGGAGTGAGTGTATCTGTGTTCTTCTGGAAGACTCCTAGTTTTGGTGTTTTCTACAGCGCAAGAGTGCAGTGGTGATTGCGAGCTTTGTGCTCTCAACTGCTATTTTAACAGCAACACATTTCTGAATGTTTATGTTTGTTGATGGCTGGTTCTGGAGGGCATAAAAGTGAGTGCTTCACTGTTTCAGTTCAATGTTCAGTGTTGCCACAGTCATTCTCCTGTGTGCTCTGGCACTGGGTCCTATTTCCTGAAAGAGAAACACAGGTGCATTTACATCTTTCTCAAGATGTCTTTCCACCTGTGCATTTCTGGATGCGATTGTTCCCTTTTCCTCTCTGACGGTCACAATTGTTGCATCACATGTTTGGGCTTACAGCATGCTGAAGCAGCTTTTGTGGATGGTTCATCTTATCATTGTGGGAATATGACTGTCGCAGTGTTGAGATCAAGACTTGCTTTCGTCTGCAAAGCTGAAGTCCCCATTACCATGCCCTGCCTTTGGGTGCTGCGTGGGATGGGTGATAGGAGGATAGTGTTCTCTGGGATGATGACTCCACTGAGCTGTCTCCCTCTGGGAGTACAGTATAATGTTGCCCGAGCTGGATTCAGAATTGTCAGCTATGCTGAAACTGGCCACATGAGTGTCGTGGAGTGTGCGATCAGTCTGGCAATATCCACCTTAGTAGTTCAGGAGCTCCATCGTTGGCTAAGCCTGGTTGATATGGCAGATGCGGACAAGGTTCAGTACCTGGTCTCCCTAATTTCCAAGGTTGGGCTAGTTGGAACGACTGTGCCCAACAGTTCTCTGCCACCCAAGCGCAGATGGTGGCCATCCGGCATATCCTGCCCCGGCGGCCCACTGCTGTCTTCACTCCACTGCCCGTGGCAGTTCCCCCACTTGCTCATCGCTGAGGGAATTCCCCTGCCGCTGCACCTGCTGGGCCTCCGCAGTAGCTTCAAGTCAGGCCTTAGCATGGAGCCAGCCACAGTAGAGATGCCCAGCCCGCTCTAGGCGCTTCCAAGTCAGATGGCAAGCTAATGCATTCCTGAGCGGGGCGCTCAGGGATGGAGGAAGATGTTCTTGGAGTTGGTAACCGATCCACTCCCTCCTCTGGGTGAGGGCTGGGAGGAGTCTTCATTTGTGTGCGTGTCTTTTCCACCGCTTGTTCCCAAAAGAGCAGAGCAAGCAGTACCCACACTTCAAAGAAAGAGCAAATGCCTCTGTTCCTGGGTCCCAAGAGGGTAAGTCTGTTGGTGTGCAACCCTGTAAAGCTTGCACCCCTCAGCCCCCTCTTGTTCACCAGCGGTTCAAGGACCCAGTCATCAGCCTTCTCACACATCCCTGGCCGTTTTATGGAGACAGGTAAGTGCTGTACACAAAACTCAGACCCTGCTTCAGGCCACCTTCGGGCCTTGTCCCTGTCCTCCACCTGTCCCACCTCGAGTGTGTCTGTGGTCCCTGGCCCGGTTCGTGGAAGCCAGAAATACTTCCCACCGGTCCAGATGGCCCCAAACTCATACTCGGCTTGCGATTCCCTTTCCCTCTGCTTTTGCCCAAGCTCAGTGATACTCATCACACCTCGATGTTGAACAAATATGCTCCTAAGAATAGTGGCTTTAGTCACACCTACTGAAGTGTTGAGCAGTGCTCCTGTCTATGTGCTCACATCACAGTCTTCTGGCAAAGGACGTGATGTAGCCTCTCCCTTCAGCGGATATGAAGGCCAGCCTCTATAAGCCTTTACTTCATTGTACCCTAGAGAGGGGGGGTCACGAACATCTTGGTCCAGTGCTAATTGAGACAGTCCCTTTTTCGAAATCCTCTATTCAATTTGTTACACAGAGATGCATTTCCAAATGCTCTGTCCCCAAGATTGGTACGCAGCTTTCAACCTGAGAGAAGTACTTCAGATCACTATACCTCCACACCACAGGACATCCTGTGTTTGTGTGTTCGAAAGATGTGAAGTATCAGTACAAAGTCCTACCCTTCAAGTGCCCATATCCAGTTGGGTCCTCAGTTCAACTGGGAAAGAGTAATCTCTTTTTTAGTTTGGAGATGGATTCTGGCAACTGCATCTCTAAAAAAGAGTGTATGAGATGGCTAGTGCTGTATAGAAGTGAGAAAGGGTCTCACTGAAACTCTTCAGAGGCTCCTGAGGTATGGTACAAGCAGCCGCTCGGCTTGCTCCATATAAATTCAGCTTCAGCACTGACTTCACGGCCGAGTAAAGTCACGGCACGCTTCATGTGAAAGCACCCTGCCAAACCCTCAGTCCGTAACAGAACTTTTGTTTCTACGGGCCAATGGTCCCTAGAACAAGTGTCCATCAATACCAGATGAGGGGCCATATACAAAGGGCATGCAGTAATTGAGGTCTGGGCGGCCCTCCGATTGCATTTGCATCCATTGCTTTGAGTTGCTTATAGTTCATCTCGCTTTGAAAAACCGCTACTCAGTGAATTTGTACTGTTCTGAAAACACAACATTGCGACTGTTTATGCTACGTTTCCCTTGCATGTTACAACTCGCCTGACACCTCCTCCTTGGAGTCAGAAGCTTCTGAGGTCGATTCATTCCACTATTTCTTCCGGCATGTGCTAACTTATGCTAGGCTGGGTTCATATGTTGTGATCCCTGCGGTGATCCCATATGTGTATTATTCCACGATACGGCTCCCTGCGGCAAGTCCGTGTCTTTTCCACCTTAAATCGACGGGTTGGGGGGTTCAGGGGGGTTCTGTCTAGGCACTAGAAGGTATAGGTAGAATAGATCCCCACTCAGTCGATGTTGACTATGTCTGTTGTTTAGTGGCTCCAAAGTTTAGTGGCTCCAAAGACACTTTAAAAAATGTTGTTGTTGTTGTTGTTATAATACTATCTTACATACTAACTTGATACAACAATTCCTTGGTTGTTTCCTTGAAAAAAATCTTGTATAAATATATTATGTGTTTGATCCAGACCATCCTGATTCAGGATGTTTAAATATTGTTTTTTATTTTATTTTTTATTTAAAAGTTATGTTTACATTGTGACTTGAGCAGGGTCTCCTTGAGAGTAATGAAACTTATGCCACTATATCACACATCTTCCCCTAGGGCACCAAATGAGTCTAGACTGCCACTGAAATGACTGGTGATTATTTTACGAAGGCAAAATTGTGTTATGATTATTAAATTTAGCATTACAAGGGAACACTGTGGTAGAAAATCTAGGCCAAGCTAAAGGCCTCTAGTACTTTCTGGACCTGAGCAGTAGTTGGCAAAAAATTAGGTTTACATTGGAAATATCCATTTATAAGATAAAAGGGTTTTGTGCATTTGATCGGAAAAGAGAAAATGCTTTTCATGTTGTAAGCGGAAATTGGCAAAGGACAGATGAGCATTCCCATTGAAGCTGGGAAAGAGCTCAGTTTTAGTGTAATTGAAGTTTTAATGACAGGTCCGTGATCTTTAATCTGAAAGCCAGACCCCTGGAAGAGCACAAGGCTGAAGAGATCAAGGTAAATTCAGTGGAGAGAGAGGATTCTCTGAGATCACCAATACCGTGTGAGAACAGAAAGAATCATTAAATCACCCAGCTGTTAACAGGATGGAACAGAAAAGCCAACTCCAATAACAGTCAGCCTTCTGACACTTAACACCAGTGTTTACACCCAGCCTAGCAGCAGGATGTAATGAAAGATAAGTGTTGTGGCATATGTGTCAAATTCTGTGGTATTCCCTGGTGTATTTTTGCAGAATAGGTTTTAAAAAACCTGTCACCCTCGCCTGTGGACTGATGAGAAAGAAAGAAACAAATAGGTGGTGGCTTCCAAAAGAAGATTGATTTTATACTGATGCACTAGTTCATCTTTAGCTTGCCACAAGGAATTGCCTGAGCATAAGAGTGGGTATTGGTGAAGACTTTATGAGCATATCAGTCATTTGAGATTGGATAATTAGGGCCCAAGCACCCAGCCTTTCTTTTTTTCTGCTTCTTCCAAGTAGCAGCCCCAAGAACCATATGGAAATCTAGTTTGAGCTCAAATGTTTTCTAATGTGTACTTTAACCAAATTTGTTCTTGAGACAATGCTTTATAAAAGTTATGTAGCAACCAAATGTCAAGTGCACCAAAAGTGAGCTGATTTTTTTGCAACACTTTACTGCATTGCTGTGTAAAATATGAATAAACAAAACATGAACAATTTGAACGTGAATAAAGACAAGAATCATGCTATTTTGCTTGATATGTGTCTATAAAACTGTAGAATACTGATTTTGCGTGGTTTTCCCCTCTCATAATTTTTCCACCATTTTCAAATTATTTCACTTTTTTTTTGCTGCTCCCTCTGAACCCCATACACTTGCAACAAATATATTTTTTCGTTCTGTGCTTAGGGGTAAAAAGTTTTACCCCTTTGCATATGTATCCCATCTGGGCTAGAGTCTTTCCAATATTCATACATTGTACAGCGTCCAATAATTCCTCAATACTTAAACTATTTACCAAATTTTATTTAGCATCTTCTGTCAATTGAAGGAATTTAAGTAAATCTAGAAAATTGTTTTGCTACATTCGCAACTATATAAGTTTCCACAGTATAGGCTAATTTTTAAGCAACGTTTTTGAGTTTATAGCCCTGTTCCTTTGTATCTCTTTTATTTTTAAGGCCAGTAATTTCATAGTATGATTGTTTTAACCACACCATTTTTTATTTTTATTTTTTTGCTATTTTATTACAAGTCAGTTCTTTAATAAAATAAATTCTCTTTGTTTCCCAGGATCAATTTTTAAAGACTTGTAATTCCATTTCTTTAATTTGCTGATCAAGTTTTCCCAAATGTCTATATTATTCTTTGGAATAAAAATACTGTGCTCATTATATTACCTATCACCTCTAGGTCTTAAAGGCTTCCCACCTTCCCGGTCTGTATTAAAATGAATATACTCAATCTAATTTCAATCTAAAAATTCTACCAAATCAGATTTCAGAACTTAATTGAAATCGATATCTAAATGGAGCGGGGTTTAACTACTTATCTGTACTATAAGCATTATTGGAGCATGATGACAGCAAGATACTATCACACCAACATCTTATGATTTTGGATATCAAACTAATAAAATGTTTTATGGGTATATGTGATAAACATGAGTCCTACATTTTATTAGGATTAAGATGTCTCCAAGTCTCTGTTAAATTTAGATTAATTAAATTATTTTCCTTGACTGGTGGTTAGAATTATCTATGTGGAGCGTGGGAGCATATAAACATATTAGATTAATTTGAGTATTCACAATCATACCTTTAAGGATTATAAATCTACCCTGTGGATCTATATGCTGACTATGCAGCTGAAATGGGACTGAGTATCATACCACCCATAGCAAAGAAAAGAAAACAATGAAAAATATGAAACCCATCAATATAAACAACAATGCATTTCCCCAAACGAAATGCATGAGTAACCCAAATTACAAACTTCGGCTGTGAAAAAAAACATTAATCCACATCATGTGGAGTAACATAGTGTGACCTTGTAAACATTATTCAGTTTCAAACACGCTACAACCGTAAACCTTAAAAATAAAAATTGAACATCTTATTTTTGTATAAATACCATGTGTATTTAGATTAACTATAACTGTAATTACATTAACTGTAGAATGTCATATTCACAGATCATCCTAGTTCAGGTTTCTATGCACTGGCAAAAGGACAAGATAGTAAATCACATCAGAGATTTAACCATAAACCAACCCATATGAAAAAAAAAATGTTAACATCTGAATTTCGCAAAAATACCATAGGAATTTACACTCACTGTAAAATGTCATATTCATAGATCATCCTAGTTCAGGTGTCTATGCACTGGCAGAAGGACAAGACAGTTAATCATATTAGAGAGTTACCTTCTTTTAAGACTAACAAAAAGAAACCAGCCCATTAGTATACCAAGCTATTCTGTAGATCTATGTATTAGGTACTTTACTCAAAGCAGACAATATAGCACAAGCAGACTTTTCTTAAAGTACTCAAAGAAGACAATATTTCTAGACATCAGTGTTTAATTTGTATATTTATGAGGTCCCAGAACAAGATAACCCACTCGACAGTGCAAGTAAGCTGCATGACGGGATGCTACAAAACTAAACTGCTCCCATTAAAGTCAATGAAGCTGTGTACATGACGAACATTGGCCTCTTCCGTGTGTAGATTGTTTTGTTTTTTTTAATGGTGGGGGCGTGTCGATGCATCACTTTCAGTTTAGATAACCATTTCCCGATCATTGTTTGGCATTATAGCAAAGATTTCTTTCTAAAGGATATGAGGTAAGGGGTCCACTTAGGTGCCCAATCCAATAAGTGCTAGACGTCAGGTAGACATCACTTCATTGCTGTAAGACGATGTGGTCTGTACTATAGCGGGCAAACACAAAGATGTACTTGACATTTAAGCTGTAGTTATACTAGGTTTAATAGCTTCTCCAAAGTGTGATAGGTGAGTTTGATGTCCAGACTGCCATGTTTGAGGACATGTAAGTGCTAAAAGGCCATGTCTCTCAGAAGGGCTCTTGGCCATGATAAAAATCTTTTATTTAGACTTGATTCAGAGAACAGTCATTCATAGATGAATCATATGCCACAAAGAAGTCAAGTTAGTTGTATTTTTCTGTTAAGCTGCAAAAGCGTTATTGTAAAGCCAAAGCCTCTATATTCTGTAACTACAGTCTTATTTTCGTTGTGACTTCATTGGACATTTCTACAGATTTTGCTCAATTTACTCAAAAAGTAAATTGTAAATGCTTTGTAACTTGTAGAAATAAATGTTGACCGTTTCTTTCCACCTTAACTGTTGTCACAAAGAGAACTATGCTGTTTTATGATATTTAATGTTATTTCAGCAAAATTTAAGCAGTAAGTTTAAAATGAAAGTTTCCTATCTTTTGCCTGTAATTTATCCCAGTGTGGTTTAGTTGAGTTCGCAACAGGTATTGCACAAATCTGGGACACACTTAAGGTCAAATTAAATAAATATATGCCATTTGTTTATGATTGTTAAACTTGTTGTTTATAATGGTTAATAGTTCTATATTTAACCATTTATAATGGTTAAACGTATCAACTTTAACTAAATGTTGTTTTTTTATACAACTTTAAATATTCTCTAAATATATTATATAACTAAGCATGAACCTATAGTAATAAATTCTGTAAGTATCACTGAATAAATTAACGTTGTTCTATCTCAAGTGTTAACACTATGCTATTGGAATTTTAGTTTCAAGTTGTATATTATTATTATTATTATTATTATTATTATTTATGTTGTATTATTATTATAGTATATACTATTATACTATTTATTAAGATTTTGAAGGACCTTTTTATATTTTCCATTTCCATTTTAATTGTATTTATTAATATTAATTAAAAATTTTATTAAGTAATTTTATTTTTATTGTTTTGTCATTTTTATTAGTTTTTTGTTTGTATTTAGCTTTAATTTATATTTTTTTTTTAGCAATTTTAGTACTTCAACATAAATTTATATAATAATTTCTGATTTGTTTGAACAAAATTTTCACGTTTTCATCCAATATTCTATTTTATTTTATTTTGGATTTTATTTCAGTCACTGAAAGTGAGATTTAATAGTTTTAATTAACAATAACAATACTGGCTTGGAGGACTAAATTGATAAATTATATTGCAATATTTTAAAGTTTTACCTAGCTAGGTATTTAATATAAATGCACTGCTAAAGTAAACACACAATTTTGCAATTTGACTGCTGTCTCAAAATCATAGTTACTGACACACAGCCTGTAAGACAACTAGCCCCCGTCCCCACAACAACTAAAGGTGATGTTTGCATGTTATTAATTTTTCATCATGGATGTTTTATTATGAATATTGATATCACATAATTGATGGCTTTGCATTATTCAGACATTGTAGTGTTTTGAAACAACCATCAGCTGTCAGAGTTTTCTTTTTCTTTTTTTATCACATTCCTTTTTGTTCAGGTCCTCCCCTGTGGCGTGTGGAAATGTAGATACTGTTCATGCTGACAGATGATTTGTGTTTTACTCACAGAATGGCTGTGAATTCAAAATCTACTGATATTTTCTAGGTATAGACAAACAAAGTGCCATTGGATATCGGCCTTCCACTCACTCACCTCTAATTACAAGTGCTCTCGATTGCTTATTAATTCAGTACCTGGACCCTTAGCAGGGAAAAGGGAACTGCGATGCTTTGAGAACCAACTCCATTATTGCACTTGGCCCATTTTTCTTCATGAAAGTGGTTTACAGGTTTGAAAAATGCATGCTTTTATTGCTGCGGAAAAGTGCATCTTTCTGTTGAAGGTAAAAAGCAACAAAACAAAGGCTGATTCTGAAAGAATGGCTTTTGTGTTTCTATAAAAAGACATAAGGGCGGAAAGGCTCATGACCCATTTATGAGGGGTTGGATGGCTTGTGTTTACTGCATATGTTGGAGGGGACCAGCATCCCCGTCAGAGCAGGAGCACTAAGATGAATTGCTGTGATAAAACTCTCTTCTTAAAGAAAGCGAACGAAGGAGGATCTTTTAAAGCCTCTGATGGTGAGGATTTTCCTCACTCTAAAGAGATGGATCACTCTGGAATGAATGGTGTTGGGAAGAGATAAGTCAACCTGGCTTTTGATGGATACCTTTTGGCACAAAAAGCTGTAGAGGTGCGAGTTTACAAAACTGATGTCAATGACCTTTTAAGGCACATTAGGTCAAGAGTAAAATGTCCCACTCAAAATCATAATTGTGTGATGTGAGACGTTATTGCTGTGAGTCAGTACAATCGTAGTCAATACTACTACAGCAGGCAAACACAAAGACATACTTGACATTTAAGCTGTACTAGGTTTAATGGTTTTACTAGCGTCTGAAAGGTGAGTTTGATGGCTAGTAACTGTATTTGGGGACAGGCGAGTTCTTAAAGCCATGACATTATAGCGTTTTTGTGGATGCCATGGACTCTTTGGCATTGTTCACATTGCACTTAAAGCCAATTAGTTAGGGCCCGAGCACTAACAGTGCGAGGACCCTCTTGAAACTGTTAGGGTTATTTTTTTCTTTTTTCTGCAAAGTAAGCGCCATTTTCGGGGCCGCAACATGCCCAAAAACTCACCAAATGTGGCACGCATGTCAGGACCGGTGAAAAATTTCGTATTTTGTGGGTTTCGCGGATGGGCGTGGCACAATGGCTCCCTAGCCAACCCGGTCTCATCCCAATTCGTCATATAAATGACGTTTTGGGACGTCTTTTGACCATTCGTCAATATACGACTTTTTAGGGCCCTCTTAAACGTCGGTAGATGGCGATCCCGGGTCGTCATACAACTGACGCTTTACCTTTAACGTCAGTTAGGTGACGAGT
>JAOTRC010000013.1:18575888-18591273 GCA_027497675.1 Cyprinella lutrensis
ATTCATAAAGACTCCTTCATGTTCATGACAGGTGTTATGTCATGTTTATGACAATGTCATGTCAGTCTTATGCACACCCCTTCAAATAAAGTGTTACCGAGATTGATTTTACCATCTGAACTGAATTATGTTTGGTTTTTACGAGTGATTTCGAATGATTTTTGTGTTTGAGTGTTTTTATTGTGAACACGTTGATGACACGGAAGGACTGAGCTCATCACCGTGTGGAACAAGATGGCAAACCTCCCAGTGAATTTTGATTCAAAACGAAACCATCGAACGATTTCATTGGAACCTCTGCTTAGTTTTCCCTGGGACAGAGTGAGCTGACGACTGACCTTTTCTTTTTCTCTTTTCCCTTTTGAATTTAGAGACTGGTATTTGAAAATACTCTTCTGAATTTATTTATATTTAAACTGTTTACCCTTTTTGACCATTGAATAGTGTTGGTATTGTTTGTTTCACTGTTTATAAGGGTTTTATTGTGTTTTTTTGTGAGTTGAATTGTCAATTTGAATATCATATTCAAATTTAAAGTTTCTGAGTATGAAAAATGGTTTAATTAAACCAGTGTAGATTTCAATTAAGAAACCTAAAATTAGTTCAAATAAATAATTAGAACACTACAAGATCAATAGGAATATTTTATATATTATAATAGTTTTGTTTTAAGCCATTGCTTTAATTCTTTTTAAAAACTTCTACCCTATATCAGTATTTTGTATATAATTACTTTTGTATTCATGTGAATTGTGAGGTTAACGCAGTCACTGCTTCTTAGTCTTGTGGCATTTCTCTGGGCATTTTGTTCTCATTTATCATAATTACGATTTAAAACAAAACAGGGCCAGAAGGAGCCTTTTAATGTTAAGAGTAGTGAATCTTTTTGAATTTTGAAAAAGTAGTACGGAAAGTTGTTGAATTTCAGAAAATTGCTGACAGAAGATCTGAGCCTCTTCCTTCTCACTACTGATGGAATGACGCAGGTGTCTGATAAGTTTTATTTAGAAAGTGAGAATTGAGTTTGTGGGAGATCAAGGGGGCTAGAGCGAAAGGACAGGCATGACACAGAGTTCTCTGCTTTCTGGTTTGGTAATTTGTAAAAGAAAGGCACTTTTTGCATTTGCCATTTGCAGCCTGACTGCCGTTCACGATGCATTCTGATGATTTCTCAAAGGCTCTGCTCCAACTTCCAGCATCACATTATATCACAGGATCAGAAACAGAACAAAATAACACATCAGAGCTGAACTGCACTGGAGAAGTGAAATGTGGAAGAGAAGTCTAACAACACAGTTATCACTGAGTACCCCTCTTTTACCCCAGGGCCCTTTCTTAGATCCAGCTTGGGTGAGAGAGCGGTCCACCAAAAATGTAATTTTTCATTTTCAAAAGATAAAGGTGTTGAGCACAGTCAGTTCTTTTTCCCTTCACATCAAAGATTGCATTTATAAAGATTCTCATGATTAAGAGCTCAGATGTAAAGATTCTCTCATTTCTCTGCTGCCAAATTCACATTTTTCCTCAGGAAAAGATTTGAACTGAGTTTCGTCATCTTTTGCTGAAGCATATATAATCGATCATTCTGATTAGTTCAACGGTTGAAGTCAACCTGAAATCAGAAAAAATAGTACATACTGAAACATATGCAGTATTTCAGCTCAGTATGTAAATATGTGCATAAATAATATTGAGTTAAAAAAATACAGTATATTTTATGTAATCAAGGCTGTGCTGTTTCTCTCAATGCATCACAAAAATTTGCTGAAATATATTGCATTTAAACTAAATATTATATTATTATAGTATAATAAATATATTTACACATTTTTATCAATTTATTAATTTATTAATAAGTATATATGCCATTCATATTAAAACATAAAAAAACGCGATTAAACAAATTGTGTAAACCCTTCTATTGGCCGATCCATTTACAGTATCTTCAGAGCCACAGTGTTTGTTTGAACTACTGAATGTGTCACATGGCATGTGGAGACTGTACTCCATTATTCCACTTAGTCTTTTTGAGCGCAGTCATGGGGATAATGGGCTCAGAAGTGACATGTTAAGCATATGCGGTGTATGGAAACAGAGGACTGGATTTTCTTGACAAGCTCAGCACGAGTGCAGCTGCACACTAAAGCTTCACCCAGATGGTGAAAAAAAAGAACACTGAAGAAAATCCCTGTGGAAAATTGGTAATATGGAAGGCATGTTAGATCTGTATCAGGCCCTATTGCTTTGAAATGTTCAGAGCTTTAAATCGGCTTGATAACTACCTTTACCACTGGAAGTACTAGTAGAGTGATCAGACATACACTATTACAACTGCAAAAGAAAACTGAAAAATTATTTAGATTTTTATTTTCCTTAGAGCAGTTTTTCCTCCTAGAGACACACCAACAGTACACATGGTCCCTTTTGAACATTCTGTTGGCTATTGTAAATAACTTTGCAATTTTATGTCAACTAACTCTGTATTAATAGACTGTTTGCTTAATATCTGCTATCACTTTATTGTGATGCCACTCCAACAGACTTTCTACTGACTGTAAGTAACTTTGCAAGTGCACGTCAACTTATTCTATCTCTAACCCTACCAATCTATTAATACTCAACTATTACCTTAATGAGAGTTAGTATAGGTGCAACATTACTTATAGACAGCAGAATGTGTTAAAGGGACCATCAAAATGAAGTGAAACCCACATTTAGGATGTTGCTGAACACGGTTGTCCCCATATGTATTTACTCATTCCTAAATGATTTACTGATTACCAACTTGTGCACAACTTCACGGCAATTTGTACGTATTTCGCGAGCTGGCCAATTTGTACGAATTCATACGATTTCACTCATACGATTTTTGCTAAATCGTACATTTTTTCGAGTTCACCAATACGTATCATTCCCTACGAATGACTTACCCCTGACCCCACCCGTAAAACCTACCCATCACTGGAGTTTAGACAAATCATACGAATTTGTACGAATTAGCGACTTTTTAATTTTACATGTATGAATTGGTTGTGAGATAATGTTGGGTTTACTTACACAGCTCTTACTAGCTGGCCTCCGTTACACTTACCCCCACACCTCACTCCCATCCGGGTCATGGCACCCGTGAAACCCCTCTGGTTCCGCACGGACCACTCTGAGTGGGATTCAAACCGATGGTAGTCGGAACTATGGTTTTGGGACATGCCAACTTGTTCAATTATGTTGTTAAAGAAAAGCATTATGAGCCTAAGATGACCGTAAACCAATTGCACATAAGGACATAATGGGATAATAGGATAATGATTCTTTTGGGGAAAAGCAACCCAGCTCGACACAGCAGCATTGACTTGAGTTTGACCAATGGCATGAGTTTTGGAGCAGGACTGTATGCTTGGCTGACCAATAGCAGACAGAGGAAGTGTTTCTCATTAGTTTTCTGGTTCTGTTTGGTGATGCAAGTGGCACACAACATTACACCATTCACCTTTGACTTAATTATACATCACTCAACTTTAAAAGCAAATGATAACTTTTAATGAGGCTTCAGTTGTGCTTGTCCTAGAGGTACGACAGCAGAGGCTGTATTTGATCCCACTCAAATCACTGTATTAGCATGCTTGTCTATTAATCTATAGCACCTTCATTTAACTGAATGCTAATGATCATTTTTGAGCCCTGGAAAATTCAAAGATATTTTTTTTTTCAATCCAGATACATGCGGATTGGAGGATCAAAGGTCTGTGTTGCAGGTCAGTCAAACATTACCGGTTATGCATGCAACATGAATAGCTAACAAGGCGCTGCATCAAATGCCGTGGGAACGCTCCAGCGTGAGTGCGTCATGAAGCACGTATGGTATTAGTCCAATGGTGAGACGGGACGTCATAGGCAGGTGACGTCATCGACCAGGAAACTGCAAAGCACTTCGGAATTGAAACCACGACAGCTTCGGATAGGCCTGAAGTAAGTCAATCACGGGCATGTCGGCAAAAAGACTCAGTGTCTCATTCCCTATTCAGGGAACTAGGTTTACATACGTAACCGAGACGTTTCCTTTCAAGGGAACTCAAGCTGCATCAAACGCTGTGGGAATGCTAATACCCATGTCGTCATAAGAGCAAGTGTCTGACTAGGACTGGGCGATATATCGATATGAAAAATATATAGATATATTTTTAAATGCAGTATGGAATTAGCGATATATCGATATGAAAAAATATATTGATATATTTTTAAATGCAGTCTGGAATTAGACCATATCGCATGTATCGATATAGTTCAAATATGCGCTGTGATCCTTGCTCCAAGCAAGCTGCTGACCAAGCGTGGGAGCCTGCACAGTGTTTCCACTACAGTCATTCTCCGGCGGTCACCACACCAAACATCATCCCGTCACGGCTGCAGCTTCAAGTACGGTATTGTGCACACTATTGTCTTATTGTTAGCCCCACTAAAGGCATAAAAATGCAGTACTATAGGTATATCAACATTAGTAGAGACCTTGGGAACATAACCTGGCCTATGGAGGAAGGTCTTCACCATACCCGGCGAAAATTGCTTGAATGCCTGCAATTCTCTTAAGAGATGAGATAGCAAGAAGAAAGATAGTTTTAAGAGTGATGAACTTCTCATGAACTTCTTCAATGGGCTCAAAAGTAGCCAGGGTGAAAATTCTAATACAATGGCCAAATCTCAGGTCAGCACCCTAGTGCGAACTACTGGCCTCAGCCTCAAAGTACCACAAGGAAAGCATGTTAAGTGGGTGTCTCCCCAAAGAGAATTTAATCAAAAGGACGTGGTAAGCAGGTAGTGTCGCCACATACACCTTTAATGTGGAGGGGGAAAACCCTGTGGAGAAACGTTCCTGCAGGAACTCCAGCACTGCACCCACGGGGCAGTTAACTGTGCCTAGCTGGTGTTCTCCACACCAAGAAGTGAATTATTTCCACTTCAAGGCATATAACTTTCTTGTGGAAGGAGCTCCAGAGTGAAGGATGGTCTCAACAACCTCGGTTGAGAGACCTGAACTTATGTGCTGGGCCCCCTCTGAGGCCAAGCCTACAGTTTCCATAGTTCCATAGCCGCCAAGGAGAGACACTAGGTCCGTTAACCATACTCAGGCCAGCCAGTATGGGGAAACCAACAGTAGACTGACCCCGTCCCAGCGAACCTTCTCCAGAACTCCTAGGTGCAGAGCGATCGGGGGAAAAGCGCACAAATGCGACCTTGGCAACACCTGTACCAGAGTGTCCAACCCCACTCTTGGGAGACTTTTCCACCCCGCCAGAAAATCTACTAAGAGTACTAGCCTCTTGAGACTGGTCTCTGGAATATATTGAGCAGAAAACACAGTGCCCTGTAATGGCGCACTGGCAGGGAAGGACTGGTTTGACTGCTTTTGACCTGAGAGGGAGCAAGTGCCCCTCGGGAAAATGTTTGCTGGGGCCGTCTACACCCCAACTTAAAGGACGGGTTGGCAGAACGGACCCCTGAGGGCACTGAGAGAAAATGGGCGAACTTTCTCTCATGGTGGGGAGTACCCTTAGCATCCAGTTGCATCAGGACTTCTCCTTGGAAGAAGCCTTCTTGGCCATAATAACTGTCCCCAGATCAGTTTTACTACCAGAAGACTTCACCGGAGACTGCCACATCTGGTCCCACTATTTAGTAGGGTGAGCACGAGACGTGACTCTCCGTTTTTGTTGCACCCTGTGTGAGGAGCTTGTCTTCGGCCGAGACTGGCCCGGCTCAGAGGTCTCTGGAATGTAAATTTTAAACGGGAGGCACTTTTGAAACGGTGCAGCTTGTATCTCTCTTCTTGAAATTTGTCTATGACAGTGTTAACAGCATCACCAAACAGACCAGAGGGAGACAGCATTCAGAAGACCTTCTCCTTTACTGTATACCAGAGAGATTCAACCAAAGATGTCTCTCTGCAGCCTCCAGGGCTGCCATAGTATGGCCCATTAGTTTGGTCAACTCTGTGCCACATCTTCGTCTTCAGGCAGGACATGCAGATTCCGTATCTTCGGAATGCAAACTACGGATGGGGCTTATGCCAAATAACTTTATATCATATTATGCTTGCTGAGATGTTAATAAATGTTTACAGGTAACCCAACACTATCTCACGACCAATTTGTACGAATTCGACGTATGATTAAAAAGTGTCTAATTCATACGACCTCACTCGTACGAATTCGTACAATTTGTCTAAATCCACTTGATGGGTAGGTTTAGGCGCAGGGTAAGGGGTAGGTCATTTGTACGAATTCATACGAATTGGCCAATTCGTAAAATATGTACGACCTAGCAAAATCGTACTAATTCAAACGAGTGAGGTCATATGAATTGTTACGAATTAGCTACTTTTTAATCATAATTATTCCCCGAGTCTTTCTGGCAGAACTTAAGTTTATTCTGAAATGGAGGACAAGATATGATTCTTTTTTCTTTGAAAGTTTGTACACACATACTATCGTTTAGAAGTTTGAGGTCTTTTTTTATAGAATTTATACTTTTATTCAGCAAGGATGCATTGATCAAAAGTGACAGTAAATACATCTATAATGCTACAGAAGATTTTCTTTTAAAATAAATTCTATTCATCGAAGCATTAAAATGTTTTGAGATATGAAATAATATATATTAAATAGCAAACAAATGTCGACATTGATAAGAAATAATTTTTTTAAGAACCAAATCAGCATATTATAATAATTTTTGAAGGATCATGTGACACTGAAGACTTAAGGCTACTAAAAATTCAGGAATGAATTACATTTTAAAACAAAATTAAAATAAATAAATTAAATACAACCTTGGTAAACATAAGTCTTTCCAGTCTCTTTTACATCATGATTGTTCAGCTTGTGGCAACAGTCAACATTCCAGGCCTGCACGACATTTAATTGAGCTACACATAAATCAGACGCCTACCGTTAATCCTCTGCTCAGATATGTTATGCTAATCACCTCATCTTGTAACTTGTGCCCCTCATATGAGACTCTTACGTGAATAGCACTTAAGATGCTGAAGTACAAATCTGCTGATACAAATGTTACATAATTTTATACATCATAAAATCTTACATAAATTTTACTCACAAATGAAAGAAAATATAGAACACAAAGAAAGAAGGGTTTATTTTATGAAAAGACCTCTGGTTTTCTCACTTTTTTACCTGTGTAAATAGTGCGAAGGTCATTGTAGATTCATAAGCACAGTGAAATCAAATTTACAACAAAGACAGGTCTATATTTTGTTATTGAGGGAAGAATATTTAGTATTGATGTGGAGTTTAACTGTCAGCATGGTGCCATTGTTGACTGGTTATCGATTAGGGATTGTACGCACTCATTAATGTGAGCTAATGTCATTTGCATAGAGAACCATCATAAAAGGTCTCTGTTTATTCCTCACTGAATGTTGGATATCCATTAAAGTGGAATATTATTCATGCAGACTGTCATATTTTTTAGTTTGCTTTATTAAAGGATTAGTTCACTTAAAAAAAACAATTTTTTTTCTGATAATTTACTCACCCCCTGTCTTTCTTTTTTCAGTCGAAAAGAAATTAAGGTTCTCCATATAATAGAACGAAAAAAAAATCATTCAGTGAACAAAATGAACAAACTACAAATTTAATGTGCATCACAGAACAGAGCAAGGCTAGCATTTGAGCTTATAAAACTTAAACCTTTTTATTTATTTTTTAAATGACCGATCGTTTCGCTAGAAAAGACCCTTATTCATCGACTGGTTGCGTTTAAAGCCCTTTGAAGCTGCGCTGAATCTGTCATTTGGACCTTGAAACTGTTGGCGTCCATTGAAGTCTTTATTTTTTTTTTTTCGACTGAAGAAATAAAGACATGGGGGTGAGTAAATTATCAGCAAAAGTTTTTTTTTTATTTATTTTTTTTTTAAGTGAACTAATCCTTTAACAAATGCACATCTCTTAATGTAAAGTTCAATGTAAAGAGTCTTGCTTATTGGCCATGTAAATTGATGGAATTAATTGTTTTGTTTGTCTATAGTGCAGAGAGCGGGATTGAAGTGAACAAGAGAGTAGAATCCATTTGCAGTATTTATTAAAAAACAAACTCTAACTACAGAAACGTGAGCTCAAGAACAAGAAACAAGATCAGGACAGAACAACCAGCTCAAAAACATTAAGCACTCACAAAGACTACCCAAGTCACACAGGCTTAAATAAGCTAACATGATAACGAGAGGGTGTGGTCAATGGGAAACAGCTGGGGAGAGTATTAACACGCAAGCAACAGTTAACCAAATACATTACAAAACCACAAGACTAAACACATGACCACTAAAAATGAATCCAAAGAAACACAGAACTAAACATGTGACACAAATGGCTTGTTGATTGTTTTTTTGTTTGTTTGTTTGTTTGTTTTTTTAATGCTAGCTAGTTTGCCACTTAGTTAGCTACGTTTTTCATTGATATTAACAGTAGTTTTGGTAAGAGACAGAACTAAAATAATAGCCTGTTTGATTGACAGTTCCAGTGATTGGCGTTCTTCGATCATTTTCTACATATAATTTTATCACAGTTTAAATAACCTAATTTTCATCCTACTATGAGAAACAAGCCGACGTTTTCCGTCTAGTCACTGGTTTAAATTACTGACACATAGACAAAGAAATTCTGACTGTACATAATTCATAATATATCAGAAATCACTGATCACAGATCAGGCATTAGAATTAACACAGTTAATTACATGTTGTGGCATATCGGTCGAGTCCATTACGTAAAAGTCTGTTTGCAAAGCCTGCGCCGAAATTGCAACTGATTTACCAAAGAATCCACAAGGAAATATTACAAATAAATAATGCTCATTTGAGACATTCATATTGTTGAATATGAATAACCAGATTCCTAGGACCACTTTGGACGGTAATGTTTTTAGTCCAGTGATCCTGTATCGCTCTTTTCTCCTAATCATCTCACTAACACATCAGTGGACGGGGCCAACGTTGCAAATGATGAAGTACGTGTTGATTTTGTAAGGGCCAGACAGGTCAATTTAGCTCAAAGGGAATTATTAATTAATTTATAGGGAATATTGAATGAATCACTTATACAGCTAAGCAAATGACTCACCCAGCATTCATTTGAACTGGTCATAACCATTAGCCCTGCAGCAGATGTAAATATCCAAACTAGTGAAAACACTATTTATTAGCAAGTTAACTTAGATCAGCAGTTTAATGCATTAAATTTGTAAGCACATAACACAAAAACAATTATCTTTAAAATACAAACAATTATTCTTATTATTCAATATTCTTTTATGTGAATGATTAGACAGGATGATTTTTAGATGATTTTGAAGCAAAAACTCTAGGCGACAACATCAACAAGTCAAAAGACTTGTGAACACATATTTAGTATGTGTTTTGTGGCCTTAATTCAGAAACTTATTTGTTTTGTTTTTACAATAACCATGCATAAACAATATTCTCTATGAAATACAAACTTGTACATATAGTACATGTTGCTCACATATTATGGTAGCATTTAAACATGTATGAATTTGTTTTGTAAATATTATAATGAATAGTTTGCATGACTTTATCTCATCTCATATAAACAGAGAAGCTAGCTGTTAATTATCTTCAATAATTATAAGGAATATCATTTTTTTTATGTCACACCACAGAACCATAAATAAATGACTGAAATATAAAAGTTATTACTGTTGCTGTTTGAAAAAGAAAAAAAAAAGCTTTGTCCATTTGTCTACTACCAGGATGCTCTTTTGAGGAAGTAAGAAGGAAGAGGAATGGACTGAAGGGACATATAGGGGTAGTTTTGAGACCTTTTGGGCTAATCTGCTTTGATTTTGTAGTCTGAGTTTAGATGTGGCTGACACACCATTTACAGCCCAATATAAGTCCCAGGAAAAGAAGCACCTGGCCTCACAGCTTTGCCTTAATATAATTAAAATGTCAATTTCCTGAGTAGAGATCAGGGCAGAGAGGGGAAAGAGCTCACATGCCAGCACATGGCGGCAGAGAAAATCCCATTTCCTGCCTCTCTTCTCCCATTTCCCTGAATCTTTAGCCCCCTCTGTGACACATTAACACACAGCAAGATTTGTTGAAAGGAATCTATGTGACCAGATTGGATTTCCTTCTTGGCGCAGGATGGGATCTGATCAGAGTTGACTTTAATCTGGTTTTGAGCGCATTGATTCTGCACAGAAAATACAGCAATACATTATGACAGGCTCCAAGGCCTGTTACCAGATGCCTGAACCTGAAATGTGTATATATTTTTTTTGTAATTTTCTTTTAATTATAAATTCATCATGGAATAATTCAGAAAGTGGGTTTTTGGTATGTGCATCTGTTCAGCAGACAGAGAAAATTATAGCAATTGTTTTAAATAATATTGACATAAAATTAAAATTAATTTACGAAGTGTTCTTTACAATAGCAGTTCAAAAAACATGTATATTATATTTTTGTAATGCATGCACTTATTGCAACGTAAGAAAATTCATGAGGGGAAAAAAAAACTATCACAGTTTCCACAAGAATATACATTTTCTGGACTTATTAGACATGATTTTTTTGTAGTAAGCTATACTTTATTATGATTTTAGTAGGCTGTCATATTAAGAAATGCACATACAATTATCCTTGAACTTGATATATGTTGCAGATATATTTTAGGCTATCCACAAACAAATTGTTTTCAAATGCATGTGCAAAAGTACATGCATTTGAACGGGGGATGTAATGTTATCGATCTACGTGTGATGATTTGCATACTGAATGCGGATGGTTGTTAGCTCTCTGTATGAGAAGCAGTTGATTTCCAGTAAAACTGAAGTTAGACATAAATGTGTGCTCTTGGTACGACACTATTTTGAGTGACTGCACAAGAACAATACAGCGACCATTAGTAAAAGTTATGGATACAAACAATATTTTATATTAAGCTGTTCTTGTCTTTACTAAAAACAAAATTAGGTTAATCAAAGGGAAGAGTGCTCTTACAAATCACGAGGGATCACACACAGCATTTGAAATCTTTATAGAGTTGTACCACAGATATGGAGGAATAGAGGTATACTTGAATAAGGGAAAGGCCATGTCTGGATTAATGGTCAGCTCAGCAAACACTCAGTAACCCAGAGAGTACGACTGCAGCAATCAGGTGCAGAGTCCAGCAGACCGGTGAGATCACAGTGCCTCCATTTGTCCAGGCTCATGAGGTTAATGGCATTCTGGCTGAGACATCCTTACTTCTCTGGTTCTCTGACCTCTGAGGAGGAGGGAGGTCATCTTTGAGACAAACACATGCTGGTGAAGGATGACAACAGTCAAGGCTTGCCGAAGCAGGAGAGGTGCCAGTTAAACGGTTGCATTTTCTGCTTTGATTTCATTTGTGCCCATGGGTGCAATACAAAGCAGAGTTGAGTTGTTTATGGTTACAATGCAGTGCCACCACTTTAAATATAAAATCTACTGTGGTGAGCAGGCCATTGCCCAATTCCATTGGCTCGTTCAATAGCACTCGAAGATGACTGGCGCCCTGGCGTGATCCCATTTCAGTCGACGTCGACTACGTCTGACGTTCTCGACTAAAAGGGAACTAGGCTTTAATCAAGACAAAACTGAACTAAAACAATACAGGGCTACAGCAACTCTTTTCTACACAGGAATTGCAGCTGTGTGGTTTTGTGATACAGTTGAGCAGGAAGTACATCCAAAATATACTGAAATGTTTACCTAAAAGTTGCAGAACCATTCATTTTCTGTAAAGAATGCGCATTTTCCTCACTACAACTGGCAATGTTCTCAGACCCATATATTCCTCTGTTTCCATTACAGCACCTATCCACATTATTAGTACTTGCAGCAAGATTTGTAAAATGTCCCCCCGACTGAAAACTGTTTTTAAAAGAAAATCCACCACTTCAGTTCGACTTTGCACAAGAGCCATCATTTTTTTCTTTTTTTTTCCTGCCAGAAAAAAAAAACAAAAAACATGCCAGACTCTGAAGGCAAACAGTCCCACCTGGACCTACATCCAGACTGGGACAGAACTGATGCCTTTTAACCAGTGCCAACCTCACTCTGGTAGCTGGAAAACTCATGAAACCAGAGAAGGGTTGGCTGGGAAAATGAACAATTTTATCAATTTAAACTAAATGTTGGAATCAATATACTGTTCCTTACAACTTACTAAAGATCCAGTGATCCATTGATATTGACATGCAGCCAGGAACGTGTTGCCTGACATTTATGTTTGCCTGATTTCGACACCAGGGAAATAAAAGCAATACAGACCTAAACAAGCTAAGACAAGTCAATCGCAAAGCTCTTTTCCATTTTTATGTGTTGTTTTTGTTTTTCGCGGCATTCACGCTAAAAAACAAATACAGCTGCTCAGTCTTTTTGCCACTCACTGTGAGTAACTGCAGGCATTCCGGCCGATGGTGACGTAATTGTTGTGGTACACGTGCCTAACTCAGAGTCAGTCAACTTAGAGTTGATTGAACTAACTCATTTCAGCTGTTCTGTAACCAAAAACTCAAAGTTTCCCATCTCAGGGTAAGTCAACTCAGAGTTCAAGTTGGTTGAACCTGCTTTTTCAAAATTGAATAACTATGGCAAATAATGAGGGTAACTATGGCAAAAACTGGGTGGCATAGGGCACTGAACAAGGAAGTAAACAGAGAAACAATTGGGAACAGAACACACTTCAAAGCAAGAGTCAGTAAACACAAATCCTAGAGAACGCAGACTGGGATCATGACAATTATACAGTATATTATATTACAAATAAATGGTATTCATTTGAACTTTCTATTCATCAAAGGATCCTGAAAAATATACTGTAGCTGTCACACATTAAGTTTAGTTTGATCTCAGTTTTCACATGTGTTCCGTTGTCTTAGTTTCCTGACAGTCATCAGTTGTCATGGACACTCATTCAATCATCACGTCTGTTTATCATCACATTATCACTGTGTAGTTTAAGACACTCCCTGCGCCCCAATTCGCTTACTTACTTACACTATGCCCTAAAAGTATGTACTCTTTTTGTGAATAAAAAGTACATACTTTTGAGTATCTAGCAAAAAAGTAAGCAAGCTTTGGGACATACTATCACGTCATCTTTAACGGACGGCTCTGTCGCGTGCATCCTGTGACCATAAACTGCCCTGTCAATCATCTCGTCACAGTTAAAATCCTCCATTCAATCTAATTTGATTTCCTACCGTATCGGAGCACGTTAATCTGCCAGTCATGGGTCTTTCATGTGTATACTTTCCTCGTGTTTAAAGGTTGCTTTTAAAAAGTAATGGCTAAACGTATCCTTACAAAAATTCACATCGCTGCTGCAGATGCAATATAATGTGGAGAACATTGAATAAATTAATTTTCGTCAAGTCAGATAGTGTAATTAATCACTCAAACCTCTTTATCTAAACCTCTCAGCATAACCGCGGGAGTCGCGCGTCCTCCGTGTCTGTAGTTTTTAACACTTGTTACTAGTGTTTGTAGTTCTAACCGAATCCTCGTCCAACGCGCGATGGGTTGTGGGCAATATCAGCCGGTAGAGTGTGTATCGATCTACACTTCGGATTCTGACCGGGAAAAGTAGACCATCCGGGTATCTTTGAAATATTCATTTCAACATACTACGGTTTGGGACGCATTAATTCTATTTTCGAATACTATTTAGGACGGATAGTATGCGAATTGGGACGCAGCATTTCTCCCTTACTTAAAGGTCCTTTAACACAGACCTTTAACACACCTGATTCAGATCCTCAGCTCGTTAGGATGAGCTGAGGATCTGAATCAGGTGTGTTAAATAAGGGAGACATACACAGGACTGGAGTTGAGAACCCCTGGTTTAATACATCCTTACTGAGTAAAAATACATATTCTTTCCAATTTTTTTTTTCAAAGAAATCTTGTTGACCCCAAATATGAAAATTCATTCCCTCTTGTCATTCCAAACTTGAATGACTTCTGATATTTTTAAGAATTTTCTATGAATTGTCATTGTTGAAATTAACAAAAAAATCCCTTTTGGATAAACTATTTCTTTACAAGCCTAAAACCCAAAAAGTTGTTAAATACCCTTTATAAACATCTCCCAGCTCAGTTACTGGTTTCCTCAGTAGTGTCAAGTCACCTTCATTTATTTAGCACTTTTCACAATACAGATCATTTCAAAGCAGAAATTACGCCACAAAGATTGTTTTAGTTGTACAGCATATCTAGAAGAAAGCATAATTTTTAATTGATTCATTTCTGTTGTAAAACCCATTAGTGGCCATTCATTTACACAACTGCAGTGTTTTTGGTGTTAGTAGAGTCACTGAAACTGACCTCTCGAGTAATTGTGTCCTTTTTTCATCTCCCCACAGATGAGAGGTCAAGCCCCATCGCAGCAGGGTGGACAGAGGCGCCGGGAAAAGAAGGACGACTCCGATTGTTGTATTCTTTAAGACCGAGTCCACTCACCACCATAACCAGACTCTCTAAAGCCACTTGAGCTTCAGTTAACATCTTCTTTACCACTACTGAAACAAGGGACTTCACTCTTATCCGACACCAAGCCTGCCTTTACAGTACACTTGTCCCCCTTGTTTTTGCCTTTCCTTTATCCTCATGGTTGGAACTGTTGCTCATCATTGTCTACAGGACCAAATAAAGGTAGCATCTGTTTCTAAGCACTAATGAAGTATCTGTTTGAGTGCTAGTATGGAGCTCCTAACTATGCCCTTGAAGACTGTATTGGTAAATAATCAGGTATTGTTATATAAGAATTTAATATTACACTGAAATGCTACTGTCTCAAGTCGATCTGTACATATAGTTTCATCCGAAGTGATGTACAACTCTGTGCTTTGACTCGCTCAGCACACCGTGGAGCTCCAAGTATTCTGTAAGATGAGCTAATAAAAGCCACTTCTGTGTTAACAGGAAATGTGTGGCCATTGATTTATGAAGAGTCATAACTTGTGCTGGGCCACTTGTTTTACACAAAGCAACGTAGTGCAGCGTTTTTGGTGCCGAGTCATCACTTT
Source organism: Cyprinella lutrensis (assembly GCA_027497675.1). Lineage (NCBI taxonomy): Eukaryota > Metazoa > Chordata > Actinopteri > Cypriniformes > Leuciscidae > Cyprinella > Cyprinella lutrensis. Next base: position 18,590,979 of record JAOTRC010000013.1, read on the forward strand.
GCACACATACACACTGTTTCGTGTTCAAGACCAATTGAAAAAATGCTTTTATTTTTGCATTTCTTTCTAATATCATCGTATCTGTTGGCATGAAAAGAGCTGACATGAAAAAAAACGATGCTCATGTTCTCCATTATGTTTCCAGGTCTGCTTCTTTGAACATCTGTACATCTGTTCAAAGGAGTCACATGATCAAATATTTCTTTAAGGAGTAGTTCAGTTTAAAAAAACACTTTTGCAGATAATTTTCTCACCCCCATGTCATCCAAGATGTCCATGTCTTTCTTTCTTCAGT
>JAOTRC010000013.1:18634909-18646633 GCA_027497675.1 Cyprinella lutrensis
ACATGGCACCCTTTATCGTTAATATAACACGCGAACCCAAGACATAATAAATCCTTTAGCGTGAATATGACACGCAGACCCTACCCCACACCTAAACTTAGCCCTCACAGCGCGTGTTATATTAACAATAACGGGTGCCATGTGCGTAGTATAGCGCCGTTTTGTCACATAACGTTCTATATGACGCTAAAGGATGAGAGTGCGTTGGTAAAGGAGCTTTATTTGTTGTTCCATATCCATGTGATCTGTGCAAATCTATCTCACGACCAAATTCGTAATCATTAAATCATCAAAATCAGTAATCATACAGAGCGTACAGGGTTTAAAGAGGTGGCAGTAATCAGAACATGATGAGTCCAGGCTGTGGGTTATTGAAAATGCAGTTAATAATGATATATAGGTCCACTCCTGCTGGTGATTGTAAGAACAATGCTTTGTGAATCATAAAGAGAAGAGGACGAACGAGCGACAAGGAAGAAGACAAAATTTACATACAGTTCAAGAATATTCATTGGTCGTCGCCAACAGCACACCAATTCCAAGCAAACAATGACGCTCAAAAACAATGTAACTCACATATAAAGCAGAAACAATAAAAACTTAGAATCTGTTTTCAGGCCTTCCGACTTAGGTCTTCTCTAGCGCTGGACATCTTTTCTTATATTAATTTTCAATTTTCAGTGTTACATAATCCTTCAGAAATCATTCTGATATGCTGATTTGCTGCTCAAGAAACATTTTGGATTTTTATCAGTGTTGAAAACAGTTGTGTGTTGCTTTTCTTCTCTTTTTTTTGTGGAAGCCGCAATACTTTTTTTTCTGGATTATTTAATGAATTAAAAGTTACTTTTGAACAATTGTGTGTGCATGCATGCCATTGAACATATGAACAGAGTTCCCATGAGTCTTCGCTTAAAGTCAATGTGCTAGATTTTCTGTCCCACTTCTTTTTAAAAGTACAAGAAATAATTAAACAATGCCACAAGAAAATTAATGAGATCATTAATGTAAGCATAACACCCATGTGAAGGCTGAACATACAGTACACAGGAAGAGAAAATGTCTTGTACAAGCAGCTTTGTTTATGTTTCAGGCTGAGCTGAATAATGACAACTATACAGATGGCAATTCAGCTCTATTGTCATTGCATTTCATTAGCTTTGTTTGGTAACACACACCAGCCAAAAATATTTGGAATTGAGCAGATGTCACTTGAGTGCTTTTTACTTGTAATATATGTTAAAGGGAAAGATTGGGAGAGTTCACATTTAAATTACAGCCTACAGAGACTAAATTTAGACCTAACAACCATCAATAAGACAATAATAATCATCATTAATGCAATAAATGTGCATTAAGAAGGTAAAAGTATATTTAGATTTCATGACGACTTTGTGCACCACCAATGCCTTCGATGGCTGTAGCTTTTCATATTTTATCTATCTGCATTTGTCTTGAGCAATTGTAAATATTAGATTAATGCCTTTGGTTAGTGTGTGATGTTCATATGAGCAATAACCATGTGATATTGCATCATTACCACCGGTAATCACATCTGTGCTGATTTACAGTCTGATATCGCTAGTGAGTGAATAAACAACACTGCAGTGATGTTGTGTCCAGTGAATCTGACTAACAGTTGATGAAAAATATGTAATTCAAGCATTGTTGAGGTTTAAACTCTATTTAAAACACACATCCAGTCAAAACGAGCAATGACATCAAATCAAGGGAAAAGTTTGTTTTATTTTATTAATAAGCTTTTCGTTTTATCTGTTGTTGCTGTGAGGAAATGTTTGCGTTATGGAGATTTTTGCATGTGCGAAGTAAATGTGTCTGGCTAGGGAGCTGATTTTTCTTTGTTGCTGTGTTATGGAAGGGTAATATATCAAAGTGTCCTGTATCCTACGTGCCAGTGCCAGACAGGTGCTGATTGTAGTTGAAACACAAGTCCCTGCAAGGCACTAAAAGCAGTATGAAAATTCCTTCTGCATTATTCATGCAAGTATTTTAATGCTCTCTATTTCTCTCTCTTGCTCTCTCTCTCATTTTTAATTTTCTTTCCTTTCACATAATTTTTTCTATACCTCTTTATAGATATAAAGGATTTTTTCCCCTTTTTAGCAGGATATAAAGCTCCTACTTGAAGAATCTTTTTTTTTTCATGACTAATATATCATCTTTATTGACAGATGTTGCAGGCGTAAGCATACATAGAAATAAGCATAATCAGGGCTCAATGTTGTTGTTTTTTATTTTTCAGCAAGAGATTTGTAATTACCTTGCTGATATTTTGTGTGGCCTCACTTTATTCGATTCAGGTTCTGTGTCTTGTGTTTTGTAAGGACTTTTATGTTGAAGAGTATTCTCAGGTCCCATTGTTGACTTCCTGTGTTTGGTTCCTGTTTTGTCTTGTACCTTTTTCCCACCATAGTTACCCTCATTAGTTCACATGACCACAATCAACACAGTGTGGTGTTTCCTTACTGAATGAATCTGCATTTTGTAACCAATTAAATAAATAATAATTAAACGACTCACGATAGTTAAGGGTTGTTGTGAGGGAGTGATGGTGGAGCCTGGTGTAGCTATCTGTCACAACAACAGGTGTGTTCGACTTGAAGTGGCGCTGCAGAGGGATCCGTATGCGAAATTTGAATATGTATTTGAAATCGCATACTCTCTTGAGTAGGTATTTATTTTGAACAAGTAGTTACTTCACAACTGCTATAAAGTATGTTCTAGTATGGATGCATGTAGTATAATTGTAATCTAGATACTACATTTGCCATGATGTCATTATCATGTGATAACCAGTGTCAGTTACGTTGCTTCACTGCCATTCATAAATCATCTCCCATGGCCTCATGGGATAGTAAAGTGCCCATCACATGCACACTTCAGAGTCTCGCCAGAAGTATTACTATAGTTCAACCAGGTACTTTTTGCCTAATTCAGACTTCAGGGAATTATAGGATTTCATGTGCAGCCTTGCCTTTTACCTAAATTAATGAATCTTCTGTTTTTGAATGGATCATTTGACTGAATGATTCAATGACACATTCGTTAAGACAATGATTTGCTGCCACCTGGTGGTTTTAGGCCCTGTCCCAAATGGCATCCTAAGCACTCGTGGTATCCACAATTTCGTGACATAACGCCGCTTAGACTGTCGCTAAGAAGTCTGCTGCGGAGCTCGCATCAGTGCTGCGCATATTGACCGCATATTGACATATTTTGTGACAGGGTTATTACTTTTAAATGCTTATTTCCATAATGATCCCTGATCTGATATGAGACAATGACACTGTTATCTGATCATATCACTTATATCTGTATTTAGGAGCATACTTAAGGAACAAGTTTACGTAGCGGATTAGTTTAACATGCCTGACATGAAAGAGCAGAACTGAAAGAAACTGTTGAGCAGTGGCTGTAAACCTTATTTCATTGTTCATTCAGTGGTCTCCTCAGTGATGGATGTTCCTCAAGGTCTCAGATACAGTTCACATTGTAACTGACAATCTTCTATATTCAATTATGTGCTCAGGTTTTCAATCCCTGCCATCTGTGACCCTTGTTAATCTTGTCCAGAGAGACAAGTCCCCCCATGGGATTTCATTCAGTGCAAGTTTGATAACGTGTTCTGTCACTGGTGGACTTTAGTTGTTCTGTTAGCAGATGAGAGGAAGCATAAATTAAGCTAATTTATACAGTTTGTTTAATGGAAACATGTCAAGCTTTCCTCTAGTACCACAAGAAAAAGGCCAACATGATAAAGCTGTCACTGAGAGGGCTGTGATAGTCTAATCAGAAGTCCTTTTGTGCTTTTGTGATGTTATAGCCTCCCTGCTGTGGCGTACCCACAAAGAAAAGCCTTTAAAACAATCTAACACAAAAAATAAAAACGAATCAAATGTTTATAAATGAACTATCTGGAAGGAAGGACCAGCCCTTTAGCGCTTTCACAAAGTTACCCTTTTGCACATATATCTGAAGATCAAGCTGTATAATTAGGAGGATTCATAAGCCGACCACATTCTGTACTCTCAGAGGTGCCTACTTAAGGTACAATTTTATGTAGCAAATTATTTTTACCGACTGGAGAAAGAACAGAACTGAAAGACCTCATTTAGCCTTACATAAGTTACAGGCGCTGAGCTGAAAGTACTGTGATTTCAGTGAAATGATGTGACAGGGCCATGTTCACACAGGGTAGATGGGAACTGCTATGTGACACCACATTCCTACAGTCTTAAACTACTAGCTCTTAAAGTTAGTCAAAATGTCTATCAGAGAACATTGGTCCTGCAGCAAGGAAATTTTACCCTCCTCATTTTGTTGTTTTGTGAAAATGAATAGTGTCGCAATAAAAAGAGAATGGCTGTTGCTGTAGGGCCAATTTTCTGGCATATAATGTGCAAGTTTATATTTAAATCTTATAAGTGCTGTGTCATTTTAGTAGTACTGGGTTACTAAGAGCAGAATATGATGAATGTAGATGGTGGGAGCTGCACCGTTTGGTATATGCCCGGTAGCTTATTTTGCATAATTTGATAAAATACTGTTGCCATTATCAATAAAAAATGTACATAAGGATTGTCTGCCTGGCACTGGGGTAATATAACAATCAATGAGAAAGGCTAACTTTTCTGAATAAGGCACTTGGATAAGACTTATTTGCATATAAATACATGTTTGTACTGAAAGCAATGAATTAAACCTGACATTTCTGTTGAAATTCACTTTAAATCTTTGAGGTTCCAGAGACCCCTGCATATGTAAAATAATAATACTTACTCACACATCCACATATTTTCCCTTCATATTCTAAGTGTGTGTGTGTGTGTCCTACTCAAAATGCAGCAGACTGATGTTTAGGACTCTAGATCCCTCTGTTTTTACCATGAGCTCTTTAAAATCAAGTTTTTTAATAAAAAAAAAATAATAATAATTAGTAGGATTGTATTTGTACAGTGTACAAATTAGAAACACTTTGAATATAGTATTATTATTGATTGTACACCTAAGGTCTGTAGGACCCCAAACAGATGTGTCATGTTGCATGGAGAATGATTGAGGCATGTTATGTTGTTTTTGTTTAAAATCTGTTCTCATAAGATTAGAAAAGGTGATGCACTAGCCTGATACTTACATTTTGTTTCAGGCACTTAGTAGCACGTAAACAGGATATACTTAAACTCAATTTTATATTACGATATAATATTGTGCATTCATTGATTTCATTTATCCTCTCTAGCATTTTTTTTAAAGTATGCAGACTGTGTCTGGCCATGTTATATGTCTTCCTGTTGGTCTCTTCCTGTGTAAGTTGTCAGTTCTTAGATAAGCACTGATGGCAACTGTATTCAGACTAGAACAGAGTAAATTTAAAGTCAGGTTATATCACCCCATCTCTTTCGCTACCAGGTTTGACTTCCGCAGTAATGGAGCAAGGGAAAAAAATTGGGGGAAGTGCTGAGTTTGAGTGACAGGTCATTAACTGGAACTGAAAAGCTTTCATGTCAGACAGTCTAAAATGAGTTTAAATGCTGAAATGAAGGTTAATGACCACAGCCAACAGTCTAAATGCAATGGAACGACCAACCCACACAAATCAGGTTTAATTCTTTAGATCTAGAAGTTTCTGTATTATTTTTAATGCTGATTGTAGTTCTTTTTTATTTTTGCACTCTGTCATTGATCTGACTATTCAATAACAAGGAAACACGAAGAAGCTGACAAGGTCTGTTAAGGCCTGTTTTGCCGGTGTTAGTAAAATGGCACAGAGATTGATTTTGAGATCTCTAATTAGCTAAAATTTGCTTTTAAAATTGACTTACACTAACATCAGTCGACAGCAGTTTACGCTACAAGTTTGATTTCTATCCCCCACACTCATTAAATAAATCGACAAAGTATAAGAATTGACGAATCTACAATGATGATAAATCTATCACAGTAGAACATGATGCTACCGACACCAAGGTCATTCCCATGCAAAATGTAAACACTGAAGGCAATTTAAGTCATTTTGAATGAAAAACATCTGTATATTGCATAGTGAATGTGATGTAAATCATTCTCTATACAAAACTAATTTCAAGCATTTAAGCAGAAGCCTTAAGACCCAATGTTAGATAGATCCAAGATAATGATAAACAAATTCAGTCAAGTGTACTTTTGACTGGTAGTGTGGAAGATATTATTTAATCAGCTCAAATTGCAGTTCATTAATTACAGGGGATGTTTGCTTGGCATTCCAGGGTGCCTTGCAATAAAACAAGGCACCCTGGGATGCGCCAACGAAATGAGAGAGAGAGAGAGAGTGTGTGTTTAGAGTCTAGTGCATTTTGGAGCGTTGGGAAAATAATAATTATTTAGTTTATGTGACCTGGATTACCTGCCAGGTCTTAAACCACAAGGTCACCATCTCACTACTGCTTGCCTTCACAAGACTGCACACAATTGCATTTGTTTTGATAGGACAGTATATGGAAAACAATGAATGAGGAGAAAAAGGAACAAGACAGAGAAATTACCACAAGCCAGAGCTTGAACTTAAAGCGCCCGAGGTGCAGACGCGCAGTATGTCGCATCGCTGCCCACAAGGCTATGGTTCTGGCACAGCAGACTTTGATTGAATATTTGCCACGCTAAGCTTCGCCCAGGGCAGAATCTTGCATATGTCAAACTAGTTCAGCACTAATTGTGTTTGTGCATATAAAAAAATTCTAATCAGAATCAAATTATTCAGCATTTCACGATACTGCTCAGCTATCTTGCTTGAAGGTGAGACTCCCACTCCAATACAAGCTTGCATGATAAGTTTTACAATGACAAAGTCTCACACCCCTGCTGTTGGAATAATCAACTATACGTTGCAATGTTTATTTCACACCGACGTGATAAATGCAGAACAAACAGTAAATCAGCACAAGATTAGGCTTGCAAAACATGGGGGATCTGAAAATGTTATGCTGCTACAGGGCAGCATTTCAGCGTTGGAGTTTTATGATGGAAAGGACATCATAACTTGAGAGCACGGCTTTATCCTGTCAGTTTATTGTGGAGAAGGACTGTCTGTTACTTTTATACATCAAAAAAACCGGCCTGCTTTGCCCATATTGTTCACATAGGCTTGGTCAAAGAATTTCTTTTTTTTTCCTTTCTTTTCTTTTTTTTATGTCAAACTGTCTCCGCCTGGCAGGAAACTCCTGCTCTCTAAAAGTGTAGGCCTAATAGCATAACAGACAAAGTTTTCACCGTCTACCTTTTTCTACAAAATAGCAAGGGGAGTAGGCTGAAGCTCTTACATATCTGCTATGCCACACACAGATGTGCTACTACAACTAAAGTTGAAACCTCTTTGCTGTTAAATACTCGCATACAAGTTTTAGCTTGTTTATTTAATGTATTGTATTTTTATTTGAAAAGTGTACCTATATGGTAACAATGTATTTCAACAGTAAACTTTAGATATTTTAAGTAAGTTTTCAACTGCCGAGGCATGGACTCTACAAGACCCTTGAACATTTCCTGTGGTATTTGGCACCAATATTATACTATTTTGAAAGTATTATGTGTGTAATACTTGTCAAACACACGCACACACTAACATCTCATACATCCTTAGGGTTGAGCAATGTCTGCAGCTAAATCCATTTAGGATTCTAATCCTAATCTACTCACAAAGTTCTTTAGTTAGTCTTTAGTTCAGGGTCACCTTATCAAGATCGATTTTGTGATAACTATTGCAGAATCTCTTACCTTTGACCATATATTCAGATATGTTTTATTAATTAGATACTTCTAAATAAAGTGATCCAGATTTCAGATCCCCCTCTCTTCTACACAAAACATCACCTATGCGCTCTAATTAACCACGTGTAATTTCTCAAACTGTAATCTCTCCTCAGTGCTTTAAGCAGACCAGTTAGTGTGAAAGAAAACACAGCTATTTATCCTTGCCTAAAGAGCTAAATAATGCAGCTCTAAATGAATTACATGAACATCTCACAGAGAAAACATAGCAGGATAGCGCAATGGTCCCACAACCTGGTTTCCATGGACACATTCAAATACAAAGCAGCTTGCATTGTTCAGATGTTTTACTCTGTCCCATTTTATCTTGGACATAATGCTAGCATAAAAACAAAACAAACCGAAATAGGCAAAAGCTACTCCCACACTTAAAAGGGTTGCTACATCACACCTTACAAAACTATTGCTAAAGCTGTAGATGCTATAATAAATCAATTTCTGAACTTTTAAGGAAACCTCAATGACAAAGATGGTTAGATGTTTTCTACACACCTTCACAGTTCTCGCAAGTCTATTTCACAGTTGTTTTGGCAGCAGACTGTTTGAAAGGGTGTTTTGTCCGGCCTGAAATTGGCAGGTAGAATGGACTCTGATCAGTCAACTGAAGCTAAGTGCTCAACCACGAGTCTTTGCCTTCACAGCAGACAAACAACAAATCATGCCGTTTTTGTTTTTTATTTCCTAAACTTAAATGAACACTGTTTCTTAGTTAAATAACTGTTTCTTAGTTTTTGTTTCTAATTAGTTATGTGGGGTTTTATGTTAACTCTAATGTTCTTAAATCCATGTTTATTGTATTTTTTATGTCATGTGTTATGATGTGTTCAGTGTTTGTGTGAATGAGATTACACCCCTTCTATATTAGTATTACCATTCTCCGTTTGTGGAAAATGTCTCGGGTTATGACTATAACGCTTGTTCCCTGAGAAGGGAACGAGACACTGCGTCGTTGAAAACGACTCTTTGGGGACGCTCCCTTACGCCGGTTTCACACCGGACGCTGAAGCGGCGCGGAATGGAGGCTGCTTCCTTTCAGCACTCATGTTAACCTATGGTATCGTTCACACCAGAAGCGGAGCACCGCGGCGCAAGCGCCAGTTTCAGCGTCTGGTCTATTTTTTTAGCGAGCTGCGAGTGAGCCATGGCCCCAAAGTTTAATGTAAGGGCGGCCCGCCGTAGCGTGCCGTGTTTTTGTTATTTATCCCCTACTATAGATAGTCTTGTGATGGCTTACGGTGGGTTTGTTGTCAATAGTTGTCATAGACAACCGCAAAGTACAAACATACTGCGCCTGAAAAAAATGAGCGTGTCACTTCAATTATGAGTGCGTTTGACGCGCGCCTACATTTGAAATAACGAACTCGATATGTGAACAGGCCCAAGGCAAGCTACCACCAAATCAGGCCACGAGCTACTGGAAACTCGCAAGCGACATGTTGGAAACCCTTTCATAATTTGAGAAAATCATTTCAGAGAACATCATTTTGAGAATATCATTTTGATCTTGTAATATGTGTCCAACAGGTTGATAAGAAGGTTTGCTTTGTTTTGTGCAAAGTCAGTAATTTTCCTGAGACACTATGGGCTACATGTGTAGAAAGACGAGCAGACATGACTGCAAATATTTGTATTTCAAAAGCAATAATTGTTTTTAAGCAATAAAAGGATGTTCAAATTCAGAGGAACAGTTCAGAAGAAATGTTAATAATAAAGATTGAGAAGATTGGATCAGTTGTGCTCCTTCTTTGGAATACTTAAATCCAATTTTTTGTGCAATACTTGATGCGGCCCAGCCTGACCCAGACTCTACTGTACCTCCAGGGGCCGCCAGTTAAGTTGAGTTTGAGACCCCTGCACTATGTGAAATGTCGAGGCCACCCACCTAGTTCATCATGATGTGTATCTATGAAACCACATTTTATCCATGACCTAGCTTAAACCACAATATACAGAGCAGGAAATCTCACAGAGAAAAGGCTCAGTAAACTCACCTTTTCCTGACAGGCCCATCAATTGAGTATTCATGGCTGTGGTCTTTGCTTTGAACTGCATGTTGTGTCCTCTCTGACTTACAGCTTCCAGCAAACATCCCAGCTTTAGTTCCCAAACCAGTCAAATGACCATTTGCAAAGGAGCCTGGGAAAAGAGGTGTGATTTAAGACATTTAAGCTTAAGCAATAGACAAACATATATAAAGAACAGAATAGAACAATTTCCTCCATCCTATTTCTAATATTGCAATGACATCATTAGAAAATAAAATATAAAGGATGTAGCATCCATAGCAACTCTTCAATGCCTCTGAAATGGAGAAGAGGTTTGAAAAAGGATTTTTCCAATCATTCAGCCTGCAGCGAACAAACACAAGTGGACACTCAGACTAAGTGCACACTCAGAATAAACTGACAGGAAGTAGGGAAAATTACAGTGCCTACAGTGTCCGGTTACAATTCTCTAAGGTTTCAGTCATGTTAAGCAGCCAAAAATAGGACAACATGTGCATAAGTTAATGTCTTTACTCTTCCCTCATACAAAATTGAGAATAATAATAGCAGATCTATCAATATCTATGGGGCCATCTCCCATCTTGCAACATCTTGAGGACTGATGCAGAGTCGGTGCACCAGAGTACTGAGGTGAAGCTGGAGGAGCCCAACAGAACCAAAGGGGCGGAGGGACGAGTCAATGGTGAAAGCAAAAAATATGCAGAGGGTGTCGATGTTGTAATGAACAAAAGGGGCCAAATCTAAAATCCATATGTAGCTATCCCAAGGGAAAGATCCCCCTGGGAGAGGTGGAGGATCCAACCTGCTGCTAGATCCATTTATTATGGTCCGTTATTCTGTCACACTCTGGTTGCAGCAGGAATGGTTAAAAAAGGAGCAGAATCTATGTGCAGAAGATCTGAATAATAACTCAGTAACAATACTCAGGCATCTAAGCAATCTCAAAGAACTGGAACAGAACAACCACAAACATAGACAATAACTGACAGAGGGCAACTGCAACTTGAGGGTTATGTATATAGAGAAACACAGGGGTCTGAACAGTATCACTGGCCACTTTATTAGGTACATGTTCAACTGCTCATTAACGCAAATACCTAATCAGCCAATCACATGTAAGAAGATTTAAGTCACTTTGAACATGGCATGGTTATTGGTGCCAGACGGGCTGGTCTGAGTATTTCAGAAACTGCTGATCTACTGGGATTTTCATGCACAATCATCTCTAGTGTTTAAAGAGAATGGCACGAAAAAAATATCCAGTGAGTGGCAGTTCTGTGGGCGAAAATGCCTTGTTTATGCCAGTCAGAGGCCAGAGGTCAGAGGACAATGGTCAGACTGGTTCAAGCTGATAGAAAGGCACCTTTTTTCAACATTGAGCACTGGGTTTAGGGGAAGTGTTCTTGACACACTTTGGGAACCAATTGAGCAATGTGACTACATTTTTCTCAATTGGACTAAATGCTATAGCCTACTCCTGAGTATTGTTGCTGACTGTGTCCTTCCCTTTATGACCACAGTGTATCTTCTGATGCCTACTTCCAACAGAAAAACATAGCATGTCACAAAGCTCAAATCTTCTCAAACTGGTTTCTTAAATATGACAGTGACTACTTTTAAATGCAGCCAATAACCTGTTCAAAACTGGGATGGGATTATTAGCAATAACCCAGTCGCGAACGGCCATGTAAACACGGGCAAAAACCCGAATATGCTCATATCCCGGATTTTAAAAAACGGGATATGAGCTTATACTTGGATTATACTTGGGGTACCCCTTTTCTAACCTGAATTTTTGGTCATGTAAACGCGTATCAGCATATCCCCATAGTGATTTGTGTTCTGCGCATGTTCTATTCGCAAGGAATCTTGGTCTTTTGAGTAGAGAAACTTC
>JAOTRC010000013.1:18687212-18700884 GCA_027497675.1 Cyprinella lutrensis
AATGTTCCCAGAACGTTCTTATTTGATTCCCCAAAAATAACCAAATAGGAACCATACGGGAACGTTAGGTGAACATTGTACTTTTCCTTAAGTACAGTTTTTGGATACTCTACCCTCCTCTGTTCAGTACTCGGTTTATTTGGAGTAACTTGCTCCTCAGAATGACAACCCGTGAGTATGATTGATTATTGACGTTTTCTACCGGGTGTTCAAAATATGTAGTTTGTGTTTTTTTTTTTTTTGTTTTTTTATTATTGTGTAGTAGATCTCCGTCTAACTGGCTAACTCACATTATTACTGTCTTACTGAAATAGATCTATCAGCTGGTGGCCACTGTTACCTAAAATTGTGTCTATTAATCCAGACTGTATGTTGTTCTTATACTTTAAGTAATGATGGACTGAGAAAAATTTGTTTTATTTGTGTACTTTAATATTACAGTACATCAGCTATTCAAGTGCTTGGCCAACGTATTTTATTCATGTCATTGATACAGTGACAACTTAAGTTACATTTAAAGGTAACCAGGAGGCTGTACATAACATCAAAAGTTGCCTTAAAGTCTTCAACGAGTGCGGGGAAAACATCTCGTGGTTTGTTTCCCATTACCTGGATGAGTTGCTGCCTGTGACGTTTAACAACATAGATTTTTCCAATTTGCTCGGCAAGATCGATCGTCTGCACAGCGAGATGTGTGCTCTGTGGCATTTAGTAAAACTCCAAGTGGAGGCCGGCGAGGATCTGTGGTCTGTCACCTCAATTATCAATCGAAGAGTTGCTAAAATAGAGGGTCATCTGGTGCCATGTGCTGGTAAAAAGCATAACCAGGATTCGTTGAGTGCAGTCGGAATTTCCAGTGGAAGTGTAGGGCTACTGGTTGGGGCTTCTTCTGTGGATTTTTTTCTGGTGGGGAGCTGTCTGCAGTTGTAAGCACTTATGGGTATCCTGATCTCTGATATTCCACGACTGATGTCCATTGTCCAGGCTCCAACATTTACCACAGAGGTAATAATAATAATAATATATTTATTTTGTAAAACCTTTAAAAGTAGCTTTCTCAAAGCGTTTTACAGAAAGACATAACAGCAGAGGAGTATAGACAACGTAAATACAAAAATAAACACAAAATTATGATCATGTAAAACCAATCCTAAAGCAAAATGTTTTAAGAAGAGATTTAATAGTCACTAAAGTTTTTGCTTCCATGATGTCGGCCGGAAAAGAATTCCAGAGCTTAGGAGCATAGACAGAAAATGCTCAGTCACCCCACGTATGAAGCCGTGTCTTCGGAACAACCAAAAGACCAGTGTGCGAGGAGCGCAGATTGCGATGTGATGTGTAAGGGATTAATAAATTAGACATATACTGAGGTGCCAGATTGTGCAGAGATTTATAGGCCAGCGTAAGGATTTTAAAATCAATATGGTACCAAACAGGTAGCCAGTGCAGGCACTCCAAGACCGGGGTTATATGTTCCCTGGCCCTGACCCCAGACAGTACTGTGGCAGCTGAATTTTGAAGATATTGCAATTTATCCAATGATGATTTAGATACCCCAGCTAGAAGACCATTGCAGTTGACAATGAGCAAAAAGACAAAAGAGTTTATCAACATCTCAGCCACCAAGAAGGACAGCATGAGTCGTAGCCGGGCAATATTTCTGAGGTGATAAAACGATGTTTTTAACTGTATTCTGGATTAAAGGCTCAAATGACAGTGTGGTGTCAAATATGACACCCATTTTTTTTTTAATTTGGTCTTAAACTCCAATGCAAAACCATCAACAGATAGAGTAGAAGAGCCAACCTTTCGCAGTTGATGAGGAGATCAAAGGAGCATTTCTTCTGTTTTTGAGCCATTTAGTGACAGAATATTATTGGACATCCAAGTCTTTATCTCAGCAATACAGTAAGAAAGATGCAAAAATGTTCACTTGCTGACCCAGTCTAGTATGTATATAAATCTGTTTATATACATACTAGACTGGGTCAGCATAACAGTGATAGTTAAGGTTGAGAGAATGTAGTAATTGACCAAGTGGATAGATGTACATACTAAAGAGTAAAGGACCCAAGACTGATCTTTGTTGAACACCCGTATGAAGAACAGAGCAAACTTTGGACCTATAACCACCCATAAAAACAAATTGACTGCGATCCGTGAAATAGGACTTGAATCAGTCAAGAACAGTCTCTTATGAACCAAAAACATGTTCGAGGCGATTGCGCATGGTCAGTAGTGTCGAAGACTGAACTGAGATCCAAGAGAATGAGAATGGAGTGGAGCCGGATTCAGAGGCAATTAGTAAGTCATAGCGACTTGCAAACTAGCAAATAGTTTATTTTCAATGGGCTATATGCACGCATAAGTTCCGCATTTGACTTAGGATGCTCGTCCATTTCCGGTTGCGGAGATTGAAGCGGAGGAAAACCGAGGAAAACGGGATTATGGCAGAGTCTTCAAAATTTACTGTCCTCCCGTCTTTGAAACGAAACGTACATACATTTAGATGTAGTTTTATACTGTATATAGTTATGTTTATTTAATTTAATTTTAAAAAGAAGCATAAACACAACGAGGGGTGTCTGTTTTATCTGTTTTTGTGACTAACGTTTCTTTGGCATAACCATGGAATATAAAATTCTAAATAAATTCTCTGTATTGCATTGGACTCTATGATCGGCGGAAGTTATCGAGCATCCTTACATCTTCACCGGAAATACTGCCGTGCATAGAGCCCATTAAGTGCTTGTTAAGTTGTGCTGCAACCACACCCTCCAAGATTTTTGACAGAAAAGATTTGAGATTTTTCACCTCAGAATTTATCTTTTTTTTAAGACGTGAGTAACTGCAGCAGTTTTAAGTGCTATTGGCACCTCTCTGGATGATAAAGAGTCTTTTATTATTGCAAGAACTAAGGGATATAAAGGACCACAGCAGGATTTATACAGGCTACCAGGCATGGGATCAAGTATGCAAGTGGTAGCTAACTGGGATAGGCAGCGCTGGGATGAGTGTGGAGTGCTTCCATTGCGAAAGAATGCTTTAAAGATAATGCTATTTCTTCAAACTCACCTAAATGGAGCGTTGTGGTGAAGCATGCCCGACAAAAGAGGTCAGTGAGTCAGATTGCCCTGGTAAAACTTTGCCCGAAAAATTGCCCAGGCCAAAGCCTGTTATTGGCAAGAGTGGCCAAAGTAACATTAAAGGTGTACGAACGAAACAGGTTAGTGTCTTTGCTACAAAATTCTCACCTTAACTTCATGCAAAGGTACTGCATACATATCTTAAGAAAAAACTCAGCCAGGAGGTTCATTGTGAACGTATTGTAACTGTGAACACCAAATGCAGTTCTTTTAAGAGACCTAGTTTAGCTTACATAAAATGGGAAGTGCAATTAATGCTGTTTTTTTATTAAAAGTGTCTACTTTAATCAGTCTTATTTATCCTCTCTACGAATAGGTGAGATTACTTGGCTGTAAATTCAAACTCTTCGACCAAACCACACACACCAAAGTAACTATATATAATTTAAGGCTGGAGTTCTCAGAGTAAAACAGGCTGCTGGGGATGGCGTGTACTGTCAGCATTCATTTGTGCAGCACTATCCCTGCACTGGGCCGGCCCACACCTACAATCTCTTCACATGAATAAAAAATGACATTTCAATTTATCTTTGTTGTTACGTTCTGGCCCTTGCATACTGATTTTCTGTGTTTCGGGGAAAATGAAGAGGTGGAAAAACAGAACAGAATCTTTCAGGGAACTCACAGTGCTTTTCTTGAATAAGAATCAAACGTTAATCTACCAGTCGGGAAGACGCATTATTGCTTTTTTTCCACTCACATTGAAGGTGTTTGAGATGAGATTGGGCAAATGGTATGTTTTACCATGCATGAAAATGGAATACGTTGAAAGTTACGCACACATTCTAGTGGAGGAAACATCTGAACCAAAGTGAAATGCAGAAATGAAAACTATTACTTCCTTAGATTGGCCATTTGCATTTCTCTTGCTATTTTTGAGGCCATTGAGCCAGTTCTGCTCTTTCATTTATCCCTTCTTCAGAATGAATGGAATGTCCTTTTATCAAATAAATCAACCCTGTGGATTGAATTCTCTCAGGGGACTCATGCAGTTTATGTCTTGCTGGTTATGAATTCCTGGCAAAGACACAGGTGCTCTTGACCTAACACAAGACAAGTGGTATTCAGACGCCCAAATTACCGCCTGCCCAAACCAACAGGATCTGCCCCCGCCAAGTCATTTGCATTTATAAAAGAGACACATTAATCAAGGCTTTGTGGACTTGTGCTGGCACATTCATCTTCCTCTCAAAAACAACAAATAATGCACATCAGAATGAAACATACGCACATATGACACATGTTTACATAAAACCAATCCATTTGCATTTCATTAGCATACTGAAATGATCCATTTGACACATTCATTTAGTAGAATCTGGTTGGGGGTGGTCCATTATGCTTTTATTGTTGAGTTCAACTGATGATTTTGTGTACAGGCAGGATTTGTAGCCTGTTAAGCACTGAACGTTGTTAGCACATTGTGATAAATGTGTCTTTTCGTAAACAGGCTTCATTTTATATACTCAGCATTAAGTAAATGTACCCTCTGAACTACTGTTATCATTGTATATCTGTGCTTGTTTAACTTTATCACTGAACATTGTAAAGATTGATGAGTTGTAGAGTTTGTACAATATTTATTTATTGAATACACTGCTCTACAGTAATTTGAAAGTGATTTCAGTACCAGTTTTGGCCACAATCTTGCATACTGCTCCTTTAAATTAGTCCTGTCTGAGCAATTACATTCTGATAGAGTTAACATCAGTTACGGCCCCTGGCCGTAAATGTAGGTAAGGCAGACTCTGGGTCTTAGCGATAGTTTATGATACACATTTTATAAGCTTTATATAGTCACTGAACACAGACACACTTGTCAGGATTCTAATGCCCTTATGTTATTAAGCATGAGGGTGAACTGTATCTAATGATTATTGACAGACTTTAGTTTACATGAGAAACGCATAGAAAGCCAACTTAGAATTGCCTTAATGTAGTATTTATTGCTTTGGAATGATGTTTTAGAATACTGTAAGTTGTTTAGGAATTCCAGTGAGGGAAAACAAAGTCATATCTATTCTTAGAACAAACAACACAACAGAAATACTATATATAAAGGCTAGTCTTTCACCCCTAACTGGAGATCAGGAACTGGAGATCTGGAAACTGTGCATCTGGCCCCTTGGGGGGTGTAAGCACATAAATTCTAGTCTCTCAACAAAATTTATTGATAGCATTCTCAATGCTTGGGCTCCCTCAACAAAAAAAGCTGTAAGCTCTTAAATGGCGTATCAATGCCATCGTAAACCAGTTGACTGCCTGGTTGGTCCAGAAGGTGTGGACTCTTTTGTAGATTTTTGTAGGCCAAAGACTGCCCGCAGGGAGGTTTGACTGACATGTAATGCAACCAATCACGGTTAGTTTTGTTCCGCGTCATGTTTACGGTTGTAACAATATAATGTCGATGTCCCAACTTTAACAGATCAGCGTTCATCTAATACATTTTTTTTTCATTCAAGAGTGTTGTGCAAGTTTACTGCAACAATGGATCCTCGAACTTCACATACTTTTGAAAATCCAGGGTTTTAGTTGATCCTGGGAAGCACTTTTGGTTTCACGGCATTGGTTTTTAGGCGGACCGATAACGAATGAAACACACTTGTCTCCCGGACATTGAACCAATCAGATTATGATTTTAAAACTCCTGAAGTGTTTCCAGAAATGTGTACCATTTGTACATGCAACAGTCTGTGGGCATGACTAGCCACTCCTGGACTGGTCAAGGTGATACTGCACCCTATGCCAGATTACATCCCAAAGATTGCCTTCATCCCTATTTCATCCTGTTGTTCTTCAAGGCTTCTCACAAGACTTAGCAAGTTGTGTCCAGTCCTGGCTCTTAGGATTTATGTTCATCATTCAGGCCACTCTTAAGATTTTATAGTGTGGATCTGCGCTCAACTCCAGGGTCTCGGGTCATCTTGGGTTGATCTTTTCCTATATTCACAAATTTGTGCTTGTGCAAACTTTTCACAATCTGTCATATTCTCTCAGTATGGCAGCCTCTGTATTGTCGTTCCCATAGCATCAACACCAGAGTCCCTCAAAATAGAAAGTCTCAGGGTTATATTTTAACCATGCAAGGGAACAAAACACAGCGTTACAGTGATACTTCATGTACACCATGCTCTCACCCAGGTGTTCTTTATAGACTTGATCACACACTACGTTGCGTCATGCTGAGGGTGTTCCCATATTGTCAACACCATGATGCTGTGTGTCGTTCCCTTTCTCAGGGGACTGGGTTATATGCATAACCCTAAAGGGCAATTGACCAATTTGATTTATCCAGTAATAAGTTTACAGTGAGCTGATTTGGATAAAAATGTCTGCAACATAGCTTCTTATTATTTTGGTAAGGAGAGCATGAATTGATCATTTAAGTAAAGAATGATTGGACATGCAGAAAAATAGTAGTACGCCTGGTAAAAAGCTATCAAAAGTTTATAATAACGTGAATATATGAAGAGGTCATAAATTGAGAAATAAAACTTTCCTTGATGGTTTGAGATATAAGAGCTCATTCTACTTTACATCATGTTAGTTCCAGAACTCAAAACTTAATTGCCTAGCTGTTCAAAAGCAGCTTTTATTGAATCCAAGCTTCCAAAATGACTCATTTCATATTTTGTCCTTGTATGATCTCCGCAGAATGTGCTACTAACAATGTTTTTAACAATGTGTGACTATTGCTTTGTCTGTTAGAGATCATTTTATATGTACTCACTTTACTGAAAACAATACAAGAATGACAGTGTGACAATGTTACATTTATTTATAATTTGTTTACACAAAACACTGCCATTTATCCTGTCAGTTATAACCGTGGTAACTCCAAGTACTTATTTGGCACAACCAAGAGTTATAAAGCTTATGCAATGCACCTACATTCTTCACATTTGGCAAATGTTAAACTATTTCATTAGATAAACACCTTTCTGTAAATGTCTTCATTAACATCTTCATTTCAACACTAATATAATGAAATAAAATGCAATACCACCTCACAAATACATAACTAATAAATATAAATAAAAATGAGTAATTAAATAAAGGCACCCGCTAAAGGGTGCCATGTGCGTTGGATGTTGACGAAATGTCAAAAGCGTCAGGATATGACGACTTGGGATGAGAACGCGTTGGTATGGCTGAATTTCACTGGTTGCCATTTTTCAACATTGGTCGTTTTCAAAACAGTTCCACTTGTGTAATGGCAGGAACGCTAAACATGTATTGTAATATTCAAAACTTTTACCCAATCGTAGCAGTATGTATTTACTTCCAAGTCTTGCAGTTAACCCCATTAAGTAATTTTATCTTAGAATTCCCAGAGCCTGAAATTCATATAGATCGATTTGATTATCTGCAAAATTTTTTCTTTACATTTATTTATAAAGTTCGTCCATTAGTGGATCCAGTACAGTGTCATCCATTGACTTGCTCTGTCAATGGTTTTCCTGCTGGTGCATAGAGAACCTGATGCAATTACTAAGCCATGTTGAATTAAACACTGCATTTATGCAATCAATCACCAGCAAGAGGGCGCCTCTCAAGAATTCATTAAAACACGCAAACAATCGTTTAAACATGGCTGCAGCTTATCTGCTGTCTTTCATGCTAACATTAGATGTTTATGTTCAAAGGATCCTGAATGACAGAGCTTACACTCGGGAACTCATGAGATAACACACAGCTTCTGCTTCACACTCAGCACAGACAACTTCCCATCAGGCTGTCTGGATTTGCATATTTGCATGTCACATATGAAGCCTTGAATAATTTGGAAACTAGGAGAATGTAACACCTTTGAGAAAATGAGAAAAAAAGTTTTCACTATAAATAAAATAATTAATAATTTGTATATT
This sequence comes from Cyprinella lutrensis, assembly GCA_027497675.1. Classification (NCBI taxonomy): domain Eukaryota; kingdom Metazoa; phylum Chordata; class Actinopteri; order Cypriniformes; family Leuciscidae; genus Cyprinella; species Cyprinella lutrensis. The sequence goes on from JAOTRC010000013.1 coordinate 18,695,227, forward strand.
TTCTTACATTTTGTCCATTAAGAGTGTAGTAGTGGAAATGTATTTTGCTTATTTTAGACAGCTGAATGAGTTTAATTTATTCAGGTTAATTTTTTCCCTTATTAGGCCTTGCAATGCTAATTTTAGTTAATTCTGTTTTGTGTGGACTGGTTTATCTGCAAATGCTCTAAAATATTCATAAGCGGCTCAGTGTGGAGTGTCACTAAACAATATATTATGACCAGTGTATTGTAAATGTTTTATTTTTTTCTGTCACTGTTCAAGTGTTTAACTGAAGGATGTGTAGATATGCATATTTCTTTTGTGGAGCATGAGAGCTTGCAGAAGCGGTAAATAATGCCATATTATGTGCGTAACACATGCTTTCCAGCTGACATCTGTGAACTTTATTATATGATACCCCTACAGTACCAGAATACATAACTCCTTACTTTTTGCAGAGCAGAACTAATTTCTTATGTAAAATTGAAGATAACATAAAATATGAGTCTAAAGATGAAATGTACAGGTGAAAACAGTGTAGATACACCTAAATATTGAGAAGCAGTAGCAAGACCGTATTGTTATAAAGGTGAACGTGACTTTCATAAATATGCTCTGGTCAAGCTCGGTGTCACTGTGACACCTGTCTTGTGCTGCGTCCTAATTCGCCTACTTATACTGCGCCCTAAAAGCATGTACTCTTTTTGTGAAGAAAAACATACTTTTGAGTGTGTAGTAAAAGAGTAGGCAACTTTTTCGAAATGTATCTTTATAAAAGTTCACAATGCTTCTGCAGATGCAATATAATAATGTAGTCAACATTGAAAAAAATACATTTTCATCAGGTTAGATACTGATAATTAATCACTTAAACCCCCTTATCTAAACCTCTACACACAACTGCTGGACTTGCGTGTCCTCTATGTCTGTAGTTTTTAACACTTTTCATTTGTGTTTGTGGTTCTAACCGAATCCTCATACAAAGCGCAATGGGTTGAGGGCAATATCAGCCAGATTGTGCATCGATCTGCACTTCATATTCTGACCGGATAGTAGACCATCTAGGTCTCTTTGGAACATTCTTATCAGCATACTACGATTTGGGCAACACAGTCTCATGAAGATGCGTATCTATACCACAAATGTCATTTCTCGTGGCTTTTATATGCCAAAAATGTTTTTTGCGTGCTTATGCTACGCACTAAAAAACCTTGGGGTAGGTTTAGGGGGAAGGGGGTGGGGAAGTTTGTGCGTATTATACGCCAAAAAGTGCGTATCATATGCACGCGAAAAATATGTACCATATACGTGTTAAAACTGTTTTGCCGTATAAATGCCACAAGAAATGACATTTGTGCTATAGATACAAACTTTCATGAGATCGGGCTCCATTTGGGACATACTAATTCTATTTTCAAATACTATTTAGGATGGATAGTATGCGAATTGGGACACAGCATTGGACTTTGTTTTGCCCTCTGTGTTTGTTTACCATGTGTTTCATTGTTAATCGGTTTCACCTGTTACCTGTCATCATCCTCCTCATCAGTCAACAGCACCTGTTGTCACTTTGTCTCCGTATTTGTCTTTGTATATAGTCTTCCTAGTTTCATTTCATCCATGTCAGTTGTACGTCTTTACTGCTGGCTGTTTGTTACATGTCTTGTTCATAAATAATACATAGAGTTTGATTGTTCTTTGTCTTACTGAATGTGCCTCACGCACCCAAAGTGTGAAATTCAGTCAGTTTAATTAGCTTAGCTATTATTTACACCAGCCCACCATTCAAAGTTGGGTTCTTTGCTAAGGAAGGTTATGTGTAATCAGCATCTCATCTGGCCTCTCAGATCTCTTAAACCCAGCAAGGTCCAGTTCATAAATAATTTTCTCCTGTGGTTCTGTAGATCATGATTAAAACACGTTATTAAATCAGCAGTCTACTTCACAGCTTTGAAAAAAGTACTTGATATGCAAAGCTTTAACTATAGTCACCTTTATTTTTATATTGTTTTATACAATACAGATTTACAGTGATGATTTAATGAGGAAAATAGTTCAATTTGATTGTAAAGCAGCTCTAAAAAACGTCATTGTTCTGCAGAAGTTGGTTCAGTGTTGATTCAGTTCTGTTGAAAAGATCATCAATTATTAAATTAGTTCAATTGGTGCAGCTCTGCCGAAGAGACTGATGTATTTATTAGTTTAGGGAACAGACACGTGGGACTATGAGATGAAATAGTTTCTATGTTCTGAAATTTATCTGACTTCTGTGACATGAGGCAGCTAGCAAATGGTTGGTTTAGCGAGTCTGTCTGCTTCCTGACCTGGGCCCCAATTAGACAAGTACCTAAAACTAAGGAGGGATGAAGACCATCTCTTTTCAACAGGTCAGGTCTGCCCCAAAAATGTGTCCAATTGTCAATCAATTTCATGTTCACCAATTAGAGATCCAGCCATTGAGTGACAACGGTCTGCTATAAAGCTGTGAGGGGCAAGATCATATTTATTATGACATCGTACGAATTCACAGACCTCTTTAATGTAGAGTTTAGTGATCCCTGGCTTATGAAGTCAGTCATCATTATTGCCAAAGTGAATGACAATCTTAGAATATTTGCTTTTAGCATTAGCCAGCACAGTAAATTTGTAAATTTTGACAAACATTTAACTATGGTGGCTGGTGTCTCTATTTTCATGTTACATGACCTCACTCGTATGAATTAGTACGATTTTGCTAAATCGTACATATTTTATGAATTGGCCAATTCGTATCAATTCGTACGAATGACCTACCCCTTACCCCACAACTAAACCTACCCATCACGTGGGTTTAGACAAATCGTACAAATTCGTACGAGTGAGGTGGTACGAATTAGTTTGAATTAGACACTTTTTAAACATTCATCGAATTCGTACGAATTGGTCGTGAGATAGAGTAGGCCACGCCTCATTGTGTGAGATGAAGTGGGATTCCGTGGCCGTATCTTAATTGCAATACATGCTACATCCTCGCAGGGTTACTTTTAGACACATTGTGTTTTTCTGTTGTTTCTGCTCACAGCAGGTCGCTTGGTGTGCCTTCATCAGGCTTTTTCCATCTTGTTTATTCAAAAGCCTAATCCTTGCAAGTCATTGATATTACCTGCCTCAGGTTGCAAAAGTGAATAATTGAGCTGGGATTATCTGGGCAAGCGGGTAAAGCAGCCTCGACTTTAGTAAACGTCTCACAATGAGAGACGAGGCACCGCTACCTTTAATCAGCACAAACATGGCAACAGCAACTTCAGAGGCTAGTTGTAGCACTAAATGTTTTAATGTTCAACTCAGTTTAGCGATTTAAGAGTTCATTGAGAGCACTTTCTCTCCCAGTGGCCATGCTGTGAATTTGTTTTGATGACAGAGCTAATTCATCTTGGAAATGCAAAGGCGTTCTACAAAATAGGCCATCTTGATTAAGTCCACTTCTCTCAGGATTTAGGCTTAGAAGTTAAAGTTTTCACTTTATTTTGATGGTCTCTTTGGAAAACTCTGTTGAATAAAAGTAACGTTGTACTAGTATGGGTTAGGGTTAGAATAAATTGACGTAGTTACAAAGTTACTTATAGTCTAAAGAATGTATGTTTGAGGAACATCATAATAAAGTATTAGTAGATATTAAGCAGAAAGTCGTATACTCTAATGAGAATATAATGATCAAAATATGATGTATGCATTTTGGAAAATGTCGATGTATTTTATGTGCTGGTACGCATAAAGTGTATAAAGACATTATTTTGAAAATTAGATTGGGTTGCCATTACAAAATACATGTACTTATTTTATACTTATTTCTATAATGTATTTTTTACATGTTTTTTATTATTATTTTATGTTATTATAAATGTGTTATTATATATATATATTAAAAAAAATTCAATGAAAGTATGAATATACATGTAAATAACTGCTATTGTGCACTGTAATAAATACTTGTGATTTTAATAGTTAAAGATGAGTAAAAGAGAGTAAAAAACCTGCTAATTGGTGAACAGTAATTTTCCTCAATATTTACGGTAAATAATTGGGTAACGCTTCCTTTTACAGTCCAGTTACCCATGTAAATACTATGTACTTATGTTAGTAACCACAATTACTGGGTAATATAAAATGCTGTTAAATGTACAGTTTTTTGTGAGTGGAAAAGAATCATTATATAATTTACATTTAAAATTAAATTGACATTCCCAGAATCCCCTGCATGTCACTTCACATTTGATCTATTGTCGTTGAAATAACTATTTCTTCTTTGTGTCTTGTTTTCATTGTCGTCTACATTAGGGTTTTATTTTACATCTGATCTTGTTAAATTAATGTGTATTGCATTAGTGTTTTACTATGATGTCTTATATTTAAAACTGTACAAGAATGACTTCAGAAATCACCTTGAATTCTAGGGTGACCTAGATAACCGATGCAAATTTGTTTGCACAATTCACTAGCATATATATGGTGCAGAATACTAATGATATATTTTTTTTAAAAAACAGATCAGTGAGAAATCAGCATGCTGGCAAAGACATTCACATTAATGGGTTGCATAAAAAATGCACTTTCAAAAGTAGATCTGGTTGGCCACCAGTGGAGCACTTTTATGAAATCATATTCATATCCTATACACTTTCTTTGGGGAATAGTGCTTGAAATTCATTAACTTTGTGAACGTTTAAAGTAGGAACATAAAGCATTTTCACAGATGGATGTACAGCAATGTTGGAAATACTTTTGAAAACAGTGCAGCTACTCTACTGAATATTGCAGTTTTAGCTTTGCTACTTTGTAAGCTACTTCCTAAATGTTCAGACACATTCACATTTATAAGTTGTTTTATCACTCCATTCATTAATTGTCATATTTGTTTGTTTCCTTGTAGTAAAGTCTAGCACCTTGTAGTTGACTTTCAAATGCAGTGATGTTTATTATTCAGAAGGTTTCCTTAAAAGAGAGATGCATTACCATAGCAAAGGTTTCTTCAGACACGCTACCCTCTGTTAACATGCCGTCAAGCAACTATTAAAACGTCCTTGGAGTTATCTGTCATGTGTGTGACGGCGGGGAACTGATGTCTGATAGTCAAAGGATTTCAGCATGTTTGAATTTTTATGTTTATGCATCCTGTTGTTTCTGTTTTATGTTCGAGGACGTCCTCACGCTAATAGCATCCACTTACAAATTCTCGACAGGTCATACATCAGATCTAATGTGATATAACCTGATAAATATTCGGTAATGGATATTTCCTTTTTTTATGAAGTGACATTTTGGTCTATTGACCAATCTTGCTTTTCTTTTCCAGCACACACACTGAAGTGTGAGTTAGCCTGGGTGCAGTGTTGTTGAAGTAGGCAGCCTGTTTGGCATTTGGCCTGACAGCAGGTGTACTTCAACGCTTTAGGTTTTTGGGGAGTTTCTCAGCACTTACACGCTCACACAGTCGAAAGCTCTGCTAGTCTGTGTCACCTGTCACTGTTCACCTTCTTGTGAAATTTGGGGCATGCTAGCTGTCCTTTTCGATAAGTTTCCTTGGAAAAGGTCACACGATTACTCCAGAACTGTGCAGATATGACACAGAGAGAGAGAGAGAGAGAGAGAGAGAGAGAGAGAGAGAGAGAGAGAGAGAGAGAGAGAGAGAGAGAGAGA